>OZ010736.1:181188415-181590915 GCA_963932295.1 Tipula lateralis | reverse complement strand
GATTACTATATTCATATAACAATTTTGGTACAGTATTATAGTTAGTTTTTTTTTTGGAATGTAATGTCAAATAGATCAAATTCCATTATAATCATTTCAGTTTCAATTATTTATTTTTTTTTTACGATCAATAGCGCGATTTGAACGTTTGAATGGGCGCGCGCGCGGAGAGGTAAACTGCGCGCAGTATTTTTACCAACTATTTATCATATTATGAACACCGTGGCTGATTTGTTTAATGAATTTAAATGTTTTGGGATTTTAAGTTTTGGGTTACCTTCAATTAGAAATTAAACAAAAAAAAAACAGAATTTAATTGGTAATTAATTAACGTTCGTATATTAGGTTTTGTGACTTTTATGCGAGCGTTATGCAACCCGATCGTATAATTATACATGTTCCGGTCAAACTATTTATTTGAATAGCTCTGGTGCAATAATATTATAATTTGTATATGATTAATGAGTTTATTAAAAGTATTAAAATTGGCGAGTAATTTTGTGTAAGTGCCACCTGTATACAGAAAAATAAACGCTGTCAATTAGAATAGATTTGCGCCCGTCTCGAGTACGGTTTATATATATATATATAAAACTACTTTACCGATCTAAGAATTAACACAAACGTAAAGTGAAGTCCAATTAAGTGTATATAAAGGTGTCATAACAATTTGGGTGAACGTCATCGAATGTGAAAAGGATCATTTGTGCCAAACACAAATAGACCGTCATAATTAGACAAAAAACGTTTTACATAACAAAACCACCTACATTGAACACATATATCCATACATACAATTTAGAACAATTTATATCTTTTGAATAAAAGAAATATATGTTTTGATTGATTGTGCAATTTAATAATAATTTATAAAATGAAAATAAAAGTTTTACATGAAAATATCATATACATGAATTACTTCTTAAGTTTTTCTTTTAACAACAAATCGAACAACATGAGACATATCTATAATATTTATAAGATATACCTACCAGACAACAGCTTATAATAATAATAATAATAATATCTTTGTACATATTAAAAATGTGTACATGGTTTTTATTTTGGACAAAATACGCGCGCGCACTGTTATATGGTTTTCCGCGTATATGTTAGAAAGTAATTTCTTAATCTTAATTGATGTTAAACTCTGTCGTTTTTAAAACAATATATGTGTTGTGAAATCATCATTTTAAGAATATCACGTTGCTTTATTTAAATACATTGGTGTATTTGCGAAAGCTGTATTATTATTATTATTATTTTGAAAGGGAAAATTGAAAATAATTAAAATGGATTTAGATTAATTTTCACAGCGTGATTTTGGTATATATTTGTACGTGTATGACAAATGGTATGATTTTCTGCATAAAAATTGAGCATACAAATTGATGTTTGGCGTTTTAAGGTGTTGTTAATATAAAAACAAAAAACCAAACGGTGATGGATTTATGCATATACTCTTGATTTGATTTATACTCTATCGACTAATTTGACAGCAGGCTAAATAACGTTTTAAATAAAATTAGAACGATAATTGAAATTAAATTTACAGTGTTTGAAAAAAATATTAAAGTTTCCAAAACGGGTATGTCGACACCCAGCAGAAATGGAGATACGTTGGGGGTTTATATACCTTTGTGAAGTTAGATCAAAATTTCATCCCCGAAAATGAAAGAAATTGCATATGAAATTATAATTCGATTATACATATTTTTAAAAATGTTAGATAAACAAACAAACTAAAAAAATGTAACCTTACAATATAAATAACCAATCTATTATATTTTAAAAAATATATGCAAAATATCAAACATAGAGTTCGTGAAAAATTCAATCTTAACATTATTTATCATCTATCTTACATTACTCTCAGCCCTGAAAAACACCTGTCACGACACTTTTAGTATTAAAATATTAATTGATCATAAGCACAATAAAAAAAAATCTACAAAAAATACCAAACCAATTTTCTTTACAACATATACAATCAACTATAAAATGTCCAACAAAGGAAAATTTACTATAATGATAGTTTTCATTTAACCAGCCAAGCAAAATTAACTATCATGATAGCTGTCATATAATCAGCCTAAAAACATTACTTAAACGATAAACAAATAATCATTTGATTATTAATCATTTGATATAGTCCCGCAAACATGAAAACCATTCGTTGGACACCAACTGATTATTGATTTGAGTTAAGAAAGGTTTGAACAAATTTTTGTGATTTTTCCAGAGTTTTCATATGATGGATTTTTGCGATAGAGGCGCTCGAACATAGAAACCATTCCATGGACGGACTAACCTAAGCTATCATGAGAGTTAAATTTTCTGGGCTGAGTATATGAAAGCTATCATGATAGTGAATTTTTCTGGGCTGAGTATATGAAAACTATCATGATAGTTGATTTTTTCGGGGCTGAGAATAAGAAGTGTCATGATAGTTGAGATAAGTGCTGACATCGCTTTTTTCTGGAATGAATTCTGGCTTAACTTCAAATACAATTTTATATTGACAAAACTATCTTATCTGAGTGATTAAAGCTAGTTTTTAGCAATACGAATCTTCAGAAAAGAATGCCTCACCCTTAAAATATGGTTGTATATGTTGTGTCGTTGCAGTGATATTCTTTGATATCGGGTTTTCCAAAAGGAATGATATGATTTTTAAGTGATGTTTCGGCCATTTGTAATATGTCGAGATCTGTCACTTTTTATTTCATTGTATTCAATAATGTTTACAATTTCATTATGGTGAGATATATGTATATACGCAAGAACAACGTTTACAAATTATTCAGTTTTAGTTATTATCAAAATAATCGTTCTCTAATTGCAACTTTTCGTATGTGTTTTTTCCATTTTATAATCGTATTCGTAGAATTGTTGAAAATTTTGAGCGTAAATTTTCTTTACATAATGTTCAAGTGCCAATAAGACAAAGAAACGATCGATGTAATGCAAATATTGCTGCCGTTCAGGTAAGTGTTGCTGAACACCGCAATTTGTCGATTCCAAGACGTTCTTAAGAATTGGGACTGTCTCAAACCACAACCTGGCGGAGTTTAAGAAAGATTTTGGTTTTCATCCGTATAAAATTGTTCTCAATCAAGAGCTGAAGCCATTGAACCACCCTTAGAACAACTTAAAAACAATAACGATTTTTTTAAGAAAAATATCTTTTCCGATTAGGCTCACTTTCATCCGAATAGTGCGGTAAATAAACAAAACTGTCAATTCTGTTGCGAAGGTATTCATGAAAAACCATTACATGCACCTAAATTGACAGTTTGGTATATGTGGTTTTTTGATCTGGTGGAACCATCGGTCCGTATTTTTTCGAAATGAAGCTGGTAACACCGTTACTGCCAATGGAAATCGGTATAGATCGATGATAACCAACTTTTTATGGCCAAAATTGGAAGAAGTTGATCTTGACAGCCTTTGGTTCCAATAAAACGTGCCACACAGCAAGTGCAACAATCGAATTATTGCGACAAAAGTTTGGAGATTCGATTATTTCCAGAAATTTTGATAGTCATTATCTACAAGAAGTTGTGATTTAACACCATTAGACTATTACTTGAGGGGTTATTCGAAATGAATCAAACTCTCTTCAAGCTTTAAAAGCCAATATTGAACCATATTGGCCAATGTTTTATTCAGATCTTAATTGTATCGATTGTACTTTATAATCAGTAAAAAAAAATTTCATTTACCTTAACAATTAGTGTGTTTTTTTAAAGAAATCATATCACTCTTATTGGAAAACCCGATATTTATGTCAATCGGTTGTTCTATTGTTTCTTCAATTTTCCTGTATACCTATAAATTTATTTATTGAAAATAAATAAGTTTCTGTATTATAGGTTGGGATCAGTTTCCAGAACGTAACCAATATTCCAATACAACTGTTGATCGAGATCTATCTCGGTAAACCACAAGTCGATTATTCGCCTATAGATTTGGAAATTTATAAAATCCTAAGGATTTTATAAAAAATCGATATAAGTCCTAATCGATATAAGTAAGTCAGTCAAAAGGATATAGGAAAATCCTTTTGACTGACTTACTTATATCGATTATAGGATATAGGAAATACGACTCCAACGTTTGACTTTGACTATACAGGGGAAGTCATTTTCTAGTTGAAATATAGTCACCTAAATTTAGACATAATAGAGCAATATACCACTGACTTTATCTCTGTTGGTATGTATCAGTCATTTAATTCTAAAAAGGATACGTATTTCCAACTTCAATGGACAACCAATTTTTGACGTTCAGGTTATTTATGAATTAGGCAATAATGGCATATTACGATGTTAAAATTATTATTTATTTCGAATAATAACACATTAATTTAATTAAAATATAAATTATTTCTAAAATTAATTAATGCTTAATTAATTAAACCCGTGCGTCTTGTGACAGGCACAACAAGCACACAATTTTTTAATTTTAAGTGTTAACACTTTCGCTGCCAATGTTGTATTGACCATACACTCTTAATTCCAGCCAACAATGCCAATGTTGATCTAGACATACATTCCAAACTCTGTTTTCCTGTGCCAGTGTTGTCATAGGCATACATTCGTATTTCCACATAATCACGCAAGTGTTGTTATGAACATACATCCGAAATTTCATCTTACTAAGCATGGTTGGGTAGCATTTAGGGTGTATGCTCATTGCAACATTGGCAGCCAAAGTATTAATTTGATTGAAAACGAAGTCAAATGTTTGATGATAAACCACGTAGTTGTGTTGTTCAATATTCACCTAATTATAAAGACTTATGTTAAATTTATGTAATTTGACATTATTGTTTGTCAGATAACAGCCGTTTAATTCAACTATTTGAAAACCACTTTAAACATATCAACTGTAGCTGGCATTTATGCTAGTCAAATACTAGACTTCCAAAACAAATTTTCTTTAACCGACCTAAACAGTCAATAATGTGACATACTCTAAAGGCAAATTTAGGTAATAAGATCGGATGTTTGTTGAGCGATTCACTTTTACGTTATAGTTAGATCTATGTTATACAAGTCTGCTGTAAAACTTACTTAAATGTCGTTTTGCTATGAGATGGTATTTGTTTCTGTTATAATTAGCACTTATGTCTGAAATATATGTTCTACCGTTATATGTTCTTAATTTAGTCAAATTAGGAATATTGACGGATTGTCGGTCCTAAGATGAACATTCTAAATTATTTGGACTTGTGGTTTACTGGAATTCAATAGTATAGTCTTGTATTTCTTTTTAAGAAACCGCCATGAAAAGTAGCATAGTTTTAGACTATCTTAATATAGATTGTTATAGGTAGTACCACACATGTTTGACTACCTATACTTGACTAGTTAAATTTGATGAACGAGTTTTCAACATTCACCAAAAAAATTTGTTTCAATAAAAAAAACTGTCACAGATAACCTCTAGACTAACGCAACTGTCATTAAAACACTTGTTGTTTGATATAGTACAGATAATAATGATCAGATGTCGATATTCATCGTCAATTCACTACCATTTAGCCTCTAGTATATTACCCCGAACCAAAAATTGTAATGTTGACTGTTAGTTAGCTTATCTATGCATTTCACTAGTTCTTTCACTTGACTGCCACACTCATACATTTATGGAGGAACAATTATTTATAAAAACAACAAAAGCTTTCCGAAATTTAATTTAGTTTAACGTTCAATTAATTTTTTGCCAACGAGACACACATAAAAATAAAAAATGGACAAGTCAGAAATGAAACTGATCTCAAGTTTCTCAAGCCTCCACACGAACACAAATAAATATTTTCTTAAAATGGATTTTTGCTAAAAAATCTTTTTTGACAGCTTTGTATTGTATCTTTAGAAGGGCAGCTTTATGATAAAAATCTATGAACTACTTTTCAAATTAAAGCAATCGTATAGCCAAAGGGGAAACAATTGCCGTGCTGCAATCTCCCGTAAAATTTCAGGTTGAACGATATCTGCCATCTGTCGCTTACCTGGCATTGATCTCCACAAATCTCTACCAGTTTCGTTCATTGTTTTATGGATTTTACTCAAGAAAAAGACGCACAAGTTGTTGCTGTATTGCAACAAAATCTGGTAACTTCAATCTACCAGTCGGTATTGAAAAGAGATGAGCTATTTATCATTCTAACTTCACTGCGAAATTGCATGCAATTCTACTAGTAGTAAAGGACCGTACGAATACGATTAAAAAACCAACCTCACTTGAATACTCTAGAAGCTCAAAATGGAGATCCATTATATTCACTGACAAGTTCAGAATCTGTCTTTATGAGAGTGATGGATGATACTGGTTTTACCGAGTGAAGAATTGATTTTCAGACTATCTCGCACGGGGGCCGTTTGTGCATGGTGTAAGATAGTATAGCTCTTGAGGTAGCTCAGATCTTATTTTCGTACTTGGTGGAAACCAAAGGGACAGGTCTAACCAATAAACGATGTATCGAGGACATTTTCTTTGATCATTTAGTGTCCTTCGCAGTATATAAGGGGAGATCACATATTAATGATGTCACAATGCCTGGTGTCACGCAGTTTGATCGACTCGGCAGTTTGTGGATGAGGTTAGACCCTAGACGACGAGGTGGTCAGTCATCGGTTCAGTCATGAATCCAATTGAGCGTCTTAGCTAGGTCCTCTAAGTCGTTGTCAAGATCTAATACGTTGTATAGTTCTTATAAAGGAGAAAAAAATCTTATTTTCGTATCTAGTAGAGACTAAAGAGCAGATCTAAGACTTAATCTTTGATCATTTAGTGTATTTCGCAGGGGAGATTTCATACTGATGATAACAAAATGCCTCATGTCACACAGTTTGACCAAGTTTGTGGATGAGGTCAGATTCTAGACAATGAAGTGGTCAGTTATCAGTCCAGCCATGAATCCAATGAGCTTTTATGGGATGAACTAAAACAGAGCGTCTGAGCCAGATCCGTAAATCGTTGTCAAGGAGTTATTAAGATCAATAAGCAACTGAATGCCAATGTCTAAATCGAAAAGATATCATAGACTTGTGCAAATCGGTTGGACTATTTTAAAAAAAATCGTCTTACTGTGAGCGCTGAAGGTTTGGGTTGCTCGGTACTGTATTTCTTATTCTCAATTCTATTTCCACGCCACTCATTTATATCTTTATAGAATTGTTATTAAGGCAACAATACAAACTTGCAAAGTTACTCTGGGAAAGTTTGGTCCGTTGAAATTTAATTTTGTACATCCATTTAAAACGATTCCTCAACCGAGTGTTATTGAGTTTTGTTTAATTACCCTTCTAGGATGTAGAGCATTTTTCTTGGAATTGAAAAATTGTTAAAAGTTTTTATAGTTCATTAAGCCATCTTTTGGAAAATAATACGAGTATACTAGTACATGTTTTAACTGGCTGGTGGTTTTTGTATAAAAAACGAATATGCTTACTATATTTTGAGGTTATGATCGACCGCACAGTAAATCATCTTTCTCCATTTTCGCTGCAATATTTTCATTCGGAGTATATGCACCAAAAACCAGTCCGACATCGTCGTTTTATGTAAATCTTAAAACAGATTTGAAATCATAAGCGGAACATGAGGCTTGGTAACATTAGGACGAATTGAGCAATCTAATCTTTCCGCAGTCATATCTTCACCGCCCAATCTCAGCCCACTTTTGCTCTATCGATCATAAATCTCGTGATCTGATACTTGAGTGGTTAGAGATTTTATAATGGTTTCGACCATACAGGCAAGTATACACTAAGCACAGAGTTACATCCCAATACGACATGACGTGACAATGTTATTTGAGGCTTTAAAAGCACTTTGGAAGCGAAAGTAAATGGTTGCAATATCAAACGTATAATCACATATCTCTTTGAGCTTCCCTGATGAACTTTCATACACACTGATTGTGAACCAAATTTGATCGTGCGTAGGGTCTTATACATTTATATCTCAACACAATACTGTGTATTGCAGATGTGGATAAAGGTTCAGAAAATTGATAATCTCGATTAATCATAGTTTTATATTTAAATAAACGTGTAAAGGTATGAAGAACTCGTTTATCCTTAATCCACTTTTTATTTAAATACCGTGAAATTAAAGAACGACAACCATGCACCGAACCAGTCTACATATATATATGAATTTCAGGATCGAGCGAACAAGTTCATTTTTCAAACCCATCACTACTGGTAGAACATGTTCAAATGTGTTAATAGCCACAATACGAGTATGTGCATGTCCATTTAAAAATTCCAGTTCCATCCTCAAAATCTCAACTGTTATATACACATACATATATTAATCGCGGTTTGCTATCCTAATTATAAATACATTAAAATACATGGGGTTTGTAAATATAATATTCACTTACATGTACGAGTGTGTAATAAATAAAATGCGTATTAAATAAAAATAAAAACTAAGAAGAAAATCCTCAAGGAATTACGGTACAAAACTTGATTTGATTTTAAATTACCATAAGACTTTTAGTAAATCATATTATACCCTCATCTCATCATCGTACATACATATATACAATAACATTATTTAAATCAAGTGCTAAAAGTTCTTGTTCGGTGAGTGAGCCCCCTTTTTAAGAAAACTGTTTTACGTACACAATAAAATAACGAACTTATTTCCCACCATAATTTGAAGGTTCGTTTTTAACTGTGAACAATGGCGTATGTAAAATTCAGGAAGAACCAGTCTAAAAACCTATATGTGCTGTTCGAATATAAAATAACTTATTTCGTATGTACCGGGGTTTTAAAAAACCCTTGGTATTATTTCCAAATGAATAACAAGTGACTGACTGATTTCTTTATTTCGTTTGTACGAGAGTAGTTTTTTGCGAGTATACTTTCGTGAGAATTCGAGAAGAAAACCAAACAGGTAGATTTTCGTATATATGCGGTACGAAAAGAATCGATCTTGTACAAATTGTGAGAAGAAAACGATATTTTAATGATTGAGTAATTTACGAATTATATAAAGGGGTTGTGTACAGTTAAATTATTCAAGATCCATTACAATATAATGCGCATATCATTATAAGTGATTCATATACAGCTCAATACGAAACCGCATTTCCGGTATATAAACCGACATGAACGCCGTATAGTTCAAGTTCATCAACATGTTATATTGTGTACATTAGTAAATCGATGCACTGCCGCTCGTTGTGCATTCCAAGATATCTTTAAGTCATATTACAAATATTTAAATTTGATAATCAAATCGAAAACAGGAAAATTTATATTCGATTAAATCAATATGAGATTAGTATCATGTTGTTATCGCTAAACAAATATGGTTTGTATACGTGGATAAAATTATCAAGAATTTAGAAAGACGCGCACCACACCTTAATAATAATTGTAAATGTTCGAGACACTCACACAGAATGCAATGTTGATGGGGTGTAGGAGACATGATGATAAGAAAAACAACGCACGGCCACAAAAAAACATGTCAAAATACGATTTTTTTCCCTATGTACAATGTCGCTTACATTATATATGTTGTGTGTTCGTGTTATGGTACATAAGACACAGAATTCCAAGTAAGAAAATTAAAAATAGATTAAATCATTGTTACACTGTTTATGTGTGTTGTTGTGAAAGATAATTAACTTGTTTTGTTCCTTTTTTTGTTTTGCTATGGGTTATCATGTTACCAACCAAGATCTTAGTATGTTGTCTTGGTAAATACCTTAAAATTGATGTTTTTTTGTTTTAAGATTTTTTTTTATGTTTTATATGTTGTTTTTTATCTTAAATGGTTAATCAGTAGAAATATTATATATACTAACTAGAAAATTAACAAATGTTTTTCGCACCTTGGGTTTTCGAATTGTTATATAGGATCGAAGATGATTGAGTTTTTTGTTTCTGGGTTTTAAAATTGATTTGGCTCCCTGCTACGAAGAGACCTACCTGATAGTGGTGGTGATGTTCAAAAATTTAGAACGATTGTTTGTTGGACGTAATGATGCCAGTAAACATCAATACTATTTAATACGACGATACCAGTCGCCACCAAAACGTTTATATTATTGTATAACACCGTTGGTTGTTATAAATCTCCTTAGCACAACTTACTGGATATTGTATCCGATTTCTATACAACAAGCAACTTATTATTTTAGCAACCTGACAAGATAGGCCCTCAACAATAGTTAGATGATATTGATTGAGATGATATTTTGAAATTCATAACAAAATTAATTTGGGGTTTACTACTCAGGCAGTTAATAGCAAGCTCGAGTCCTTGGAACATCTAGGTTCAAAATTGATTCAACGCTTAGCTAGCTCTCAAAATAAAATAAAAATAAACTTCATACGATTTACAAGTATAAAGAATTTTCATTTTTCATTTCTGCTACAGAAAAGTTTCAACATCATCACTTCCAAAAACATCTTAAATTATTATAAATGGAAGCCGTCTAAATATGATGCCGATGGTGATCACTAAAACTGAACAACAATGGTTTATCGAACTGGGATGCCTACTAAAAATAATAGCATATGTTCACTAGATGCTTCAAGACAACAAATATTTTTTACACCTTGAATAGTCGAATCATTTCCTCGTATCTTCTCGTAGCCAGTTGCCCCCATTGTGAATTATTTAGCATGATTCTATTCCGGCTTTCCTCGAGATCACTGTAGAGATACCAGTAACTTCTCTTTATATGCATATTTTGCTGGGTCTTTAGCTGTTTTGAGTTGTTTCACACAGTCCATCTTAAACGAATTCTTTCCAGTCTCTCTACCGAGATAACGCAAACACTTTCACGGGCTGATTTGTTCACTCAAGTTTAACTGGTTCGTCATTGGTTCGTCACGAATAAGGTTTATTAAAAACTCGAGTGGAAGGCATTGTATAGCTCGGAAAGGCTAAGTTAGCTCACTATAGTGATTGTATTGGCTTGCTACTCTTGCAATGTTTATGTAATATCTTACTCCCTCGTTTTAAGCTGTATTCAATGGAGAGCCTACATGTGATTATCACCGTATCTTGGATTTCATCAATTATTCGTAGCTACGCTCGGCCGTAAAAAGGGTTTGCAAATTAGATCCTTTTGATTTAAGAAAATGTATTACAAATGAGTATTGTACTGTATAACTCTCTTCTATTGTTAAATATTCAAACTGTTAGGCTTGAACTCACTGGTTTTACGTACCAAACGGCCTATTGGCTGGTCGATAGAAATATTAAAATGTATAATAGTTATTCGTACAGGTGTGGTTTTCTATTTATTTATAATTTATTTTTCCAAACAAGCTGACGAGAGAATAGTAGCCAGCATATGATATGTTTTGTGACATCATTCTTTATATTAGTGGATGATTCAAATTACAAGGTTGTAATAGAAAATTAACTTTCAGAAGATTTAGAACTTTAGTACCATCTGGGCTGCAGCATGAAGACGGAATTAATGACGTTTCTCTAATTTAAAATTTAAATACTGCTTCAGTTGGAATCAACAATTCAACGAATTGGTCAAAAAAGCAACGACCAAATATACCACCATTCAAATATATATTTAATTTGACAGGGAGTGTTTATTTCAGTCGACACTATATAAGAAGGTCGATTAATTCGGAAAAAATATTTAAGATCGATAGGAACAGTTAAACGCAGTCTTACTATGGATATCATCTCTAGGATAGAACTAGCTTATTCCGGGATTTTACCGGAAAGTGTAAAGTTTTAAAGGCTTATTATATATCGTGCATTACAAGTCTTATTATTCATTGACAGCGCTGATAGAGCCGCAATCACTACCTTTTACTGTGAAAATGGACAGTTTTAGTAAAGAGCAGGTAAATAGGTTTGTTTAAGAGAGTTTTCATACGCCATGCGTAAATTTACAGCAATCTGATATGGATTATTTAAAGTTCCATAAAAAAGTATGATTTAACAAAATGCGATAGAGATTCATGGGATTCCAGTTTCACAAAATAAAAATACTAAGGAGGTAATAATTGATAATATTCTTAAAACGGGTATTGACTATAGTGTCAGCAAGGCTGATATTGATTATTGTTACCGAAAAATCAATAAAAAAACACCTACGACACAAACTTGTCCGCCAGTATATATTAAGTTCACAAGGAGAACAGTAAAGCGGAATATTGTTTGCGAAAACGAAGCAAAAATTTGATGTTGAGAAAGATGGTTTACCGATCGGAAGCAGGATTTTTATCAACGAAAGTTTAAGCAGTAGCAAGCGGAAGTTGTTTAACGATGAAAAAACCTTGAAACTACAGCTTAAATTGAAATATGTTTGGATCCGCAATGGAAATATCTTTATGAGGCAAAGTGAAGGATCAGAATTATTAAAAGTTAATTGTTCAAATGATCTTAAAAAGATAGGTTCAATATAAATTTATCTTAAATGAGTCTCAATTTATCTAATATATCTTTTCAAGATCTTAATAATAGATTTATCTTTTAGTTTGCCAAATAACGTCAATGTAAGTGAAAACAAACTAGTTTGGATCATTCATCATAATATTCGAAGTCTTAGGACTAACAGTTTAAGTTTATTTTCTCACTTGTCATCTTTTAATACAAAACCGCATATTATTTTTTTGACTGACGTATGGATTGATAGTACAGAAACTTACAATTTAGATGAATATATTTTATTGGATTGCTGTTACAACGACTATAGATCTGGCGGTGTATTAGCATATGTTAGAAATGGGATACAGTATTCATTCTCTAGCACCCACCTTCTGTCTTCTGACCTTCTTGGGGTGAATTTTACAATCGGTGAAATATTATTGGAGACATGAATTTAAATATTCTAAATATAGATCACTTAAATAAGCAAGAATGCAAATATTTTTCAATGATGTCTTCCTTAGGACTTGAGTCATTAATCAATGAACCTACTAGAATCATATCCGATAGTATGACATGTATTGATCATATCTACTAGAAATAAAATTAGCTATACCATCAATTATAAAGCTGAAACACTTAGTTTAGAGTTATCTGATCATTGTATGACCTCGATACAATTTAATCTAAATTGGGAACCTCTACTTAAAATACTTAGACAAAATCTGTTAATTTCAAGAATTACATTAACTTTCAAGAATTAAACCAGAATCGTAGAAGAATGTTTTTAATGAAAAAGATACTTATAAATCAATTGATATCTTTTTATCAACGTTATCTAATCATGTAGGAAGCTGCAAAACCTCATCTATGGTAATCAATAATTCAAACTATACTAAACCAAAACCATGGATAAATAATGTTCTATTAGGTGAAATTCGCCGTAAAAATGCTTTATCTAAAAGTTGTAAGAGACATCCGAATAAAACTAAACTGGGAACTAAAGTAAAAATTCTTTCGAGACAAATAAAATCAGATTGTGAAACTAGTAGAAAGCATTATACTATTCAAAAATGAGGCGGTAAGTTTTGACCAAAAAAAGCAATGGAATTTACTTAACAACTTACTAGGAAAGCGTCGTAAATCTAATCATTACTTCGCAAATATAGGTAAAGTTTTGAAAACATCCATAGGCTCTAATAGTTGTACTAATCACTTAGACAATGATCATTATATTGATTCGAATTTTTCCTTTTTTTCTACTGATATTTATGAAGTATGTGCTATTATATCTAATCTCACAAATAAGGTTTCTTTAGGCAGTGATGGTACAATTTCCAGCAACACTTAAAAAAGCTACAGTAATACCATTGTTTAAGGGTGATGATGCCAATTTAGTTTGTAACTATCGACCTATATCACTATTATCAGTTTTTTCCAAAATTTTAAAGAACTGTGTTAAATCTCGAGTACTTTCTTATTTGAAAAAAATAAATTGCATTTCTCAACATCAATATGGATTTCGCGAAGGACTTAGTACTCAAAATGAACTAATGAAATTACTTATCTCTATTTATAATAGTTTAAATGAAGGCCATAATGTCGAAGGCCATTTTGATTCGGGAGACCACAATTTATTAATTAAAAAATTATCCACAATCGGAATTCGCGGAGTATCTTATCGTTGGTTTCGATCGTATCTATAGAAGATAGAATACAAGTATGCAATATCAATGGAAATTTGAGTAATATTTAACAAGTTCAATGTGACGTGCCTCAAGGTTCTGTGTTGGGGCCACTACTATTCCTCATTTACAGTAATTCGACTCTTAAACTTAATCTCTATGCCGATAAAGAAGCATTTGCAGATGACCTGGAACTGATGTATAGTGCTAATACTAGTTTGAGTTTATCTACGAAAATAACCCACGATCTGAAGATTTTAGGGGCTTGGTTTGATCAACAATTTATGATTGTGGGCTATAAATCTAAAATAATACAATTCAAAATAACAAATAATGTACTTGACAGAAATTGCAATTTTATATATTTACATGCAACAAGGTGTCAAAATAATTCTTATATAAAATTAACAGATAAGAATTTGTGGCGTTCTTGATCAACTCCAACAAAAAAAATTATCTCACGCCACAATTAATTAATAGCTTCAAAAAAAGAATTTTATAGACAATTTTATGTATATGTTACGGTTAAAGACCGAAATCGGCGAAAGTCCGAATTTACCAGTAAATATCCGAATCTACCAAAATGTGAACCGAAGTGTTCCGAAATCCATTAATAGATTCTATATAATCAGTTCCTACGTGCGGCACGCAGTGCGACATTTTTTGTTATCTCGGCTCCTATGTCCCTCGAAGTTGAAATCTAAAGCCTCTCGGAGAGTTACCGAAGCCGTTAGCCTTTACAATGCTAGGAAATCATTCTAGGGTCTAATACGAAATCATTCTAGGGTCTACTACGAAAGCATTTATTAATACAAAAAATTAAAGAGTAAATGTGAATATAGTCTAAATTTGCAGGTAAACGTACATTGAACATACATTTACCAAAGGGATAGGTAAATTCGGAAATTAATAAATTTATGGTTGGAAAAACAGTGGATTCATATGTAAAATTATTTTTTGGTTCGAAAAGTGATAAACTTAAATTGCAATACCATCTTGCGAAAAAAATTCTGGTAATTTGTATTTATCGATTGCATCAGTAAATTGTGCAATCTTTACTCTCTAAACTTTGGCGTGGGAATTGCACATTAGTAAAATTCACTTCCCATCGGAAACATATATAATATCCTCCAACCAATTCCACTAACGAAAGGTGTAACCTCCTATATCGAACAATGATCCAAAATTACATTGTATTACGTGTATCGGCCAAAAAAAAAAAGTTATAAAGAAACACGTACAAGGGTCCCGTTATAGATTATTTTCTGGTCGAGATTTTATAAAGGGTGATTTCTTATTTGGGAAATATTTCCACATCATCCACAACATCCATTTCATCATCATCCACCAGATGAAAACTAAAAGTATCCGTTATAATAAATCAGGTACACAAAAGTTCCCCTCCGAATAAATAAATTGTATTGTCCCATTTCGGAATATTCCCATTATTTTGTTTATTGAGGATATCGGATATATTTCTCACAGAATCTTGGACGTTGTATATAAGATATTCCCAAGATGAGCAACCCCTTATTATATATTTTGATTTTTTATCATATTTTTTCACCTTTTCGAATGTCCCAAACTAGAATTTATAAGATAACTTGATTTAATTGAATGTGATGACACATGAATTGGAACAAATCTTATATATAAGTATAATGACGGTACAAATTGTGTAACGGCTGATTTTGAAGCTGCTATTATATAACGTAATACTCAACACTCGACTCATTTAAACCGCAATCCACTTTGTGTCTGTAAATTATATTATTAAGATCGCGCGAGATTCGTTGCAAAATTATGTATAAAGAAGAACCCAAAATTCGCGCATGATTGACGAGAGAAATCACAATCAATTTGTTGAAATAATTTATTCACAAACATAAATACAAAATAAACCAAAGATGTCTAACATAAATAGCTATTGAACAATTTGGGTGGGCACACTCGCGCATAACGAGAGAGCCACAAAAACGTAAATTAAATTGTTGTAATAAAAAAAAAAATAATAAAAAAATTGAATCGCGTAAACACAACAATAACGAGTTGATTGACTCTCCAATCCACGTCTTCATCTTCTTCCTTGTCTTCTCATTATATATAAGTCTTGTAAATCTTTAATTTAAATCCGCAAAACTGGACAATATATTATTGTACATATAAAATACGCTTTGATGATTTTCTTTTTGTAATTCCGGACCGATTCGCGAATAACACAGCAAAATGATTTATACATGAGGTTTTTGTATTCTTTTACTTTAAGTGTCTGTCAGGTTGTAAAATCTCCAACAACAACAACAAAAATTTTAAATTATGTATTATTTTTATGATGATTTTCAAAGATTTAATTTAAATTTTGTTGTTTTGTCTTGAAATTAATTTTGGGAAAAACTGGGTTCAGACTGTAAATGTTTTTCCAATAAATGAAATATGTAAAGTGTTCGTTCATCTTCAAGGAGAGTTTGTGTTGGAATTTTAAATTTATTGTGGGTTATATTCGCTATTGGAAAATGTTACTTGAGACAATGGTACATAATCCTCTCTCTGCATACCCGCCGTTGACCAGAAATCAAATGCACCGGATGACATAAATAGCGATTGGGTGGTAAAACATTTGTTGGGCTGGCCACCTTCAATGTGCACCAATACGTTAAAATGGTCCAATCGTCTAAGTTGAGACGCAGTAAGGGCCTTTAAGCCATAGATTATTTTTTTTAAGTAGTCATGCTTCTTAAGACACGAACTATTGGTACATATCCGATACTATATATAAAGCGATGCAGGTGTAATACACTGAATGTTTTCTTCCGAATATCAATTCTCATATAAAGGGTGGGTCATCAAACTTGGCCACTATAACTTACCAAAACCCAACTTAGTTACCTAATCACAACATCGAAATTATTCGAGTTCAGGTATCAAAAACCCTTTTGATGGACTTGTTTAGGACAATGAATTTTTTAGGGTATCCTGCAGTATATCTTATATATAAATAAAAATGTATTTGCGAACCATTTGTACATCTGTAAAAAACGACAGTAACGCAGTTATAATGCTGTGTCAAAGTTGAGAACAGGCCTATCGAGAATTTTTGCATACTTCTGGTTTTCGACAAGGAGATGCGCTGTTACCGATTTAAGTAGTGGTATAACCACACGCTTGAAGGAGTAGTGAGATTCAAGTATCTTAGATCTCTCATTAATCACGATAATAGTGTGGAAGAGGATATCCAGGTTCGCCCCTGGATATCCTCTTCCACACCTAGTTCTCTTCAATCACGAGATCAGGAATTTAATGCGAAATACTGATATCGTGCATGAAATCAAAGGACAGCGAGCTCGCTGGCTCGATCAGGTTCTGCGTGCTGACCCGAACCGAATGATACAGTGATCTTTGAAGGGAGAAACGTCTTTTGGTAGTCAAATTGGTCGCGGTGGGCGACGATGGCATCACGGCGTAGAGAACGATCTGCCATCTTCTTGTTGCAACAGTGTAAAGAGGTGGCTCGTGATCGAAACCGGTGGAACCAGATTATTGACATGGTATAATGGTCTGTAAAAACCATAAAAATTGCGAACCATCTTTATTAGTAGAACCAGTAAGTGCTTACCTAATCAAGAGAATGCCGCAAATTAGATTAAAAGAAAACACAAATTGAAACGTGTCACCGGTTGAAGCTTAGTGCATTTTATCACGCTTTTCTTTCAATTATGATATAGTGAAAAGGCATTCTTTGAAATGAATTCGTACAATGTGCAACAATGCGAATTATTTGTCCGTAAGGATTCAGTTGATACGCGGTTATTTTAGAAAACTTCAATCGTGATTATTGTGGTCATTACCGCAAAAAGAAGACTTTGCTTACATGATGCGGATAACCAATATCAAACAACACTTTCGGTTTGCTGTAGTAGGGACAAGCTGGTCTACTAACTATACAGTTAGAGTTTAATAAGTGAATTATTAGTTTTGGCATTTTTGTACTATTCTACAAAAAGTGTTAAAGAATGCTTCATTAAGATTCCCTTTATCTGTAATACAACCGCAGTAGCATCACGTTCTTGTAGAACGGAGGACGAACTATCTAAAACATGGCTAGATCCAAATTTCAATGTATGGCCCAACATATCTTTTTTTCCATTTTTTGTGGAAAAATGAAGGGTATAGTTTGAACCTTTTGGAACATTGGGTATGGTACTGGCATAACCAATTGTTCACAAAGTTTTTGTAATTATCTGGGTCGGGGACTAGTTGCTGTTTTTAAAAACGTATTGTTTATTTTGTAAATTGTAAATGTCGCTAATGCTTCTTCATCTTATATGTTGTTAAAAATGCTTGTGGCTATCGGTTAGTTCTTCATTTACATGAATATTAGTCCTTTTATAATCCAATACCATAGTTGGTCTGTTTACCGAGCGTTGGATTTCTTTGTAGTAATGCATAGCTGATAAGAAAACTGCAGCTTTGTCCTTCTTTTGAAAGTAGGACCACATTGGGATATTGATGCTGAATCTATGAACACATATGCTAGAACAGAGCGACGTCGGCCTTAAATAAGGAAATTTGGAGGTATAAAACAACGTTAACCGTGCCTAGTATTGATAGGCTAAAATATATCCAACTAGAAGCTAGATTAAGTGGTAAAATTGTCGAAGGTTATGTTTCGACCACTTCCAGGGAATAGATTGCATTATAAATTATTTACTAATCTTTCACGCTCATTTGTTTCCCTTTAACACACTTTGATTCCATATTTGGTGGGTTTGGACGGGAGATATTGTGTAAAGCATGTTCGAACGGGATATATTGTGCAACTGTTCATCCCAAGTTATATTTACCCCAGCTGCGAAATACTCTTGATGAATTCTATTAAGCATAAGCCAGATGTCTGAGATTGCAGCGGCTTTATCACCTAGTAAGCACTGACTGCGAGTATTGCCGTTATAAAAACAAATATAACGATTTATTGTATAAAACCGCTGAAGACCGATTGTACAACGATAAAGAGAATATGCACACCAACTCTTGTGTATGATCATTCCTTGATCTGCTCATAGCAGCAAATAAAATGATACCGAGATAAACGTCAAACTCTGTGGCGGTTATTGTTTTCCTATCCCCGAAGAATTTTATGATAGGCCTACCGGGGCCGATTTTGAGACAGATTCCTTCGAGGTAGTGGGTGAACTTCTATACTGTCTTTAATCATTAATCTCCATACTGTTTCATACTTACCCAGATTGTGGTATTGAATAAGGTTTTCTTTTTATTGGATGATATACCGACAGATTTAACTCTATTAAGGGTCTATTAAAATTTATTGCATTTCCCATGAAAGATGTGCAAAATATAAAATTGACGGATCAAAAGAGTGGTGAATAAAGAAGCAAAAAATACCCTGATACCGGAAAAATCAATCACCCAATCACTTTCAATTATATAAACGAACACATCTATAAGCCTCTGTTGGAAGCAAAACTCATGACGGACCATTACAGGTAGGTTATATATAGGGTGTGTTAGAACTAGAGTTTTAGAGCAATTGCCGGAGATAATTGCAAGTGCCAACATTCTACAAAAATCGATAATCATAAATTATATACTGCAAAAATTTGAAACAATTAGAAATCCAGAAAGGAATAATGCCATTGAAAACTATTTTAAGCTATAAGAGGAGTTTAATCTGGGTCTTACTCCAAAACTAATTCAGCCTTTTCCGTTATGTAAAATATGATAAGTCTGCTTAATTGATAAGCTTATACAGCCAAATGTGATTATTTGTACGACATATGTAGTAGGTCTGTTGCTGGTTGTGGCTTAATGATTATTAGAGTTTATCATCAAGCCACAGTTTCGAGTTCGCTTCCCGTCGTTGACTAAACAATTTATATGTTCTGGATGAATTTACTTACGCTGATATCATACCAACGTCATAATAAAACCTCAACATTTTGGTTGATATTCTAATGAAATAAAATTATCTTTCATTGTCTGCTTTTACCACTTGTTAATCTGGCGTTAGAAGTTCTGTAGTTTTGTGGTGAGACAGCAAGAGAAAATTGTTTGGTCATTTTATACAATAAGGTTCTCCTTTCATGCAAGTTAGATCGCGTCTACCAACTTTTCTAGTGAAGACTTTGTAAGTTCAAACTAAGCAAACTGAAATAACAATCTTTATAAGAAAATAACGGTATTATTTAAGAAAAAGGAGTTTGTCAACCGAATCGATACATTCTAGAACTATATACGTACGATGATAAGTCAGTGATTTGTTTTCTCATATAAATTATTCCGGATGACATCATAAATTCCGGTTATGTATATTCATCGAGTAATAAAACGGATATTTTCTTCGACTATCTGTTATTTTTTATCTGTATATTTTATATATTCATATATTCCTGTTTGGGACATCCGAAATGTAAATGGCTAAAATTTATTTTCGAGGGGTGCGATATACCCTATTGTTCTTCTTAATATTTTCACCTGGTCTTAAGATTTTAATAACGTCCAAAAAGATTCTGTATATATATTGTATGTGTGAGAACAAACTTCGTCTTATATATTTATATAATGTGTAATATTGCAAATTGGTGGTCTCGACACGTTATGCCACATCAAATTTACTGGTCATGCCATGTATATAGATATTGGTCATGGTTTTCATTTCAAATATTTGTGATTGATTACAAATCTGTATCCATATACTTTCTTAACAAAAATGTTGGCTAAATTGAAATAAATATTTATGATTATATCAGATCGAGCTCGCGCATATTCAACAAATTTCAAATAAACAAAGAATTGTGTTATATATACTCTCTTATAGTACAGATCAATTTCTATAACAACAATAAACTTAATTATATCACAAAAAAGCACAAAACCGAAATATTTTATAACAATTCACTTGATATCGCAGAGCATAATATAATACGAGTACGAGTTGTTAAGAAAGTGAAATTATTATTATTTTTTTGAACAAATTTATTTCAATTCATTTGCAATTCACAAACAACGACCATATAAAATCACAAATTAACAATTCATCCATCAATCATCATCAACAACAAGTACCTCACAAATTGAAATAAATTGTGTGTAATAAAAAACTTTAAGAAAAGAGAAAAGTCTTAATTCTTAAGTAAAATTGCATAACGCTATATACCTCTCGATCTGTCGATCGAAAACAATTAGAAGATGATCTATAAAAAAATAATAAATTTCACTAATCAAATTTTAGTTCAAATACATTTTTCCGACAAAAGAAGATTATTAAGATGATGATGATGATGATGGTCTCATCATATCCCATCATAAAAAAAGATGAATTTCATGTTACACATAAACAATAAAATCGATTCATTTTATATATACAGATCTTAAACAATTTGATCTATAAAGTAGAGTTTCAAGATTTAGCGGATTTTTTCACTATATAAAAGAGAAAGGTTTGGTCATTTGAAACCATAAATGTATAAAATAATTCCAGGAAATTCGAAAAATTATGCATATAAATAGAGAAAACGTCTAATGTCTATAATTTAGGTTCATCGACACAAACAGTAACCAAAATTCATTTATCCCACCGAAAACCCTTTACTCGATTATTTAATCTTGATTATATACGATACATAAAATTATGAATCATTTGAACATAATTACAAACATTAAATAGCATTAGTCATATAATTAGAGGGCTGATTTAAGTGAATATATACACCGAACGTCCGTAATTTATCGGATCGGATACAATATATCATCGATATTATCAGAAATATTCGTTTTTTATATTTAATAATTATGTGTTGATGATTTGATAGAATTTTTCAGGTTTTTGGATATATAAAATGAGGTCTCGCGGGAGCAGGTGGTGTTTGGTGTAGTTTACCACCTTATTATATTGATCAGCATTTTATTGTGTATATGCTCGATTTAACACCTTGTTATATACGTATACAAATATTTATTATTTAAATTTTTATTGTGATATCGATAAAGGTGTGATTTTTTCAATTTATTAGCATCGCAATTTGATTGTTTGACGAGGTGTGATGATCATAACTTATAAGCAACCGAATGATCAACTCTTTGACGTATTAACGACGATTTGTTCTGGGCTACTCATGTTCGGAATGGCCAAATGAGATAGTTATTACCGTTGCCTATAGACGTCTTTGGTGGTTATTCAATGATTTGTTCTGATCAATCTAATCAAGACAAGTCTACCACTATGGAAGTTTTTGGAAATAAAATTTAGAACGTGCACTAATGGTCCCGAATTGTAATCTGTTTTGTTAACAATATTTGCTAATATTCTGTAAATGAGTGCTCTGAATAATCAATTTTGTTCTGAATTTTCAAGTGGGATAGCATCTTATGGGATGAGAAAAATCGGTTCGTCCCAGTTCGTTCATTCCTTTGATTTCAGTAGTTCAGTGAACCACTAATTCTAAAGGCTTTAATCTTTTTAGGCGCTTTAGTCTATTGGTGTGATCCAGTAGGTCCCGCAACTCCTCGTTGTCATGCTGCTGCAAGTACACGACTATACTTTCCAATCGTTTCTTATATACCATGGACTATGGAGCAGTCACAATGCTATACGTAGTACTGTATTTTGGAGTGTGTGTATGATCTTAATGTTTTTATTTGCACAGCCTCAAAGTTGAATGCCGTAGTTTGTATTGCATTGTCAGCTCAGATCTTCTTCCAATAAGCTACTTCATTTTCTGAATTTAAAATTCAATTCTTGCCTTTCTTTCCACCTGAGTTTAGTGGCTAGTGTCATACCAAGGTAATTCGTACTGTCAGAGTACGGGATTTGTTGGAAATTCAGCCTAATCGGAATGTATTCTACGTTTCCATCTTGACTCGACAATACTTGTATCATTGGTCATAACTGCAGTGTCATCAGGAAATGTCCATATTCTGGCTTCTACTATATATTTGGTAAATCATTTGTATACAGAAGGTATAACACAGGGCTAAGTACACTACCTTCTGGGACTCCAGCTAACATTTACTTTAATTTTGAGTATTTGTTGGTATTGTGATAAATAATATTGGTCAGTAGTTTTTATCAGAGCTCAGTATTTCTCGTATATTAGTACCTTAACTCATGCGAGACAGTTGAATGAGTTATACCGATCATGTATGGTGTTCAAAATATCGGGAACATTGTTTGAGGCGTCGTAAGAGTAAACTTATAGGATCCGAAAAAAGAATTTCTAAGCAAACTTAGATAGCTGAGTGATAGCTGAGATGTGTGCTTATCATCCGAATTCCTTCGCAAGGTTTCAAAATCAGCAATAGAGCTATGGTAGTCAAGTATGCTGAAATGATAAGAAAACCATACAAGACTGAATTTGCAAAACAAAAAACTATAATTAAGAGTTTTAGTGTTACATGTGATGAATGGAGCTCACTGAAAAACCATCGAATTAGTTTTTCCGATAACGAATTTATGTAAAATCGTTTCTTTGACTATTTCGGCTTTAAGTCCAGTTAAGGTAGTGGTTGAGCCAATGATTTAAATTCTTGTGCAAGGTACTTGAGAAACTAGACACACCTCGAAGTACAGAATTATTAAATGCACCGAACTTTCTGATGTTATTCGTTTCCAGCACAATCAAAAGCTGTACTAACCAAATTTTTATTGATTATAGCAAAAAAATGGGATTATTCAGTCCCAATGAAAATTTGACCAATAAGAGTAGTGATGATACAAAAGAAATTGAAGAGACACAAAACTAACCATAATTTGAAAGATAAGCTTGATCTAGCTATCTGGTAAAAAATCAAAGAAATCACAAGATAATATTAGCTTATTAAAAAAAGAAATTACCTTGTTCGAGGAAGAAGGAACCAGAGGAAAATATATACCGCAAATTTATAACGCTTTACTTACAATCCGGCCAACAAATATAGAAGCTAAGAGAGCTTTTTCGGCTGCTGGAAAAATTTTGCAAAAACCGGTGTAAAAAATTCTTTCCAGTTTTGCACCCTCTACCCCAAGTTCATCGTTTAGTAAACCAAACATGGAATCAGTTTAATAGTTAAACTCCATGTGGATATTTTTGTAGAATTGGTACTATTCGTTCTGTTATGGACGGGATGAATCTAACCATGGAAGGTGTTACACTTATTGAAATTGATTGATGAGGTTTCCATGTTACAGTTTGTATGAGAATCGTGGGCATCATCCACGTCTTTGAAAGTTTGGAAGGCATATCTATAAACAAACATTAGAATCTTAAAATTTTGAATTCCTTCAGAACTTAAATCTTTTGTTGCTAATTTCAATACATAAAGTGCGGTGGCTTAGGTACGATTTAAAGAAGTTCACAAAACGGCTAAAGAATAAAATTATATGCAATTACTTCAACACTTTCCAATGGCTAAAACATAAAAAACTTTAGTGAAGTCTTTGTATAGAAAATCCACTTGATATTGATATTCTATTCCGTTAATCGATCTGTTGATGAACTCAGTGTGGTTGGTTGCAATGATGTTAAGCAATAAATCCAACTATCGTTCCAAGTTTTAGTTTCAAATATTGATATCGTTACGGTCATGTTCCAATTCTAAACAAAACTCATACTTTCAATGATTGATTGAATAGTAGCTGCAGAGGAATAACCAAATGTATAATAAAGCTATTCATACACAATAAATTGCTTGTATACCGGAAAATATATAAACCTGAACTGACCTACGGTTGAGGATGTGCCAAGAAAACGAATATCAAAACCATACAGATGATCCGAACAAAGTACTTCGGATAATTTTTCATATAAAGAGGCGAGATTCACAGCAAAAATGACAAACAGTCCTGTATGATGGACAAGGAATTCCTAAACACGAAAGTACGCTAATTCATCAATACCCTTCCCTATGGTCGGCCTCGTTTTCAATGTTGGCTTCTAGAATCGTCTTATGCAAATTGTTAATTTGACTTAAGACTCTTGTTCAAAAGTCAGTGTCGACTGGAGTTTTACAATTGTGGAAGGACTCATTCATTGTTCCGGTCCATAAGAAAGTCTGTAAATCAAAAAATATAACTTTAATCCAATTGGAGTATGATTTTATAGGAGTCCACAACCACTAATCTTACCGAGTTTTTTTCTAAAACTGGTTACCACCGAGTAAGTATACAATATACAGTAAATCATTGGACGGAATCTCACACAAACTCATTTTATTTAAACTAGAGGCTTTTGGTTTCTCCTTATATTCCTTTGCTTGGCAGCACCCTATCTAAAATTCTAATGGTGAACCATATTGACAGTTATTAATTTTGTGGTCAAAAAAATCTTTGATAATGATTCACAGTTTTCAGAAAACTTATTCTTGTAAGCGAGCTTATTCCCTATCTCGTGATTATCTCAACAATGAGATAATTATCTCAATAACAACCATCTGAGATTAAGGTATTTTAGTGACCATTTTGGTATCAATATCAATAGAGCAACTTCTGACCATTAATATAATTAATTGAGTAGTTTGTGAGTTGCTCTGGGTAGACAGTTAATATTTCCTTCCCAATTTTGAACGATTAAAGCCTTAAACCTATACAGCCAATCCTAAATCGTCGTGGCGATGTAGATATAACCTTTGTTTATAACCTTTGATCCTCGAGTTCCCATCTTGTTGTAGTTGGTTTCTAAATAATTCTAAACATCTATTCAATGAACACGTTAATCACAATTCCAAGGTATTTTATGTAATAAATCTACAACACACACACGGTGCATTTGATTGATGACGTATTGATTAATTCGATCATCGCTATATTTTTAATACATTAGACCAATATTGATCTTTTGAAGAAAAAAGGACGAACGCTATTAGCACCCGACCGATAAAACATTAAATTGATTTGTTTCGTTATAGACGTTGGGGGCTTCGTATGCATGCGATCAAAAATAAAATATAAGCAGATGTGACGAATTGATCGCACACGATCGTGATTTACTTTGCTTTTCTTATTTTTATCGTCTTTTGTTTTGTAAGATTTTCTTTAAACAGTTTCTTCACAGTTTTTGTGAAAAGAAAATGCGCGTGTGCACATGCACAATATACATAGGTACATACATATACTCAATATTTTTTTTTTCGAAGATCAAATAATCTTTTCTTCCTTTAAACAATTTTTTTTTTGATTTTTAATAAATAGGAACAATAGCCTCCGAAATATAAAATCCGAGACTAAAAAGGAACCAACTCAACAGTTTATGTTTAAAAATGGACAGATGCACAGATTTTATTTGGTTTCTTACGTAAAGTTCTTTATATTCAATCAAAAGTAAAAAAAAATTGTTTAAACAGTAATGTGATGATGTAACGGTGCAAACCTTTTGTACAGAATTCGGTTAGACGTTTATTTTAATCCACGTGCTTTAATATTTTACCTGATCGTTTTTATATGACAAGGATATGATGTTAAATTTCCATATAAATCGGAATAACGGATCCTCGATCCCGTTCTCTTGTTTAAAACTTAAGATTTCGTAAATTAAATCTTAGTGACTTGCCGGTTTTGTTTTTATGAGATTACGATCGGACCAGAGCTACTTATGGCGCCGTGCGATCTACGGGTGGTGTTAATTTATGTATATAAATATGTTCGGATCTAGGTGGTCTACATTATATAAATGATTGCGTAATCTCGGCCATATACAATTACTTAACTGTTCAATAATTGAATATACAAAATAAACATTACACAAATTCCATAATTCACATAACTTAGAGCACAACCAACCATGTTTTGTATATATAGACAAAATCAACAACAAGCCCTTAATAAATAAATAATCAATCAAATTAAAAATTGATCATGATTTATAAATTAAAATTCTTTTCTGTTGTCTAATCCTCCGGCTCGATCGTTATTCCATAGTTTATCTTTAATACATAAATACATAATGTGTACATACCAAGCCAACAAAATCCTTGGTCAATATATATAATGTGATCTAATTAAATTTATAATCTTAAATAATAATCTGTTCGACTTCCGGAACTTGAGTTAATCAACAGCCGCGCGCGGTCAATAAAAAAAATTCTTGAATATCATCATCACGTTATGTAATGGCTGTAAGACCTAAACAATTAAGCGCGGGACTCGCCCCATTGTGTTGTTATAAGATTATAATCACGTTCTTATATATAAATATACTTTCAATTATAATCATAAAATATAATAATTTGGAGATAAATATGTAAGAAATAACCGCACATAAAATTCAAGTAGCAAAAAAAATTATTTTTTTTTTAAATAAGATAATTGGGTTTGAAATTGATCTACTACACAATTTAAGTTTGATTAAGTGAATGCGGTTTTTTATTTCTAATTTTTTTTTGTTTGATTTAATCTTGTTGATCGTGGTATTAAGGTAGATCATAAACACTTTATAATTATTGTCATGGATAATTTGAGTACTTGGTTATGTTTTAAGAATAGACACAGTGTTTTTTATAATGTGATTTGTTTTGGATAATTAAAAAACGTTTTAATGTCGATCGAGATAATTAATGTATGATCGGTGTTTTGTGTATGTGTAAAATTGGTGATTATGATCGCCAATTATATATATTTAGTTCTAGGTATAGTAATTTTATGTTATTAATTGTTTAGATTTTATTCGATCGACCTTTTTACTCTATATAGGCAATGATCAACTGATCGCCATACACTGTGACATAATTATAGTTTTCAAGTGGAGCTTTGTTTTAGAATAATTGAATATTAGAGTCAAATCGCTTTCCAAGCATGGTTATGTCTTTGATCAGGCTTATTATCCAGTGGTGCTTTGCAATTTACTGATCTGCTGATTTGTTGAGAGGCTTGTGATTTTTTTAGTGAATATCAAATGCTAGTATTGTAAGTCTACATTATCAACATATAATGTTATAATCTTGAGCCACATCAACTATGATTTAATGACTATTTGGCAATCTACATGCAAAATATTGATCGAAATGTCTTCAAAAGCAGCATAATTTTACAATTGTGTGCTATAAATACTGCTTACATATAATATGATAGGCCTCTCAAAAAACTATTTTCAGCTCTTAATTTTTCAACTCTAACAAGCAAACAAAAAACAGGAAAAGGTGTAATAATATAGCCATTAACAGATTGCATATGTCTAGCCAACTTGCCCATCGAGCAGGATGAATTTTAGAAATTATTAATAAAAGATCGACATTGAATTTTGAATCTAATTTTTACTGACTCATTTGGTCTATTTAACATAAATCAATAATTGTTACCATTCGACGTTTTGTTTCAGCAACAAAATAATCGCAATATTTCTCGAAGAGGTGATCATAATTGGCAACCGAAATCTTGCCTCGTGAAAGTTAAGGTCCATGCCAATGCTCCACAAAAGATTAATCAATACCTTAAAGATCGAATACGTAAGGTTACCGAGGACATACAGCTGCAAATGTGCGAATTGACTGTTCATGAATCGGATATGTTGCCTAACCTTAGCTGCCATTTGGCTGATATCGTTTTCAAATGTAAATGACATACCTTTCTGTTTACAATAAAATAAACATTCATTACAATAAAACAAACATTTAATTTAATATAATAGAATAAAATCTGTCCCTATTGGTGAGACTAAACTGAACGCCATCCTCCGTGGTATGATCATAAAATGAGCAAAAGCCTATAAAGCGAAAACAAATTGAAGAGAAAGATATTGATCAAGCACTGGAAACGTTCGGAAATGGATGCGATCCGGATGGAAGTTCAGAGTGTCTGCCATATGAGTAAATGTATTTTCCCATATTTCATTGTTGAGTAAAGTTAATCTTTTACTTTCGGTTCATTGCAAGTCAACGTGTTAACCATTATTATTGATGTAGTTTTAATCTTATCGTTTTGGGCGTTCTGCAGAAATATATTACTAATTATAATTTTTGACCGATACTGGAAGATATTTCTATGTACTAAAAAAAATGATCGAGGTTCTCCTCAATCGATTCCGAAATAACATCCACCAATTGTGATGTCCACCGATATTAAATGTTTCAAAATTCAAAATTAATTCGACAAATAGCTCAATTTCATGTACTTACTTCACCATCTGACTGTATAATACAGACATAAAGCTATATTTAAGCAAATGGTAAAGTTATCTAGCAGGCCATCACGTTCTCAGGTGTTGCCATCCTTTAATATACTGACCCTCAATAATAACGCCGCATATTGGTGATTGGACTCTGCCCACACTATATACGGTCAATTGAATTTTTGTCATACCAGACCAATTTTCAAAACCATCACATTTAACAGTTTACATCAGAAATACACAGTATCTAGTTCCTGAATATCATATCATAAATATCAGTGGTCCATGTTTATGTTCATAAAACTGCATTGTCTTCATTCGGACAATAATGTTGAAACTGCCGTATGAGACGACGCAAACTATGCCGTATATAGGGAAAAGCAGTGGTTTGCAATTGAAGCATAACGAGTCATATTATAATGTTTTCAAATAACGTAGAAAATTAAGGTAGTTTAAATTGGATTATAGTTATAGAGACTTTCGATTGACAGACGTACTTATGGACCGGAATAATCAATGAGTCCTTCCACAATTGCAAAACTTCAGGCGACACTGACTTTCGATAAAGAGTTGTAAAAGGTAGAGTCAAATTGCTGATGAATAAGACGATCACAGGAGCCAAACATCGGGAAAGTAGTTAGTAATGCTCGAAGCACTATTAGAAAAACCTGTTGAATAAAATTTGAGGGTTATTTTAGGATTATTACAAAAAGAACTTTTTTTGATGTTGTCAAAAAAACTTAACACTGTCAAAAAACTTATCATAATTATAAACTTATTACTACCCACTATAATTGGAAGGATTAATAAATCTCTTATTGGACTAATAACACAATATTTGTCATAACTTATAACAAAGCTATAGATGCACACCGAAAATGAGTTCACTTTTTTTGAAACGCACTATCGTGATATAGCTCTCCTTTCTCCAGAATATATATGACTGTCATTTGTTTTGTAAAAATCCCGTTTAGAACTTAGTTTTTATGATAGTGTTTTGGACGCTATGCTGTAAAATAATTAACTAGATTTCTAGATAGATACCGCCCAGGAGGCGCAGTGGTTAAAGCTGCGGCAGTTGGAGCGATAGGTACCGGGTTCGAATCCGATTCGAGGCAGGATGCAAAATGGGTTTTTCATCTTCGATCGTTTGGGCGGTACGATCGGTGGTGAAAAATAAACATAATCTGGATCCTCTGTCGTGTTTAGAATCCTTGGGCCGACCCATTTTCCATGTCAGTACTATAGGACTGACATGGAGCTATGCAATGCGCAGATGGCTCTACGGAAAGACTCGGACCTATAGCCGTATAGAGTGGTATCACAACGGATCAAAATTGGTCTAAGTGTGCGATAGCAGGCACATCAACTTAACTTAACTTTTAGATAGATACCGAAACAGAGTACTGTGAACAAAAAAGAACTGATTGGCGAGATAAAAAATTGATAAATTATATCAATTGTGCTTCGACATCACATCCAGTTATTAAACGTATCAAATGCAAAAAGGATTTCACTAATAGTTGAAAACTTTTTTCGCCATTTGACTATAGAAAACACATATTGAACAAAATACAGTATATACATAATAAGTTGGAGGTAGAAGAAGTGACTTACGTTGTATTTAAGTAGATGGTAAAGCTATGTAACAGTGGTACGGGATGATATATAAATAAAACTGCATTGTATGCCAATCAAGGTCACCCTCATTAGCAGAGAAAGAAGTATGCTTGCTCTGCCATTTGTGGGGGTCTCAAGTTAAATTCCCAGTGCTGACCAAATATACGGGCTACGATTGGTTGACTTTCATGTGTTTGTTTATGTGGTTTGAAACGTAATCCGTTGTGCAATTTTGAGTCCTGAAATTACCTGCCTTCTTTTAGTGTTAAATGTTATTCGGATAAAAATCTTAAAATTGCCGTATGAGACGTGTATACACATCACGTATACCCAGGCTATTACAGATATATCGAAATCAACATCTACCAGTTCAAATCTACCAGTTCAAATCTATCATTGCTAATCGCTAACTGTTTCCATGATCCATGAAACATAAAGTGATGTAAACAGATTAATTGCTAGTGTATGATCATATATAGATCCTTGCTTAATAATTGTCTTAATGTTAAATTAATATTACTTTCGGTTTTGCTTATAGCAATTCTGATTATGAGCGACGACCGTCTGGCGCAATCCTCGATAGTGTTATGAGCAACATCCAATATATTTATCTGCATTAGATGCAGTCTGGTTAGCCTCAGAAGAAGGTAGGCTCAGAAGAAACCAAGTCCACTGAAAAACTAGCCGAAGAAGCAGCAGTGTTGCAGAACAATACCACCAACAGGAAGGCCAAAAGAGTTGGTTGCTGAAGAAAATATCAAAAAAATCATCGAAATCGTTATGAATGATCGCCGAGTCAAGTTGCGTGAGATTGTTGAAAGGGTAAACATATCTTATGAACGCGTGTTCAACATTTTATATTAACATTTGCATATGAAAAAGCTATCGGCAAGATGGGTGCTGCGTTTCCTCAGTGTCGAACAAAAACGAGTTCGACAGACCACTTCACAGCGGTGTTTGGACATGATAGAGCGTAATCCTGCATGTAGGTTCTTCACTATACACACCTGAAACCAAAAATCAATCGAAACAATGGGTGGAAGTGCTCCGAAGAAGGCAAAGGCAGTGAAATCGGCTGGCAAGGTTATGGCCACTATATTTTCTGATGCACACAGAATATTGCTCATCGATTATCTTGAAAAAGGATCCACAATCACAGGAAAGTATTATCGTGCATTATTGGATCAATTGGGTGATGCAGTTTTTCCTGTTTCCAAACATGAAAAAATTACTGGCAGGACTACGGTTCATCTCAAACGAAGAAGTGATTACCGAAACTAACACATTTTTGAGCGATTCCTGAAATCGTATTATTTAGATGGTATAAAAAAGTTGGAATATCGTCTTACTAAGTGTGTCGGAGTAAAAAGAGACTATGTTGCGAAATAAATGGTAACAGATCCTTGTTTTCATTCAATGCATGGCATCAAGTTTGGAATTTGTTTGGCAGTCCCACAACCTATATATTATTGCTCCCAGGACTTGCCATATGACTAGAGTGCCTATTCTCTCTTCATCTCCCTGGTCAGAGTTTTTGAATGCAACCGTTACATAATTACATTTTTTCCTAATTGGGGTCGCTCATATACACAATGAAGTGTGGAGGCCAAGCTCGTTTCATGTTATTAAAATCCATGCGCAGCTCAAAATTTAACAGTTAAATTTCGGGCATAAATTTCACACATAAAATTACTCAAAAATCATTCATAAATTATTCATGATTCAATCATAATCAACCTCAGGTAAATGTACTAAGACCTATATGTAAATCGAATAACCTCCAATTAAATGCATTTCACTGTGTTAAAACCTTTTCGGAACAAAAAATCATTAATTAATGATCATTGTATGTATGCGACATACGAGTCAGCTTTTCGGAGCGGTATGTAAATTTTAGGGTATGTGCGCGTACATACTCGTATGCGTTTGAAAGAAAGCACATCAAATACATCAATATACATAATACAGGTATGCACGTAAATTTGATGAATCATTTATCCAATTTTCATCTATTGTTGGATTTTAATTTATTTTAATTTATATAAAATTTCAATTAGATATTGTATATATGAACTTATTATGCAAGTTTATATAAAGAAATAATTTAAGATGAATTTAGCACATACCTTGTGTATATGAGTAGGGTAGATGACGGTGATGTTGTAATAACATATGGGCGACTAATAAAATATGTAAATTTTGAATTTTAAATCAATTTTATGGTTAAATTTTGATTGTACATCAATCCAAATCTAAAGGGTTATACTTGTATACGTACCAGACTTTAGGACAACTTTTAGATGGGGTTCTATGTATATCATTCAAAACTAATTATTCGAATACATTATCTTTTCAACGAAAACATTAAATATCAACTGAAACTTGTTTTTCAATCGAACCATGAATTGAAATCTTCCTTACATATACCATGTATAGATGAGATGCAGTCGAATGATTAATGTTAAAATGCAAAAACATTTAAGAAAACGTGAAAACACGTCTATTTATAGTCTCCGAGAGAGATTGTGTTGAAAAATTATGATCGAGACGAGGGAGACGACACATTATAAGGAAGTAACATTATCCTTTTTCGAGATGCATACCAATATATAATAGTTTAGGCCAGTATCTATTTTTAAAAGGTTATAAAACACACAACATAATTATTGAGGGTGATAAAACATTAATGTCAGATGTTAAGAGGATTGGTGCGTATACATACATGTACGTTGTTTTGTTTTTGTTTTAATTGACTCGGATGTTATGTTGTTTTTAGCGTTCCGTAAATGCGACCTGAGACGAATATGGAATGGATCAAAGTGTTTATTTTGTACAAATTTAATTTTAATTTATAGAGGGTATTTCTTTGTGCAAGGGGTGTCGACCATGAAGATATTGACAGCTTCTTAAAATAGAACGAAATATCGACGATATGTATACGAAGCGTGGCTGGCATTATGTCTGGAATTAAAAAATACATAAATTAAAGGAAAACGCAAAAAGCTGTAGGTCGTGTGCTGTTCGAGCACCTGACAACACATTTATACGTATGCAAATGTTAAAATCGGTCCAAATATCAATAATTTGTGTGTCCCTAAATTTATCAAATTTAAGTATGTGCATATATGGGCAACAAATCAAATACACATATAACGTGGGCACTCTTATCGACTATATATTTACACTTCAGGTTTCTTAAAACTGTAATATCAGTTTGGTTTGGTTATCCTGTTTGATGAAGCATAAATCATTTTGTTGTTGCTATTATATTGTGAATATACATGAATTTGTACAGACTAAAATCTTGTTTATTTTCTTATCAATTATTGAATGTGAAAAAAAATATGAATATAAATTATATATATTTTCTTATCACACAATGTGATTATTTACTTTATATAGAAACACAACATAATATACCTTTAGCTGTATAAAGGTGATTGAAATTTACATATTTCACAATATCCACCTTTGTGTACAGCTTGGTTTGGGTTGAATTAAAGAAAAAAAAACGCGAATCAGATCAATGAATTATTTCAAGGTCTAGGTTATAATACAGAAACGTTTACTTCCTGAATATGTTGATTCGTGAAGTGTGCAGGTGATCTAGTACATTCAATATCAGTACTTTATGATCATTGCATATGTTGATATTATATATAAACACTAAATAATATCAATTTTTTTTTTATTGGCTGTTAAATATTTGTTCACCATCCCAAACCATTTTGTGAAGTGTGATAATATTATTTTGGTTGGGATAAGTATTTAACAAAATTGTGTTGTGACAGACAAAGTTTAAACTAGATAACACAAAATTTGGGTGATGTGCACATCATCGGTACACAGATAATAATTTATTTAGAGATATGCCATCGTTAGGTCTTAAGTAAATTGGTCAAAATACTCTACTTTAGGGTGACACAATATGGTAATCCATCATAGGCCTATATCAATGTGTCAATAGTTTTGATAAGTATTCAAACAGGTAGTATTCAATTTGTATATAATTGATTAAACAACTCTAGTTAGTTTAGTTGTGGTGGCCGTTATGAAGAGACTTGGTTCGTAGCCTTACCACAAATTTTGTTTTCATTAGTGCTCCCTCATTGGAACTATTTTGAGATTAAGCAGAAGAAATAAATATCAACACAAGTTTTGATGAGATATACCAGCTATGTTATGAACCAGGCTAAACTATCTGAGTAAATCGAGAAGATTTTCCTGTTTCTCTTCATTTTTGCAGCGTAATATTTAGTTATGACATATGAGGCACAAATTAACCATCTGTGATTAAAACTTCCATTAATTTTTTCTTAGTTTCTTATAGTTAGCCCAAAATCTCTTATCTTATAAGGATTTATTAACGGTTATTATCAAAGCCCTGTATCGTAAACAGTTAATAGAAGACAATATTCCAGTTCGATAGAAGATGGGCTGCTCACAGTTCTAGCCTAGGTAGTGAAATTACACCTTCTTCCTTTCTCATTCTACTGTAAACACGGCACAGTAAGCAGCTTCACTTGCGTCTGCGAAACCGTGAATTTCAATTGGATCATTGAGTACAGTATATCATGGAATATTTATTTCTTCAAAGTATCGAAACTCTTCTCGAATTCGTTTGTATAATGTTTCTCAAAATGTTCATGCAAACTGTCGTTCCAATCTAATATCATGAACCATAAATTTTGAAATGAAATCTTTTATAAAACGATAGAAGGGGAATAGAAATCCCAAAGGTTCTGAAATTATTTAACGCTTTGTTACTTTGCCATTTGACTCTGGACTGATTTTAAAAGTTAAATTATCATCTTTTGGATACCAATGCTGTTATATATCTCCATAGTCGTGAACTAACTATTGGCTAAATATGGCTAAATAAGCTGAGCATGCAAGACCGAGTGTTACTCTAGTCAATTTGTAATACCAAAACGTTGATTAGAGTTTTCTCGCCATAGAATTCGTTGGTATTCTAAGTCAGCTGGATCAACCATTACTTGTCTATATATCCTTTCTATATTTGCAACCAAAGCTATATTCTTCTACCTCTAAACCGCATCAGAATCGACTATATAGTGTGGACCATTAGTTTGTCATTTAAGGAGACTCCTGTATGAGCTTTGTCCAAGCCATCAAATCCCACGTGCACATTATGTCGTACTGCTGCTTTTTTTTGATACTGAGTGATGAGGCAAATGAAATAAGTTTTTATTGTTCAGTTTTTTTGTGGTCTCAGGAATTTCAATCATATGCCCCATCTCTATCTTTTTTTTATTTCCTTGTCACTTGCCAGTTTTCTGTCGAGTGACAAAAATCACTATTCTCATTGTATTTCCGTTCGTTGATGTTTCTTTAAAGGGAAGCTTAACAATATATCTTCCGTCGTCTCGTCTCTTGTATGTCGCTTTAGAGAACTCTTCACCTCGCTTATATTCGGAAAAAATGCTGGCATGTTGCGATATTTCAACTATCTCTCAAAACTTTCTCACGGTTGCATCGATATCCATATTCAATCTAAGGATGTCACTCAGCTTGACTATAAAATTATAACTTCATCGAATCTAAAGTTGCCTATTCAACCTCAAAAACATTACAAGGGTCATTCTATTTCGGTATACACTTAACTTCTCGTCTCCAGCTTGAATAATAGTTTTTTTGAAAGGTGTTTTCAAGTGTAAAGATTTTTTATTCCATTGTTCTTAATAAGTAAAGATTGACCTTTGTGAATTAATTTTAACGTTAAGTGTGTGAATTCCTCGGATATTGACTTCAACTCAAAATGACAGCTCCCCAAGTTTTCTTTTAGAACTTCTGACTGGCGATGATACTAAAACTATGATGCTTAAGTTTCAACCGCATGGCAATAGTCTTTATGTTATGAATGATGGATATCGTCCCATCGACATTCTGGTCTGTTTTTTTCTATCATTGAACAGTTTTAGGTATTTTGGGCAATCTTTTAACTTTTATTTAATGAATTATAATCCCCTAAGGAGTACCTGCCGAAACAACTAGCCCTTAAAGTATAGGGCGCTCAAGCCACATGCATGTACAAATCCGATATGGCAAACTTAATTATACTATTAAAATCAAACCATATCGAGTATGAGGGTACAATGATATTCATTGTATATAGCCTACCTAAGTAGGCTTACACCATGAAGCTGTCATTGTCACAGATATTGGTGGTATAGTAGCATAGCTGATTGCCCGATAAATGCTCTTTCCTCCAAATCAAGAACCATAAAAGGAAAAGCACGTTTAAATCGGTTATGTTGTGGTGGTTGCTTGGTCCTGGAGTCATCCAACTATATCATTCAAGGGTGTGACAGGACACATGGTAGAAGAATGGAACGGCACGACAGTGTCGTTAAAATCATTGAGCGCAACCTAAGTGACAGAGGTTGGGATGTAAATCTCGGTTAATAACATCCTTGGGCTTTAGATAACCAGATCTGATTGCCATCAAAGAATACGATGCCAAGGTTAAGAAGTACGACAACGATGAGATTAAATGTCTCATAAAAGACAGGTTCAATGCACTCGGAGTTGTAGTTACGTTTGCAACTCTCAACTGGAGTGGAATATGGGCCATATAGTCCATCGAACTTCTCAACCTTGCGGTAAAAAATAAACTCTTGTCAGTATGATAGTTGCGCTCTTTAAATAATAGCGAGTAATGTTTAAATTACAGCGTACTATGCGCCAACGTAGAATTGCTATAAAAATTTGGAGGGTTTTTTAGTGAGTATGAGTCTCACACCACTATGCACATTCCCATTAGTATCTCATAGCGTCCATGATGAATTTTCCCTCTCTCATAAAAAAAAATAGCTAAACGCCTCGTTATCTTATTATAGTGGCGCGCATGAAAAGATTAACGAGATTACCACTTTCCCTATCTACTGTCTAGAGATATGATTGTGTGTGCTTTTGCCAGTGAAATATCATCGATATGTTGCCAGGACTCATAATATCAAAAGAAAAGTGTATCAATGCCTCAGAACTTTAAACACTTTCCAAGGTAAGAAATTTCTTTCTCTTGGGCATCCAGAAAACTTTCATAACCATTACGTCCTAATCCCTTTACAGATGTCTATATATACATATTTAATGTCGAGGTGTCGATTTATCTCACTTTAAAAGAATTACCCAAGACGCCAATTAGCTGGATTATGATTCCATATAATTACCATATACCGACTTCATACCATATATCACTAAATCATAAATACGATTATATTTCCCCAAGTGAAAGGTGTCTAGAATATTATTTACTGAATTTCTCGACGGCTTTCAAACCTTATAAGCCCAGACACACACACACACACATGTATACATCAGACATAAAACAACATATTAAAACCAGAAAAGGGTTAAACTTAAAATTTATTGTCTTAAGATGGATTATATAAATATATGATTTGTATTGTTTCCAGGTGTGATGAAATGAATATACATTGTTTTCTTCTTATATAAATTGAAGGCACACGGCTTGGTTAACGAACCGCCCACAATGAACTTTTTTATTATATTATATATAATTTGATTCGGTTTATTTGAAATATGATAACTTGTTAACAAAATATCGGTCAGGATTTTTTGTTGCTCGTTATACATTTTGTGTGGCGTCTGTGCGCGGAATAATTCAATCGACATGATCTGTAATTAATTAAAATCTGTAGGATCATAATATTGTGATTTGTGTTGTTGTTGTTGTTGTTGTCTATTTAAACAACAAATCTGATGACTCACGATCTTTAGTGGTACACAGAATAGAAATGGTAATCAATTCAATTAACTCATTACTAATCAACAACTACCTACATAATCAAATCACCTGAATTGATTATAATTTTTTTTTACTGTGTACAGTACAATAAATGTGTCTGTCTTATTTTATTTAAATAAGAATTGCTGTATAAAATGAAATCTTTTGAAAATTAAATGAAAGAAACTTCAAATTAGTTTATTGTTAGAAATACTCATGTATAGTCAAAACCTACGAGTCTGATAAAGATATACCTTAGACGAATGTTATCTTGGCAGATTCTTACTTTCTAATTCGATACATTTATATGTCAGTTGCTATGAAACGATGCGTTTCCGCTAAATTGTCTAGAAATATGGGATCATGTTTTATATAATGAAGACTGTGGGTTTCATAAAGTGTCTTATCTTTCTGAGATTTCTAAGATTATGATTTCATCATCCGAGATCTAGAAAATGTCGTTTCTAATTTAACTTTAAATGGCTTAAGTACATTGAGCCCTATTTATTTTAATAGCTGGGATCAATAGGACGATTACAAAATTCTGGTTTTGGAAAATATCAAATATTTGCTGGTTCTGATAAGCGAATTGTTCCAGAATTGATAATGGCAGGTAAGGGCTGCCGATATTTAAGAAGCAATTAAATGTCTACTATACCTATAATCAGTCTTTGCTGAAACTATTCTAACAAGTAATTTAGGAGACTGAATATTCAATTGAACAATTAAAGTCACTTATTTTTGTAGTTAATACAATATAGAATTCCAGATATGGGCAGGATGCAAAAAACGTGTGAATGAACACATATCTATGGCTCCCTGTTTGCAGGCCAATCCACCTTCCAAGTCCAGAAGGTTCTTCGTTAATCAGACTTATAGACGTAGGTCCTCGATTTGGCTATGTAATGGCGTGAAGTAAGATGTAAATAACGGAACGCGAAAGAGTTGAGGGACCCTTAAAACCCTAATAATTGTTTAACAATAGAAACAGACAGACAGACATACAATACAGGATTGGTGTCAATTTTTTATTAGTCCTGTCATTAAAATACAACGCTGACGGATGCATTTGTCATATCAAGACTAATTTTTGTCTACAGCGGTATGTGTGATAGTAAGTTCCTCGTGTCCAACGTTTAATGTATTATTATAGTAAAGATCACGAAGTCAGAGGGACCATCAAATTTTAATACAGTTTCTGGCTGCACAGACCAAAAAAAATATTTTATAAACCGTCACATGGAAACAGCAATATTCGTCATTAGATGTGTTAATATGATAATGGGCTAAAGCACACATTTTTAATGGAAAAAACTTTTTGGTCGAAATTAGCCCCACACTTGGATTTTGCCAGAAAATCTGTTAGGAATCACAAAACAAAAGGCTATTGAGCAAAGCTCTGGAAATGAGCTTTAACAATTAATTGAGGATATTTGTATTTGTATTTACAACAATTTTGTCAACTGGTACACATTTCATTTTGAGCTTATAAACTCTTTACTAATGAGGATGTGCAGTTCATTGGTCACAAAAATGTTAAATTCATATTCAAACCCGTCAAAGCTCGAACAAAATTTTTTGAACTTTTAATAGTTCTTTTCATAGGCCGTGACACGTTCAGATAACATTGTTCAGGTTGTTGTGTGGATGGTCTCTATAAAGCAGCACATGGTTGAGCACCTCGAAAACCAATCCAAATGATAATATTAAATGAAATAATTCCTGGCTTTTGAGACGCTATTACCCAGGCTTATTGTCAAAACAGAACAATTAATCCAAGACATCGAAATTGAACTGATTCGGTAACTCGAAATTGATAACATACAGTATTGAAAAAGTAGTTGAAGAATCAAAATATTCAAGTGTCCTAAAAAATACATAATGGCCATTTATATAAACCTAGCAAATCGATAAACCCCAAAAATAACCAAAAACGTAAATAAAGATGAAACCAGAGATAACTAAAGAATCTCTATCGTCAGTAAGAAATGAGAGTATTTACTCATCAAGCAAGCCAAGAATCTGGCTACTGTATAAGCTTTGTACACCACTCTTACTGCAGATCTTGATCTTGAGATGGTTGTCGATCTGCTACCGCTTGATCTTTGGATCATTAGGTGTGCAGCACAAACAGCCGCTGACCTATAAACAAACATAATGTATTTGGTCCATATGGGCACTGTGAAATATCAAGAGCGGTGGGTTGGCACACCCACTACCCTCGGACGCTATGGTGACAAAGCACGTCTTTTGGAAATTATTTGGGGTAACTATTACCGGAAATCACACATGGGACTATAATAGCCCATATCACCCCTCCGTGGTGACGATACGATGGTCTTTACTGACGGATCATTAGCTGTAATCTAGTTGGTGCCGAGTTATACATACAAAATCCTGAGGTCGTATTATCGATCTCACTTGGTAGATATGCATGTGTCTTTCAGGTGGAAATTACTTTTGAAAGCAGCACTCTTTGCAAAGTAAATGAACTGCAGAGATCATCGTGTCTGCATCCCCCCTGAGAACCAGGCTGCTCTAAGTGCGATTGGTTCCAATACTGTTTCATTGAAACTTGTTTTAGAGACGATAATTGCCTTAAATCGACTAGGCAGCTAAATAAAGTTAAACTTCACTGGACACCCAATTACATGGGTATCAAATCAAAAATATTGGTTATTAATTGGCCCGTTTGTGTGCGTTTTAGGAGTGATTTCATTATCTTTGAAACAAGAAAATGACTATCACTTTGGTGATCTGCATCAAACGCGATGGGATACCCTTATCTCTTGCTGACTGTTCAAAATCTTCTTTAAATCAATTATTCAGATCCAAGTCCTTATGTTTAACTATGATAGAAGTATATTATAAAGATCTTCCTGGACAATCTCACGACAAGGACAATATTTAGAATGAAACGTTGGAACATTGCATATTGCGAACAGTGTGGGGGAGGAGAAGAAGTATAAACTATTGAAAACTTCCTGTTCTTCATACTCTTACGCTTTGGATCACAATCCATATTTGAGCATCACCTGACGACTGGAAAAAAAAACAAGAATCAAACGTTTTGTTTAGGGCCAAGCACTCTCCATTCATATAGACAACGTATATGAAATATTCAATACACAATATATAGACAAATTTCAACAACGAATTCCTTTGCAGTGTAGCTGTACACAATGGTTATATAGAAGGCAAAAGTAGTAAGCCACAAACAGATAGGAATAATAGAATGTCTCGTTACGTGGCATCAATTGCAGGATAAAAAATTCCACGATACTAGAAATCAACCAGGTGAAAGGAAATTTTTGAAATTCTCTTCAACATTTTCGAATAAAGTCTTGAGTAGTAAACTCGACTGGTGATACTTATATTCTTATACAATACTAACACATTACATAATATCCCTCAAATCACAATGAGTCACATTGAAAACTATTAAGCATTGTGTGATTAATTTCCGTACACACAAAGCACGAAAAATAAATTACTTTTGAGTGCACATTTTCACATGTTCATTACGTATACAATTATCATTCATGTTATTGTTGAAAGAAAGTTCCCCCGATGTTAATTTTTCTTTCTTATATATACGAGTATGTGCATCGCCAGAAAATTACGCATCGATTTTCTTTTCGATATTATCTTCAATTTCGACAAAACGGATATTTTTAGATCTACGCTTCAAATCTATATATTTAGTATAAAGAAAACTATACAAATTTTAGGGTGAGCACCGAGTAGACAATATATATCGGGAAATGAAAAATGCACCTTTCTACGTTACTACTATATATACGAGTGAGTAGTATATCGAAAACCTTGTCATTTGGAAATACAAGACGGAAGAAAAATAAGTTTTTGTTGTTTATGAATTTGGTTAATCCAAAGAAAGTCCCTCGTCGAGTTTTAAGTCAAAGGACGGTTTTATATACGGAAAGGTTTTCTCAATTTTACTTGTCATGGGAATTTTTGGTTATTTTTAGACTGGTTCTCAGGAAAGGAGGGTGAAACAACTATATACGTGTATATACTGTGTGATTGACGTTATGTAATATTACGATTTTAATTTCCTGGTGACCTTTTGACATATTTGCACATATGCACCATACCGGCATACAACATCAATCGCATTCTTAATTTAATTTTATTTTTATTACGTCCATATAGACACATAAATATGACAACATATTTGTTTCGCGCGAAACGCTGATAAAAATCAAAAGTGATTTTTCTTAAGATTTTATAATAAATCTTGTACGTATATATACCAAGATACATTATATAAAAGAAATATCACAAAACGCTATTATTTTATTTATTATTTTACAATTGAAAATTATTTTGTATAAATAAATTCTAAAGTAAAACGCCTTCAAATCTTTCATCGATTATATTCTGCGGAAATTTTTTTTAGTGTATTGGCGCCAAATTAATTCCATGTAAGCTGGAACAAAAAAAAAATCGTTGAAATTTTTATTACACCAAAGGGTGTGGTAGTGGATATTTAGTAAAATGTTGTCTATATTATAATTCAGTTCGAGGTGCATGCATATATAGCTGTATACACGATTTACAACCCTCTAGATTAGCATAACCGGTTGCGCAGCCAACTCTCGTACTGTCTGCCGTAATTAATTATGTGCGCTCACAACAAATTTGCACACAACAAATAAAATTACCGCCAAATAACAATGAAAATAATTTCTAACGACTTTTAATGCAGCTTCTCTCCAGTATGTTGTTATGTCGGAACACTCGAAATTCTTTTTTTTTTCATACACCACATGCTGCAGCACAAAAGTCTCAACTTGTTTGCGTAACTTGCAATGCACGATACATAAAAGAAAATTCTCTATGGCAATTTTTTTTTTTAGGTTTTGTTATGTTTGAGTACCAATTTCTGTTATATATTATTTCGGAGCCCGGTGTGCAATATTTGTACTCGATTGAATGGAAATTCATATATAGAGGAGAGCTTGCTATGTATTGAAATTGAAGAAGATGAAATTATTATTATTTATGGAGGGGTTCGTTTGAATTAAATATCAAAAAAATAACAAAAGGACATGGAATTTATAATTTTTAATCCTGTCGTATATTATTGGGCTGGATAAAATGTGATGGAATGACGGTTGATCGCTAATAAGAGAACGGGACGGATAGAAAATTATAACGGTCGTTTTTAGTTTGGTGTGCTTATGGGTTGGAATTGCAGTTCGAATACCAAGGGAGTACACCAAATTGCGTAATACTATTTTTACGTGATGAGACCAGGTACCTACCCAAACGACGTCCCTGTAAATATAGTATACTGGATTCTTAAATCAGTGCCTCAAAACGTAAAGCAACAACAAATGGTAAACCGGTGTATTATTATTTTTGGACGCGTGCTACCGAATTCAATAATAACAATATTCCTTTCATACCAGTTGCACCTTTCTCGCTCATTCTGGGTTAATGTGTAATATATGGAAAACACATACAACAAATATTCGGTATTAAGAAAAACAAAACTGAAAAACTATATATATACTTAACGCAATACCATCTGTCTCTTAATTCATCATATGGGATGATTTCACCATGTACGTGTATAAATCGAAAAGTGTAAAAAAAGGGAGCACTCCGTTGTGTTATTTACCTTTCGTATATGTGTGTAAGCATTTAACAAAATTTTATTACCAGGATACAAAAATTTGATTGCCAAATAAATACGATCAGGTAAGAAAATGATAATAAATCGCGAAATAAGAATTATAAATCGAATAGAAGGGGAAGTTTCAACGATCAATAAATCACCTGTCGATAAAATACAGAACTAAAATTTTGTCAATTTACGCATATAAATCAATGCTTTATATACAAAAAACCGTTATTTCGATATCGACGATCATTCGCCAAAATTACAATATGATCTACATACACATTCCGATTTGGTCAAGATCGATATATAAATCATACATACAGCTGAAGATAAAACAAACAATCAATATTCATTGATCACGCAGCTTTAAATCAATCACAGTCCGAAAAAAAAATGATGTCAATATAATTTCTTTTTTACACCAACAAAATATATAGGTACTCGTACAAAGTATTTTCGCGATCGCGATCATAATCTTGTTACATATTGTTGATATATATGTTATATAAAAAAAAAAGGTTAAACAAAAATGGTGAACTATAACAATCTGAACAGAAATGTAATTACAAATAATAACATAACCTCAAAACATCAATTTAACATCGATCCGGTCATTATTGATTGATTTTGTTTTACATATACTTACTCGTACCACTTGAACCGCTAAATTATAAGATCTTGTAATAATTATAATGATCAGTGATATTCATCCAAAAATATTTTGGGAATTTAAATAGGTACCGCGGTATGGTTCATAATAACCATTTAGAGGATCGGATCGATATTCAACAAAAATAAAAAACGAAAATATCGAAAATTAACATTAAACGAGTGTGAACAGAAAGATCAAATGATCATATTTTTTTGTTGTATTAATGTTGTTGTTTTTATGTCTGCTGGTTGAGGATATGCTGTATAATTTTGGGTATATGTGAATATTGGGAAAATATGACGAAATAATTTTGTGACCCTGTAATTTACATCGATAATACCGCTGCAAGCAAATCTTTTGTTTTTTATTCAGGAGATTTTATATACCGTTATGAAATTTTAGAAGAGAAAGACGTTTAAGATCAATTTCGTTTTTTTTATGTTTACATTTAGAAGAGGTCGAATACGAAACATTTAAATAAAACTTTAAATTACTCAATTATTTTACTGATCTTTCGTGTTAGGTGATCGATGATCGGCAAGCGGAAAAGCTAATTTTCTCACAATTTTTTTCAGGTGCTTGTGCACTATAGGCACATGGCAATAACATGGGAACCTTGTGATATGAGATTATAATTATTAAAATACGATTCAAACGAGGTAGAACTGAATTTTGTAAAGACGGATCTACTGTAGTAAAATGTTCTGAGATTTCCCAAAAGAACGTAAATGTATCGCTTCATCTATAATGGCGAGTATTCATCGTATGAACTCATCAGATAGCGTATTTTATTTCAACATGTTGGCCTCTTTTTTGCTGCATCGGTGATGTTGGATAGGTCTACTTCTAAATCGGTAATACGATTGTTGGCTGTTTGATAGGCTTGGTATTCTGTTAATGATTCTGCTGTTAATCTCTCATTACTAGCTTCAGATACTTTTAAGAGTTTCCTTCAAGAATTCTCGCTTGTCTTATACAAGGATTCTCATGGCTGAGTAGGAAGTAATTAATTTTTTTGGAAGACGAATTCAAAGTCCTCTGGAATAAAGAAAGTCATCATGATTCACAAGACGACAGGCTGTACGATGAAATTACTCACAAGTAGACTCACTTTTAGGGATCCTTCTGCCAATCGAACTGGCATATCTGATAATGACTAAATTTTTGCTTGGTATACATTTTTGTAAAAGAGTTAATATTGCTTATGCTGTTATCCTTGATTTTAAATCTGATAAGAGTTTTTGTTGGACTGGTTAACTTTTATGTTCATCCAGATGTAAATGATATTCTCAAGGCATTTTATTCAAATTAAGAACAGTTAGAAACTGCCCGTGCGCAAGTTTTAATAAGTGTTCTACTACACCGTTGCTACCCACAATCCTAAAATACCTGGAATAAGCGAAAACAAGATGTATGGAAGGAATGTAAGCGTTCCTCTTCCTATAAAAAGAATGTTGTTTTGAATATTGGAAAAATAGGCAGAATATTAATCAAAAATTCATGCCCACTCTTTAGGGACTAAGCATTAAGCTATCTGGTCAGTTATTGTACCATAAGCATGTAAAATTGTCTTCCTAACTATCTGTTCGAAATACAAATGTTGATTTTGTTGGATTTTCAAAGTAAGTTGGATTTTCAGAGTAAGAGTTTCGTCCGAGAGTAGGATTGATCGTCCACCTCATATTTCTCCAATTTCCATCAAGAAATATCAAATGGAATTGTTTATGGCATTGTTTTCCAAAAATTATTATCCCAATACGTAAGCTAATATTAAAAAATAGCGTTAGTCAATCTTAATATATTTTCATCTAAATAGAATAACTACTGTACTGCTTTATGTTCCATATATCGACAAAAATAGTTAAACAAACAAAACCGGTCTCATAATTAAGATTTCTCTGAAGAATATTGATATTTGTTCACTACTTTCCGATTATGTCATCTCTAACTGGTAAAATATTTGTTTTAATCGTTTTTATTCCTTCTAGTTTGACTGACGTAGCTTAAACCACTGAAACATATTTTTTTGAAGTGAACAAATATTGAAAGCAATTTGTTGAATGATAATTTCAGAGCAACGAGAAACAAGTCCTAAGGCGCGAAATTAATAGCTGACAGTTAAAATCAAATGCCTTATGCTCAAAACATGAGTTATACAAATTATTTACAAACCGGGTGGTATACACTTCTCATCTTTCGATAGAGTGTGGCATGATCAACGAGATAAGTAAAATAGTGCCACAAAATTACTGCAAATTGCTTGAGTCGTATCTCTGTAAACCAAAATTCAGAGTATTTTATGAAGAAATATTCTCCAACTTTTACCTAGAAATAACAGTGCTACCCCTGAGTAGCGTATAAAGGTGCAGCCTATAATTATCTATCCCGTGATATCCCTACAATGGAAACAATGATGGGGGATTGGAAAATAAAGCTAAACGAGGAAACATATAACATACAGGTTGCGGCACAAAAAAAGCAACCTCCATACATTTCTCAATGGGTCACAAACGGTGAGATGTACTGGCTAATCTAAGTCTAGACATTCTAAGCTATATTTGTACTGTAAACGCCTGATTTACGAATCGATAATGAAACCAAATTGGACGTATGGTATCCAACTCTAGGAATCAAATCGTTTAATTATTCAACGCTTCCAATACAAATTTCAACGTGCAATAACAAATGCTTACCACTATGTAACCAACAAGGAATTACACAACGATCTAAATGTTAAATGGATTGATTAAGTAGTTAAGGAGATTATACTACTTATGACCTAACAAGAACTGAGAATCCTTAAAAGAATTGAAACGCATGAGCTGCTCATCTATTAAATAAAGATTCATTATCGGGAGCAGAATAAAGACACTCGCTCCACTTATTTGTTTCAAATAAGTGAGTTTTTAATTAAAAAAAACTTCTCGTCTTTAGGCATTGTTTAAGTCTTTCTGATCAAGATCCAGACGTTATAAGTATTCATAAACGTTATATGAAATTTAGCTAGTGGTAAATAATATTTTAGATATCTATTTCCAATCTTTTTTGTGACTCAATCCACTCCCAACTTCACAGTTGCCTTATTTACGAATGAAAGACGTACGGCTATATGTCCGATTTACGTACAACCATTGGCATAGCTTCCTGTCAGCCTATAATTAGATCGTAAAACAATCCTTTTTGGATGTTGCCCCTGTCGTGATTCAAACTAGGTACCCTCCGCTCCAAAGCTGCAGCTTTAATCACTGCTTCATTTGGTCGGTGAGCTATAGATGGTTTCCTACACCTTTCTGATTTTGCTTGTAATGAGCATAGCAATGCATAACGTCTGTTTTGAGTTGTTTCTTAATTTAACGACTTAGTTGATTTTTCAACTGTATTTTCAACAGTTTATCACGAACTGAGTTGACGTTATACTGTGAACGTCCTCTGTAACTTGCTACCTAGTTTGACATCAGGATGAAGATCGCAAAGTATTATATTCAATTTGATCGCTATAGTTTTTGATACAGCTGCACGTTGGGCAACTTATCTGGTCAGTGTATAGTCTAGCAGGTTGTTATATAAAAGAAATCATCTATTAATTAAGAGACACAAAATTAAAATCATTTCCAACCGAAATAATTACGAATTTCCATAGTGGTTGACAATTTCAAGTTCCTTAAACTGTTAATAGACAATTACATCCCGCTTGACTTATTCAAAGTAAAATCTACATCAAGTTCAAACTAACCTTCATAACACTCTGTCTCAATTTATCCACAATATTTACGATAATTATAGAGCATCACGGTCTAATAATAGACCAAAAATTAGAAATATGTAAATTTATATCACTTCCCTATATTTGTGTCTCAAAATACACCGAAATCACACCGCGGGGAACAATTTAAATTCACTTTCCGTTCGAATGCCATAAATTTTCCCGATAATATTTCCACCGCACCGTAAAAATCATCATAACCTTTCACAATTTATTTAATATTTTTATTTTCGGTTTTAAAAGAAAATTAATTTTTCGGTTTCGGAAAATGTGAAAGTCATGAAAAAAAATAACAATTAACAGAGTCAAAACAATAACAAAGTTGTTTAGCGCGTCTTATATATAAGAAGTTTATTTTAAGACGATTCGTATATATAAACTAATTTTATTTTAATTTATATCACTCGTCGATGGCGTTTCGTGCGGTGGAAGGATATAAAACAAAATATAATTTGTTTATGATGGTATAAAATAGACGAACGCGTGCCATCATCTATTGTAGTACATACGTTGCAAATCATCTGCAATCCTACATACACAATTTTTGGTTTTTTGTGTTGGGCAGGTGTGATTCACGAACAAAAATATTATTTTACTTAAAATTTGCCCTTTTGTTAAATTAAATAATAATAATAATAATAATTCAACCCTCTAGAATTGTTGGATTTTTCACAATAATATAATGATTCGGATCTGTATTGGTATTTTTTGTTGTTGCAAAAAAAAATTACCTAAAAATCAATCCCTTTCATAAAAAATACAAATACCAAGTTCCCCTTGTAATCATATAATATATGAGTTTTTGCAGACTCTCTGTATACATACCATATTATAGGCAGCCAGTACCAGTAGAATTTTAAAACTACCTTTTGTCACAGATGTCAAGGTGTGCTGTTTTATATTTGCCAAAAAAAAAAAGTTAAAAAAAAAATTCTTTAGAAATTAGAAAAGGAAAATAAAAATCCATAAGGATTTTGACAGTTTGAATAGAATTTGACTATTTGCTGTCGTATGCTGTGTGTCATGTATGGAATTTCAGTATTTTGATTAATAGAAGCAGGTACAAATGATATTGCAATTTTTGAAGCAGCATGTGTGTGTGTGTCTGTGTTCAATTTAAACGGTTTTCTACAAAATTTATAACGGAAATGTGTTAAAAGTTCACCATTTGTAGGTTAAGATCCACCAAACTAATGTATGCCATAGTGCACACACTCTCTGTCTTAGAACGAAGAGTTGTATATGAAAGCAACTTGTTTGGTAATAAAAATACCACTTTATTGTACTTGTTATATATCAAAAGGTTTCATGCTGAATCTTAAGATCCAAATACACCTTTCAAAATTCATTGAAATTAGAATAATTCATCGCATTTACTTTGTACAATTTGAAAGAGCGCTCTATATGTGCTCTATTATTCTAGATCAAATACAATTGGACCTGTTATGTTGAAAAGAAAACATGTACAACAATAACACATAAAAATCTGAATATTTGAATGAAAACACCCAGCTGTGTATGTATCTACCTCTATATACATATATATATGGTATATGTATGTTGTTATGTGCCATATAGGATTTTTTTTGTGATAATCAATTTTCTTCTTAACACAATAACGACGATGATCATTAAAACGATAAAAAAAAATTTAATATAATAATAAAATCGTATATATACAAAAGGATAAAGATCCTGGCAAAACTTCTTTGTGTCAATTGTGTTAGCGGAATATATATCGTGTATCTACTTCTTATATACCGTCGTCTTATATCGATATTTGTTTCGGCCCGTGGCGAAGATTTATATTTCTTGATTTTTATAAATAAATCTCGTTTTTATTATTTCCAACTCTAAAGACGATAAAATATTTATTTTCTTTTATGTACGCATAAGATGTTGTATATACGGAATTGATTTATAGAAAATTGAATTTTATTATGACAGGTATTCAATTCGATTAAATATATCATTCCAGTGTGTGTATGTGCGCATCATGATTTAAGATATCTATATATAATCCACCTCGGTATCGACTCGTACAGCAGCTTACATAAAATTACTTCTGGTGTTTAGTAATTCCCGATAACCCTCTATATGCATGCATAATTTATAAAAATGCTTTGACATCGAGACGTATATACTCGTAATACCCAATTAGGGTGAAAACCCCAAATGCAAATTATATACGAAACTGTAATTATGCGATATAAATCTGGAGTGGTGAAACGGAAATTCGTTTTCGAGATTTGTTTGAAACGGAAATGGGAAGCTAATTGATTTAAATGTGCGTTGACTGGTCTCTTAATCAAATTAACATAATTGCATACATGTGTTGAATTATTACTTTGATCTGTGCATCATATATACGAGATAATATATAAGACCACCATATTTGATTTTCTTTTTAAATGTCCATTCATAAAAGAAGATACCTGATAATCTCTTTTCAGTTTTTTACAAAAAAATTATTTATTATACTTAAAAAAAAAGATCAATGGAAGTTGAACAAAAATATGTCATCAGTAAGAATAGAATCCGATGTATTGTGCAGAAATTCTGTTGAAAATATTTTTTCGAAATCTGGATATATCGATTTTGAATGTTTTAACACCTTGCACTCGCAGTTATACAATGTAATGTAAGGTACAATATGATTTGGGTACCTGTGCTGATGACGATGAGGTAAGATGAGCTAAATAATATATATTTGACGTACAAAAACTGGCAAGAATACAATATGTGTACATATGATGAATATGGATTTGGACAATGGATACGGTTCAGCTGTGTCGAAATTTAAACGCCAATCAGTAATGTAATTTATGTTTATGTTTACAAATCCGATACCATATACCATTTCATATACAATATTAGACAGTGACATCTAGTGATAGTTTTTATAAACTTTATAAGCGGGAAATTTTTTTATACTAAATCGTTTGTTTGGCCATTCTACAATCTTAGAGTAAAATTGGATTGTATAAAGTGAAGTTGTTACAGTACAGTCTTTCATACGATACTGCTTCAGCGATCATTACAAAAAAATTTGTTTAGAACGCGACTTGAGGTAATGAAGATTAGTATTTTCAAAGTCGTTAAGTGATCATTGTAAGTGAAGCCTGATCGCAATGCAAACTGAAGAGAAAATTCCAAGGCATGAGCATAGGAATTGTTATTATGTGTCTACATTGTAGTTTGCATTGTTTCAAACATATACTATCACAATATACAGTGGTTGTATCATCTCTTCTGGTGCAGGCCGTTAAAGTTATTGTCGATATCTCGCTTTAACCCTATTCCAAAGCCAATTCAGTTTTATAAAAGTGGAAATGATCAGGTCTAGTTATAGGCCAACACGTTTTCTTTGATTTGATGAAATTTAACTTTATCCAGATTCCAAAGTATATTATTGATTCTCAACCCAGTTTTTATGAAATCAAGTGCCTTTGAAAAATCAAAAATTGTTAGACATCAAAGAATCAGTTTTTGGATCATTTCTGGATATCAAAGCTGCGTTTGGTAACATTAACTATCATAGTCAAAATTTACTGCAGATTAAGGCAGTGAAACGACTAAGGTGATCACTCGAAAGGGATATCCGCAGAGTCGAGTTCTGTCTACGCTCTTGTGGTGTCTAGCTCACTGCTAGTCCATTTAAATGACAACAAATTCTACTGTCATAGTTATAGTTGTAACCTGGAGTATTAAATGCCTTTTAGTCATCTTTATGAAAACTGGGATGTTTTTCATAAGACGCAGGACTCTGGGAAAATTTTGTTCTCCAAAAACTTGGGTTCATACCATCTCTTTAGAAGTTAAGTATTTGGAGATCAGCTAAGATCTTAAGATTATCTGGAAAAAAACACAAAGGTAGCATTTACTGGAAATACAAACAGTCGTTTGGTGAATCATAGGGCTTGAAACCCCGAAGCGAGTTCTGGTTATTATTCGCATAATCTCGTTTGCCGCATTATTTGGTGGACTAGAATAATGAATATGGTTGGAGGGAAACCGAAAGCACCTTTTTGGGAAATTATATCATGTAATTATTATCGAAAAACCCAAACAAACTACAACTGCCCACCCTACTTCTTTGGTGACGATACTTTAATCTGACTGGAGCGAGGACATACTAAAACCTGAAATAAAATTATCTATACTACTTGGAAGCTATACGCAATACTGTCTATCAGGCGGTGCTGAATTGTAGAGATAATCGTATCGATTATCTCTACAGTAGAGCGGCATGGATAAGTTAGCTATTTCACGATAGCTGGATTCAATACTTGTTCATGGTAATTTGGTGGATATGGTAGGAATGATTAAGGCGGTTATTTCTGCACGATACTGTTGATCCCAAAGCGATCGAATTTTGAAATAGGTAGATTCTCTGGATATACCAGCTTCACAATTGTTAAGAGTTCCTACTGAAACTTGAGTTTTTAAACGTGGCGCTTTCAGACGTTTGGCACAAGATTCAGAGATGAAAGAATGAGTTGAAGCAGAAACCAACAGTGCCCGAACTGTTTACCAATTTCCTTTGGTATTCATCATCTGTATATTTGCGGTTGGTAAGATGTGAATATTTTGATTGGTTGGACGGCTTAGGTCGCTAATTGAGTTGCGATTTTGTGAAGAATTGCTGACAAAGTAAACCTCCGTATTATCATTGGTGGGAGTGGTGCTTGAAACAATAACACCACTTGGTTGTGGAGACCTATAATTGGGCTCGATATCACTATGTAACAGGGTATTGTGTCTTTTGTTACATTTTCGACAACTTCTCTTATTTTTGCAAACTGAAACCGTGTGGAATTCACTCAAACAGTTATAACAACGTTTGTTCTTGGCCATGAACTCTCTACGGTCGTTGACTGACTTGTTTATGAAGTTGGTGCACTGGTATAAGTTGTGTTGCTCTCCTTTACAGAGCGGACAGTTAGGTAACGTAGCTGTATGAAACGTTCTACTGGTACTAGAAACTGGAATTGATCGTGGCTTTGGTTTGGGTTGATCACTATCACTCAATGCGTCCATTCGCCTTAGCAGGAAAGACAAAAATGCATCGATGTTTGGAAAGTCTTCTTCAGACGATTCATATTTCCACAATTGTTTGGTTTCTTCGTCTAATTTATCGAATGCCAAAAATATGATCCAAGGATCTCGATGTTCTGCTTTTGGACCAATAGATTTTAACCCTCGCACTGTTTCGTCTACGGCATCGTGAATACGTAAAATTGAGGAAGCATTAGGTTTGCTAATGCTTGTTTGACGCAAGAAGTTTTTGATGTACTCATTGACAATTGGTTTATGTTTATCGTAACGTTTTGTTAAACGCTGAAACGCCTCATAGTAATTTGTATCGTCAATGCGGAAGTGGCGAATTAATTTATGTGGAGGTCCTCTTAATTGTCCTAGCAGATATTTAAATTTCTGGGCCAGCGAGATACTGGTGTTCTCGTGCACTGTGGATACGAAAATATCGTAGAAGGAATGCCACTCTTTAAGGGACCCATCGAAAATAGGAAGATTGTGTCTTGGTAGCTTAAAGTCTGATTTGAAAGGCGTGACCACGTTTTGAGAGTTGTTAATACTTTCGTCCGAATTGGGTACGGCGGGTATTGGATTAAGTGATCTTTCTCGGCACAGGCTTTGAAGTTTGGGAACAATAGTGAAATCGACTGCTTCCATTTCAGATTGGGTAGTGGGTTCAATATCAAAAATGTTGTCTTAAACCTCAATGAACTGATTATACAGTTCTTGGACTTTTATTAATCTCGCTTGTAATTCATCGTAACTCGCGTCGTTACCCTGCGCTTCGATGTATTTAATTGTCCTGGTTAGTTGGCTTTTAATCACCTGTTTTCTTTTATTTAATCTTTCCATGGTACAACGGGTTAGAGACACACTTCCCTGAGACACAATTAACTTTAAATCACTTATGTAGAAAAATAATGATTACCTTAACTGGTCTTCCCACGATACAACACCATAAAATTGTTGCCTTGAAATGATGAATGAAATTCCTAGTGATGAAATATATCCAACTCGGTTTGTTCCAATGGTTAAACTATTGTGTCGAAATAGCTGGTGATGAGGATGACTGGATAATGCAATTGACTGTTTGAATAGTTGGATCGGCAGATCCGGCTCGAAGGACCAAAATAATGTATAAATTGCATGCAAATTGTATCGCCACTCACAACACCGATTGTACTGGGACACAATTGATTCTATAAAAGAACAGCCAAACTAGATTTCCAATATACGACGAAGTAAAAAAAAGCTTTATATTGTTTTAAATTTTAAATTTTTTATTTTTTCACAAGGCTTATTTCGGCTCGTCAGACGCACAAAAAAAGAGAAGCATGAATCTTAAAATTTACAATCTTTTATCAAATTTTAAACCATAAAAATTCTTAATTCTAATTTGCTACTATACAATATCTATATGTTGGCGAAACCTGATTGGTTGATTAAAGATAAATGTTAGATTATGGTTAATTACGGTATCAAACCAATAATCAATATTGTTGTCAAATAATTTACACTAGATAGCACTTATTTGTGGAATGCAATTAACAGATTATTTTGGGTTGAAATGAGATTCGTATTAACTGCGTTTATATATAGATTCGATGGATTGTTGCTGTCTTGAGATGTTAAGGTGGGTAAAGGCCTATTACTCGGGCCATACTCGAGATTATTAAATAGGATTAGGATAGGTAAGGAAAAATCGAATCTAGATTTGGGATTATTTAACATACATAATTTTGATGAAGTTGTGAAGATGAGATCGAACATCCATTCTGACAGCCACGCGGCTCTTAGACACCAGTACTGTTTCATCGAAACTTGCTTTTGAGATGGTAATTGCGTTAAATTGACAAAAAGCCTGAATGAGGTTATCCAGTGAAAATGTATTAACTGATAAATTGGTCCGTTTTGATGCAGTCTTATTATGTGAAACCTTTTGCTCTAAGAGTGACGTTATAATATTTTAAGTGTCATATTGACAGTCACTTTGGTGGTCTGCACCAGACGCAACCTTATTTCTTGTCGCCTATCAGAAATCTGTTTTGGATCAATAAATCAACAAAAATCCCTGTCCTTGAATTATGACAAACACACAAACTAATCAAGTGTTCCGAATGAAAATTTGGAACAACGCAAACTGCGTGAACAGTGTGAAGAGAAATTGATCATGAGACATTTCATGTGCTTTCCATAATAATATCCTCAAAGACTGTACTGTGCTTTAGATCAAGATTCCTTTTTGAGGATCCATTTGCATAACAAACAATATTTCAAAACTGAGTGTACGTTTGGAAGAGGATGTCACAATGGGGTAACCGAGCCCAAGTGATGGAAGAAAATGGCCTTACAATAGCTCGACTGTCCATTGTTTTCTTCTCAATGCTGGCTTAACTATTATATATATATTCTTAATTGACTTTATTTATTTTCGAACAACAGAAGATGTTCCAGAAGGGTATATTCCTCGAATAAGGTAACTTAGGTATACCATCATGGTTCAGATCAGTTTATAAATAAAAAGTCGCCTGTTCAATGGGCTCACCACAGGGAATTATTTTCTTTGATTGAACTATGAAATATAATTAAATTGAAATAGAGGAAAACCGTATGCAAAGTGATTAAATAGGTGGTCAAATCAGTAACGTCTTCACGGTTTTATATTAAGTAGAATTTATATGCTCACTCCTTTTCTATGTAGTGTAGCCAGCATGTCACCGGTTCTAGTTTAATGATAAGAGTAAAATACTCATCAAGTCGCGTTCGATTATTAGTGCATTAATATGCACCGCATTACAAACGCGATTATAGGTAAAAGCATTCGTTGGGCTAATCACCAATATGTACATATAAAAGGTGTAACGTGTCAGTTCTTATGGTATCAGTTGAGATGCGGTAAGGGTAAATACCCATACGGCTTGTAACTCATATATTATAGCGAGTTATATCAAACTATGGATGTATATATTAAAACTGCTTGAGAGTTGAAAATCTTCTTTCCTATACTAGGTAGAGATTGTAAAAATTAAAGAAACAGACGTGAATGAAACAATTAAACTCATTTATGCAAGCTCCAATTGCCTAACATATTCATGAGTGAATTTTGTTCTCAATAGCTACTAAACAATCAGTATCTCTCTTCTGTTTTTTATTATTTTATTACTATGCAATCTGTTTTGGGGTCAAGGCACTCCCAACGCTTTTGCGGTTCGCTTGTTTACGTCCTTACCTTACGCTTTGCAGCCAGTTCGAGGACGTACGCGCATTGCACAGCTCCATGCCAGCCTAAAGTACTGATATGGAAGATGAGTCGGCTCATGGATTCTGCACTCCAACAGGGGGTAATAGCTGTGTTAATTTACACGAACGATCGTAATCAAGTGTTGAAAAACCCCCTTTCACCCCGCTCCTATCGGGATTCGAACCCGGTACCTCTCGCTCCAACTGCCGCAGCTTAACCACCTGGGCGGTCAGTATCTCTTTAGAAGAAGGGTACAATTGAATGTTTTTCGTTTTTTGGAACATGTCAGTTAAATCTTACACAACGGTTTTGGTCCAGTTCAAAATTTAATTAAATTATTTTGACATGCCATTAGTATGATAGAATCCTCATAAGAAAATCCTATATAACCAGGATTTCGATTACGACGTACAAACATAAAATAATTCCCCTTTTGGGATTTAAAAACCAATTTTAATAATCATTTCCTCAATATGGCTCCGAACGATACACTACATATGTAACCCGATCCCAGAATCTTATTCATTTGATCTTTTTCGTGATCTAACCCCTCAATAAATACTTTATTGTGGCAGATCAGTCAGTTATCTGATTCCTTTTATATATTCGTATTATTTCATAAATATCAGATGTCGTGCTCTCCTTAAGAAAGTAAAAACAAATCTATTTTTATCATACTACGCACAAAACGTTTCATGAAACGATTATTAAGAACCTTGTGTCTAGCAGCGCTGCATCAATTTTGTTGCATGATCTCTTGCAATAAATCTTAAAAGAAAAAACAAATAAATTTTTTGTCTTTAATTCGGAATAAAAGTGTGAAAGAAAATAACATTAATAAAAGGACATTTAAAAGGGAAACCGAATTTTATGAATGAGGTCTAAGACCTCAAAAAATCTTACCTTCCTTCCAACATATTTTGGGGTGATCAATTCATATATATATATCTTCCTTGTACACAAATGTACACATATACCGATTCACGGTTCAATATGGAATTTTGTATGCTGTACAAACACCCGGTCATACTATATAAACATCTGTCTGACGATAATTTTTTTTCTTATTCTTCTTCTTTTATAATATAAGATTTTGTTTAAATGTCTTTAAGAATTCAATAAATGTCTTGCGTGGTTATATTATCGTAATGTCTTGTGCTATTGTTGTTGGTGTTATATTATAACTATTTTTATCATCTATCTTAAAGAAGTGTGCCAATGATGTTATTTAATATTTTTAACATTTTTCTTAATGTATTTCTTATACTGGTATATACGACGTATACGTATGTTCATCATATACAGTATTCACGAAGAAAAATAGGAAAAATAAAGGAGTCATTAATAATGATGAAAGTGTGCTAAGTTGTGTGTTGTCTTGACATTTGGCGTGACGATTTATTTATTTTACATACATACATATACGATCGATCGCATAAGGGGTTAATGCGCTTTTTTCTGTCTTTCAACTTCCTTAAATATTATATTGAAACGATCTGGCGCTTCGTTTCTTAATTACACACATGTACACATAAGTAAAAGTTATAAAATTTCTCATACACATAATAATGCTACACGATCCATTTGTATAATTGTGAGACGTGATTTGATTATTAAGTAAAATTATTGATTTCGTAATACACTGAAATCCGACGATCACAACATTTTTGACCGGCGCACAAAAAAAGAAATTAAGAATTGATATATTCTTGTCAACGAATCCGTGCGATCGTGATATAATATACTTCTTAATAGGGTTTTGATCAGTTTTTAATATTTTGATCTCACAGATCAGATATTTTTCGATGATTAATGATCGTTCGCTCATATTTTGGAAGGAGTTAACTATTCATGATCTTTATGTGATCGTATATGGAAAGTTTGTGGAACGTTTTTATGAAATTTTGTTTATTTATATGTCAGCAAATTGTTTAAGATGATTTAATTATTTGTGAGTTTGTGTCGTGATAATAAACGTAATTTGATGATGAGAAAGTTGAAATTGGGTTGCACGCATCTATGGATATATTCCCACAGAATTTCACTTTGATTAGTCAATTGTTTCGTTTGTATCGTAAATATCTCGAGGTAATAATTTAGCGCGTGTGTTCCACATGCTGCCAATTTCCGTCCGACATTATAGTTTTTATATTATTAATTCGTCCCGAAATTGAAAAATTCAATCAACATCCTTTTAAATTAAACAAATAAATTATGGATCAAATTCATACATCCGTACACATTTTTTTTATTGGCACGCTTTTATCATCATTAAGTTGACTTCCTCTGTCGATTTCGATAATTTTGCAAAGTAGTCATGTTTCCGTATACCATTTCCGTTGTATTACAAACACGCGTCTGACGGATTTTCATTTCATTTGAGTGCAATTTTCATCTAATCATCTCCTTCTTTATACACATTTATTGTATACATAAACGAAGACGATTCGTAATGCATACGAAGAACACGTATATCATCTTTTATGAAATAGAAATATCGAGAATAAGGTATGTGATACCCTTTAAATTAACAGGATATCAGAACCATGTACCAGTATACAATGTACTATCTGCGCATGACTGCAACATAAAAGGACTGACAGATGACTGTGTGATGAGATAGATAAAAGGGAAAATATATGTATGTATTCTCCTTCTCGTCATCATGCGCATATTGAACATACGAGTATACAGCATCACAACAATAATGTTTTTCACCCCTCATTGTGTATACTGTGCGAGTATGTAAAATGAAAATAATTTTTTGTAAGAGGAAAAACATTTTGATTTTGTTTCAGCAAATTTTGTTCGCCTGGTAGTAGAAGGCGCCAAAATTCCCGATATTCAATTTATAAATATCCTTAGAGGGAATTGTACAACAACAATACGATATGAAAAAAAATTCTGGTCCACTTTATAAGATGAACGTCTGTCAAGATGAATTTGGTATATCGAAGTAAATTATATATGAAATTATTTTTTGGTTTCGTTTCTGGTATGTGGGGTGGATTTTTGTATTTTTAAACATTTCCCAAAATTTCCCCTGAAAACAATGAAAATATTTCCACATGTCACTATACATATAGTTTATTATTGTTTTGTTCCATTATTGTATGAGCGAGAGTACATCAGTACTTTGGAATATTTTGTGTGTGTACGTGTATATGGTTTTAATGGATTGCATTGGTCTGTGGTTGTTATGAGATGACAAATAAATTTATTTAACTTTCATTTTAGTTCAAATTTCGAAATTATATGATCCAACTTGAAAGAAGGATTGGATCCAGAGGTATTCCACTAATGCCAATAATTGAACTAATGGAGACTGTAGCAGTCATTATGCGTTTTTGCGAGGTTACTATGATTTGTAAAATTAATTGTTTACCACTGTGTGAGTGATATATGCTACTGGAATCTTCCTATTGTAAAATAATATTCGTACTCGTCTTAGACGGAAATTTGATTTACATTATAGGGATTCCGAATACGACACTTAAATGAAACTTTAACAAATTACGTTATATAAACTGTTGATTTATTTTTATCGTGGGTTGAGTCGTATGGTCACATAGTCTACATTTTTGATATATCCAAGATTTGCAATGAAGGAGCTACAAATCCTATAGCAATGTGGTTATTGTTCACTGAATCAACGTATTATAGAGATGACCTGACTTAAACCAAATTTTGTCAGTGCCAGTAAATACTATCAAATGTATCGACAGATTAAAATCAAATGCAGTGGAGAAGTTTATTCTGGCAGAACCTGAAAATAGAAATAGTGAAAATTTAATTCCGAGACCTTAAATTACCAAATCAACTGGGATCAAATTATTCCTTTTGGCATCCCGAGTAAGTCGTCTTACAAACTGCATTTGATTAGATGTGAAATATATTACTAGAAGAGGACGACTATTTGTTAGACCAACGAGTTTATGCAAACAAGGGTAAATAAGTCCTTAACTGTGAAATTTATTAATATCTTAATAGGATAACCAATCAAAATATTTTTCATCATACAGTCGATTAATTTTTCATCTATCATCTATAAGAAAAAAGTGAAATCTTAAAATTATTAAAAGCTTTCTGAAGCACACAGTATAAATATTATTCATTTAATCTGTGGGTCTCTTAATGACGTGGGTCTCAGAAAACTGTTTGCCCTTACAGAAGTTTAGCTTTAAAAGTCTTCTAAGGCATACAACATAAAACTGACATTTACCCAAAAGCGTCAACATTGGAAATGAAATGAATATTTAGATCTTGCTCCTCAAAACAGCACTTCCAGGAGGTATGATACCTTTTGTTGAATAAAAGTGTATATTAAAAGTGAGAGTAATGTAGAGAATCTTTTTAACAATTCAAAGTTGATGGTAAATTGATAAATTGGAAGCATACAAAAGACGAAATTCATATCGCATCGTATAAAATTGCGTAAATGGCAGCTTACCAATGATAACGATACGATTTTGAAGAACAAACATCCCATGCATCGAAGACTTATGCGACGATGTGGTGTAAAGCTCCTATAGCCTTGAGTTTATATTATGACAATTAAGATAACCAGATATAGAGCCTCAAAAATAACCATGATTCTATTCATGGAATCACGCCTGTCTGAGCCATCCATTCGTCCTTATTGGAACTCTTAAAATAAATTGATGACCAGATTGTATTCAAACAAGACAGTATAGACAGGATATGTATTTTATGTAATCAAAAGATATAACTGAACTTTTTATCAATACCAAACTTGGATCAAAAGCTTATGTTTGTGCCATAAGTGTGTGGTGTAAAATACAGATCAATACGATTTATAATTAAGATTTTAGTATTCCGATTTTATTTATTGAATAAGAGGATTGGCCACCCGCAGGTATCACGATCAAGGAGAGTTTTACAAAAATATAGGCTCTAGGTCTAGACCTCTAGGTCTAGAGCTCTAGGTCTAGAGCTCTAGGTCAAGAGCAGGTATCACGATCCAGGAAAGTTTGTCATGCGTCATTTTATGAGAGAAGACGACGCCCTTCATGCTGCATCTTTATCTATAAAACTTTCAATCAAGTTAGGATAGTGGAAGAAAATTGTTTCTTGACCCTCCTTCACTCCTTATGCGTCACATTTATTATAAAGGGTTTATTGTGAAGGCAATAAAGGATTAAAAACAAATTGCTTCAAGCTTGGGAACATATGGCTCATCTAGGCCAAGGTGAAGAAGTATGTTTTTCAACTCTCTCTTTTAACCAAAGATAGTCCATTGGTTGGTCTTTAGTCCCGGAGTCTAATCTTTTAGCCCTTCAGAATATCTGAATGATCTTAGATCGAATCCCGCACCAAAACTGTACCCCTCAATTCAGTATTAAGAACTACTATTTTGAATTAGGTTTCCAGAATTTCAACACTAAGGCTTTTACACTAAAGATAACAATTTGGATCGGGTTAAACGAAAACCACTGGGGTGTTTGTTAGTATAAACCATTTTGATATCAAAAGTATCCAATGAAATAAAATTTTAAAAAGTTATTAAAACCCGAACTACAAGCTTATGCAACAACTCTCATATCCAGTATACGTACAGGTATCAAAAAACCCATTACCATTGACACCAAAAACAACAAAGTTGTTTTGTGTTTAGACTGGAACTATAATAAAAAGTGAAATTATATTTATGTTTATAGATATTAGATTTGTGTAATAATTTGTCGATTTATATGTTTTCGACCTTATGACATTAGGAAATAAATTTAGAAAAATAAAACCAATCTATGATTATACAGTGTTTGTATGTCCATGCACATATTGGTATATATCGAGTTTATTTTTCACTCAAAGGCGTATATCGGGGAGTTCAATACAATTTAAATTATAATTTCTTTTAATCTGAATACGTACAACATGAATGAAATTAAAAGTTAAAAATTAGACGAGTTTACAAAAAAAAATGTATTATTTTAATTAGACGACGTGCTGGGATAAATTGGTGGATATTTTTTCCAACTTCTTCATTATTTTATAAACTATTTTCACGAAATATATGCATACATATTATTATAAATAATAACAATTAGATTTGTAACAATAATAATAATAACTCTATTATACATGTGTATCGATTATTAGCTTCGATTTTAATTTGAAAAATTTAAATACAGAATTCGGTACTTGTAACATAACAGCATATGCACGTAACAGCGTATAATAAACATAAACGATCGAATTTTTTCTCACATTATACATAATTTACATAATATTATGTCGTACTGAGTCTCGATCCCAGTCGCTATTATATTATTAAATTTATCGATTTGGAATAAATTGCTAACTATTATGTTTAGTTATTCAAAATATTTTGATGAAATTTTTTAGCGCAAGCTGATTGGTATTTTGATGAGAATACGCGTATTTAAGTTGCAGATGAATTCGTCTAAACGTAATAACTTAAAACTAAAGAACCAAATTATTTATTCAAAAAATTATTATTTAGCAGGTCGCATTACGCCAATCTACGATTGCTTCCTGCGAGAAATTCTTCTAGGTCTTTAAATTCATCTTTTTTTGTTAGAGGTATTTCTCTATGGAATTCTGTTCCATACAGTATTAGGAGCTTGAGATCTGCCGATTCGTTTAAATCGAGGTTTCTTGAATGGCGTGTCTGAATGACAATATAATTAGTTTAAGTTAATTATTAAGATTTTTTTTTATATATTGTCTGATCCCTGCTGCTCATCCTATTGTAAATGAGCTTGTACTCAAAATGGGATGTGCGTGCTTGGTGTTGACCTTTTGTAGTAAAAAATTTAAGAGGTTTTTATGCCTAATGGAAGTAATAATTTTTTTACAAGTTACTTCCATATGCGCTTTTCCTTCTTAATCAAAATTATAAGCAATATATAAATATATAAATAAATAAATAAATAAATAAATAAATAATATTTTTTAACAAAAGTTGGTACGATTTTTATAACCGACTCATAAATTCAGGAATGCAGTGCAACTCTTATCGATATTGAGCTCCATATACCGCGAGAACGAGAACTGTTGCGACGATGAGAGAAATTTGAACCTCATAGCATACTTTGAATGCTGAGTCCAAAAACTTGAATTTAAAATGGATGAAGAATTCAATCGAACACTGCATAAACACCAGTAAAATAAGAGTTTTGGCATGAAAGGAATAAAGCCATTAACTTAAGCCTGAACAATTGAAAGACAAACCGCATCAAAGAATATTACCTACAATTTCCAAGCTGTTAGATAAGAACTGCATAGTAAACCAAATATTCGGTTTGCAAAGTCAGTAAGAATCTAGTGTCCCTTTAAAGTGCATAGAATTTTATATGGAATCAAACCGAACGGAAAGTAAATATTGTTCTGCAGTCTCATATTGATCAAGTGTGAAACATACTTGATGTGAATCCTGTATGTGAAAGACTGTATGTGAATCCAACTATGATTATATTAAAATTCGATCGAACAGTCAAATGAAGTATAAATATATGAATGTATAAATTCTGTAAAGCATTTACGTGCACTTTGGTGTCGGTCCATTTTTAACGAGAAAATTGGTACGAACATTTCTGTTGATATGTGCACGGCTAGTAACAAGAACTGAATTTGAATAAATTCTTTGAAATTTGTTTACGTCATAATATGACGTTTGGTATGGTGGGTTAGACAGTTGGGCGACATCAGATTGACCACCATTAACGAAATTACATTTAAATGAATCAAATTAGAAGGTCTTACATCAAATTAGAAGACCAAGCAAGAAAAGGAAAGCTCATCGCTCTCCGGAAATGGCAGAAAATTTACCTTCAACTTCAAAAGATGTTTCTAGAAGTCAGAAAATATTTAAAAAACAACTGATTTCTGAAGAACAGCCATCTTAACCAAAAGAGAAAGTACCTCCACTAATTAGCATCGTTGGAGTATCTAATTATTCCACTATACAATCGATTATGAAGTCGGTTACGGCAGCTGAGTTTAAACTCGTATCTCTAAGCAATGGGGTCTGGAAAATTAATGTGACGGATTCTAACACCTATAGAGCTTTAGCTACGAAGCTAAATTCCGAGGGATATCAGTGGTTTACCTATGAGGGCAGAATAATCGTCCAATAAAGGTTATGGCTAGGGGTCTTCACTCAACCTGCGCAACAGAGGAAATTATTGAAGATCTCAAGCAAAAGGGTCATCAAATAGAAAATGCCGTAAATATCATAAAGAAAGAAAAAATCGAAACCGAACAAGGAGTTCACATCAAGAAAAGAGGGCTTCCACTATTTATGCTCACTTTCAATAATAAAGAAAAAGTATAAGATGTTTATAATATCAAGGCAATACTTAACATGAGAGTAAAAATAGAGCCATTGAAAAAAATAGCGGTAGCATATCGCAGTGCAAAAAATGTCAAGGTTTTAACCACACCCAGAAATATTGCCAAAGAGATGCTAGATGCGTTAGGTGTGCTGGTAAACATCATGCTCAAGTATGCCCGGTTGGTAATGATGTTCCTGCAAAATGTATTACTTGCTAACAGCCACATCCGGCAAATTATAGGGGATGTGAAATAGCTAAGGAGCTGCAGAGATTAAGGGATAAATCACGAAAGCAAAATTCAGTAAAACCAGAGAAAACTAATCAATCTTTCACCAAAGCGAAACCAAATGAAATGGGAGAACGGAAACTTTACTCGCACGTGGTAATGCCGAAATTTATCATTTCAAGGAGCACTGAGGATACAACCGTGCTTCAAAAGATACTAATAAGCAAAGAAGCACTTAACATTAGACTAGCTAAACAAGAAAAATGTCTTGAAGCCCTAAGTAATAAGTTAGACAAGCAAGCCTCTCTAAATGAAATGGCATTCATTCTCTATTAAAATGTCTCAAACAGTAATAAATAAAACATTAAGAATAGTAATCTAGAATGCAAACGGGCTAATGCAACATCTTCCAGAACTAGAAATTTTTCTAAATTCCGAGAAAATAGATATAGGCCTAATATCTGAAACCCATTTTACTACAACTTCATATGTCAAATTATATAGATACAGCTGTTATCATGCCATTCATCCAGCAGGAAGAGCAAGAGGAGGATCGTCACTGATAATTAAAGAAAATATCAAACATTATATAGATCTTAAAATTGAAGAAGGATTTATGCAAGTAGTCACAATAAAAGTATATATAAATAACAACAAAGAATATAGCGTATCGTCAATGTATAGCCCTCCAAGGTTTAATCTACTAAAGGAAGACTATTGCACATTATTTAAATCACTTGGATCTTGTTTCATAATAGGAGCTGATTTTAACGTCAAGAACACATTCTGGGGATCAAGAGTAAACTCTCAAAAAGGAAGAGAGTTGCTTGCAGCAGGACAACAATGCAGCTGCGACTTTCACTCCGGAGATCAACCAACATATTGGCCTACGGATAAAAATAAATTACCCGATCTTATAGACTTCTTTAACACCAAAGGTATAGACGATAATTACATATACCTAGAAAGCAGCGACGGGATAATGCCACACTCTAAAAAATTTGATTAATTTTAAACGGAAGTTCGATAATATTACTTTAATTATAGTAGTTTTTTCTGTTCATTTAATGTAATTAACGGATTTTTAGTTTATTATTCACCATTTTGATGAATTTTTTCAAATATTTGTTGAAATTTAATCATAAATTTGCTGAAAAATAAGTTTAAGTTGGATTTTCAACAATTAATTCTTAGTAATTTCATCAATTGATAGAAAATCAACAAAAATCTTGTTTTAAATTTTTATTTGTTAATTATTAAACATAAAATGTTGAATAGTGAACAAAACATAAGGATTATAGTTAGTTTTATGTAATTCATGTTTTAGTAAAAGCAACACCGCTTTCGACATGACATTAGTAAAAAAAAATATTATTTTGATGGAGGACATTATCTAGTCTATTTCTCGGACTGGTTGCAATAATTGGTAAGCTGATTTAATTTGTATTAAGCAATATTGTGTTGATAAAATTATTATATTAAATTTTAATTCTCAGATGAATGTATGGAATCCCAAATTTATTTTTATTGAATAAATGGAGGTCAGCATCACAGCATTTGGTTAATTATTTGAGACGATTTTGCAAGTGATATGCAATTTTAAAATATGAATGTACGCAAGATCCGGAACAAATTTTGCAAAGTTAGATTTAATGATGAGATGGATACATTGAAATAATAATCGAGTTTATTTATATAAGTTTTTAATTTTGTTATAAAAATAAATTAATAAATTAAATTAAATAAAAATAAATATGCAAAGCATTAATTAAAAATAAGTACTTTAACTGAATATTCTCAACAATTTTACTTTCAAATATCATCAATGATTGTTGAAAATTAACTTTTGGTATGTTTGAATTTAATTTTAAAAATGTTTAAATCTAAGCAATATAATTTAATACAATTAATGATTGCTTATAACTTAACAATTTTTAAGTTAAAATTAAACAAATTTCGAGTTATTATTAATGCAGTTTTTGTTTAAATTTTTTTATTGAATTGGTGATATTTAATTCAGATGTTGAATATTTTTTGCACGTTTAATATTACTACAATAATTGTTTGTAACCTGTTACATTCAATAATTGAAGTAAATTTCAACTAAAATTTTTTAGAGTGCAGATCACACGCCTGTTATTATGACGATCAGTGCAAAGATTGTAAAGAAAATAAGTCCACCATGGCTAACAAACAACAAAACCTGCTGGGAAAAATTTCAGAAACTAATTGAGGATAATATTAATCCCCAAGTTCCAATTACAAATCCAATACAGCTAGAAGAAGAAATAGAACAATTTAACAGCGTCATACAACAAGCGGCATGGAGTAGTACACCATCAAATACAACAAAAACATGCAAGAAAGTTATTTATCCCTTGGGAGTTAGGGAATTGGTAGCAGCAAACCGAAAAGCAAGAAAAGCTTGGCAAAGCCAAATCAATGGAAAGTCGATGAAATCATCATGATTCCCAAACCATTACAAAAATTCGTATAGACCGATTTCCTTACTTCCAATAATTTCAAAAATATTCGAGAAATTACTGCTTAAGCGACTCAAACCAATAGTTGAAGAACGAAATCTTATTCCACCTCATCAATTTGGCCTTAGAGAAAATCATTGAACAATCGAGCAAGTGCATCAGATTACAAACATAATTGAAGATGTACTTGAAAAAAAGAAAGTTTGTTCCAATATTTTTTTGGATGTAGCACAAGCTTTTGATAAAGTTTGGGATAATGGCTTGGAATACAAATTAAAACGAGATTTACCAAAACAATTCAATGAAATACTTAAATCTTACATAGCTAACCGGCACTTTCGTATTAAACTAGATGGTGAATACTCGGAAATGAAGAAATTATCAGCAGGAGTACCACAAGGTAGCGTTCTGGGACCAACTTTATATGTACTATATACCTCTGATCTGCCAATGATAGAAGAGACGACTATAGCAACGTTTGCAGATGACACAGCCATATTAGCAGTTGCTGATAACATATAAGAATCCACAAGCAAATTGCAATGAGCGACTAATATGGTTAACACTTGGACGAAAAGGTGGCGAATAAAACTGAATGAAGCGAAATTTATTCATGTAAATTTCACCAATAAAAAGGTTGATTGGATACCAGTAGAACTATACTCCAAGCAAATTCCATATGCAAACCAGCAAAATACTAAGGCATGACTCTTGAAGCGAAACTAAAATGGAAAGAGCATGCGTGAAAAAGAAAAAAGAAGAATTAAATATTAGATACAGAAAGATGAATTGGCTCTTAGGGGGAAGTTCTGAGCTTACTTTACATAATAAATTATTACTGTACCGGCAAATTCTTAAGCCTGTATGGACTTACGGTATTCAGATCTGGGGCTGTACAAAGCAAACAAACGTCAATATCATCCGGTCATTCCAAAGCAAAGTCCTACGTGGAATAATAAATGCACCGTGGTATGTGAGAAATGAAAACATCCATAGAGATTTGAAGATGGATTTCGTTAGCGTAGAAATAAATAAATACGCAACACAACACATTCAACGGATTAGTCAACATAAAAATGCTGAAATTCGCCGAATGTTGGATGACACAAATCCAGTTAGAAGGCTGCAAAGGAAGAAACCACTTGATCTACTAGATCCAACCTGGATCGGCTAAAAAATATAATAAAATTATGTAAAAGGTACTAGTCTAAGAGCTATAAACCTTCAATCGTGAATTTAAATAATAATGCAAGATAAATTACTAGATGATTTGTAAATCAGTTGTAATAAATAAATAATTAAAAAAAAAATTTAAATGAATGAGATATACTGATAAATTACCTTTAACTCTTATCCCGGTTCTAAACCGACCCAAGATCTTCTTTCTTATGCCCCACAAGATATTTTCCCATCCAAGACTCACTTGTTAGTATAACGAACCGAGAGTTCTTATCAAATTCACAATATAATAAAAAATGTTTTTGCTTGTTTCTATGGTAAACGAGAAATAATTCGTCGCGAAAGGATTCATCACATTCACAGATTCGAAGTTTACCACTTCGGGTGAAAGAAAAAAAATGGATTTTTTAACAAAACAAAAAAAAAAGGCGAGATGGTGAAAAGTTTATGTGGACACCTCTACTAAGTAACATCGAGATAAGAAAACAGCTTGATAAAAAAAAAATTGGAGAGTGGTGCGAAGATTAAGCCCCAGCTCCTGTATATTTTTTTTGCGTGAAATGTGTTTTGAATTAAGTTGTATTTTCTTGGTTGTCAAAATATAAAAAGCATAGAACATCGAGGTAACCACCAATTGGTGTATATGATTTGACAGAGTGCTGTTATATTTGGATATATATGTGTATAGATAAATGTACTTGCATTAATTTATTTCTACTTGCAATTATTAAGGCATGGCAAGATTGCATCAATTGTGTATTATGTATTTGCATGCAAGAAAAGAACTGGGATTACCGGTCGCCATAAACATAAGAACGAATAAGACGAAAGAAGGAAAAAGATTTAGGTAGAGGAACGAGTCAGGCGCAGCATATTGAAACAGTCAGTGCAACTTTATCAGAGGATCACATGTGATTCATGTAACATCGAGGAGGTTCAATATATTAAGGCACACTCGGGTCTTTCTGAACATTATCTTCCTACTTTCTTTGGGGTCCTTTTCCTTATTCGCTGCATCCCATTTCTTTCTCAAAGATTGATTTGTGTTTCGTGTTGGTGGTTTCCTTGAGATCGTATTCGTAATCCCGCCCGAGTTGACAAGCTCCACGAAGTATTGTCCGGAAAAATACTTGCTGGTCGACTGGTGCCCAATTTGTGTATTTTTTAATAATCAACTACACAAATTGGGCGTTAGAATAATTGTAATTAACTTAATCATTGCCTTTACAACCAGCATCATAACCCATATACCTGATTTTTCTACACTTAAAAAAATAATTGTTCAAACTGATAAAACTTACGATCACATTGAAAATATCCTTATCAATATACAACCGATAAAGATTCCTATCAATGAGATTTACGAATTTATCACCAACTAAAAAGTTCAACAAATATATTATCAATAAGAAAAATGAATTTATCGATTGGAATATTTTAAATTTTGATTTTAATAAATTTCTTATTTAATAATTCCGTTAAATTAACTTCATATGTTTCAGTAAATGCACATAAATACGTTACAGCAATTTATGAATTTAATTTAAATACTTAAAAATACATGCTTAAAAATATATTATAAAAAAGAAAAAGCTTTCTTAATTTGGAACATTCATTCGGGTGACATTGTACACATTTTTTGAACGTCTCCCCTCCATAATCACCATTCCTCCCAGTTATTATTACTGGAGTTTCTCATTTTGTTTTTAAAGGGCCGGTTTCGGAGTTGGGATTTTGGATTTAATTCTAAAATTTATTCAATTCTTCTTTGGCCGGTTCCGATGTGTTGGATGACGTCATATTAAATAGCTGTGCGACCGAATAGATCAAATCCATCTCTTCAGGCGTATGTCACCTGACTTGATGTGCAATTATTATATATACGTTCAGTCGAGTACGTTCAGTGGTAGCGAATCACAAGTACCTAAGCGAAATATCGGCCATTTTCGCATATTTCTATTTTCTTATCGATCAAGAATGATGTTTGATAGCAAACTGATCAGCTGGAACATTTAAGAAAAACTGATAAATTTATCATAAAGAATACATTTTTATCATAGTGATAAAATATTGTTAAGAATAATGTTCATTAAGAATAATAAAAAATTATATTTTTGTTGAAAAATATAAATGAAGATATAACTGTAATATTCTAATTCGAAATGAAAATAAATTATCAGGATGCAATAATTTTTTCAAAAAAACAATAAAAATACAGACAAATATTTATCAATTTTTTTGTTGCTAAAATTATTTATTATGGTACATTTGGTTCAGTGTACAAGACATGTATTAATAAATACTGATGTTTGGGTGTTTTGGAAAATTTGATCAGGCTATCGCCAGAGAAACATTGTTTATGTTTCAATGAATAAAGTTTAACTCCAAATCCCTCTCTAAATTCTCTACTGTCGCCCTTATGTGTGGCTGGTCATATGTATTGCTACGAATTAAACAGAGTGTTGATGAAACCCGTTGTATGTGAGAAGTTGACTCTATAAGTTTGACGGATAATATATGAAACATTGTTTAAGATACATAAGAGAGAAGAATCTTGTATGGGTCGATTACAACCCTATATGGGAATAGTGAACCAAAATTGTGAAAATCTAGGTAATGTTTAACGGATTTTGGTTATTAAAATGTTCGAGCATATTACTTGGCACATTATTATGAGGCAATCATAAATCACGAACCAAAGGTTGGTAGAATTTCACCTGCTGTCACAATTAGGCTGTCACATAAATTATTTTAAACAGCACAATACCGCATAATATACGTATACACAACTATTAAATTTAAATATTATGTAAAACTTAATTTAAATAATCATCGAATTAATCTACCAGAATCAAAAAAATAGTTATGCGTGCATAAATTTCAATTTTATTGATCATTTATTGATCAGTCAAGTATACAAATCGATTTTCTGCTCTTTTGTCCATATACGAGTATGTATAGTATTCAAATAATAAATTTTAATTGCCGATCGCAGCAGCAACCAAATATCTTGAATATTTAATTCATGAGATGGCAAATCTCGTATTTTATAAGTATATATAGAGAAGAAAAGACGCGGTGCGGCGCCCGACTTAACATTTTTCGAAATGTTTTTTCCTAATTATCATAAGCGAAATTGTTTATTTATTTATAGATCATAATGTCATCCGGACGATTTAATTATTTATTTATATGTTTGTGGTTATGTTTTTGGATGTAAATTTTATATAAACGAGTACAACATAAATAAAATTTAAGCGATGGTATAGCATCGAAATGAGAACAACTGTATTCTGATGTTAAGATTTATGGTTATTGGCAACGCGTAACTCAATATATTCATGAGACATGGTCGACGTTAAAAGTTCGTCAACCAAATATCTTAATTACTAGCGGCAGTGTTAAATTATATGTTTCAAGATGTTACGTATATAGAAGGTGTTATCGACTTATCCCAATCAATTAGTGGCACCTGTGGAAATTTTTACGCAACCACCTTATCCTAACTAGTTTTAATTAACAGTGATACGGTGTTTATTCCTAAAGACTTGTTCGAAATAATACAACATTCATGTCAGGTACATTTTGCATGTTTTCACGTCCATAAAACCGTCTCTCGCTTATTTGCATATTATACACATTCATGTTGAACAAAAAATTAATTTTTTTTCGGTCGCGTGGCAAATGCATCAACCATCAACAGCACACATAACCAAAAAGCATTGAGCAAAATTAAATTACAAAAATATTGCGTGACTAAAATCAATAATAATATTATTTTTTATTATTATCAATTTTTGATATTTTTTTTTTATTGCTGATTGGAGTCAATTTAAGTTCACAAAAATAAATTGAAAAGTTTTACAAGAACTGTGCAAACGAAGTGAAAGTCTAAATGGTAGGAGTTTGATTCGATCGAATCGCTATATATACATATACAGACATGATTTTGGTTTAATCATTTTTATTTGTTTTGTTGAGAGCGCGCACAGATCATAAAGTTCATCGTGATCATCATTTTCATGATCATTATATGATATAAGAAAAATTTATCATAATTTAAAATCTAATCAACTTGTTCGAAAATTCGTGAATTTGCATATATATCCATTTCGTAACTATAGACACAAACACACAAAAAATTGCAATTTATCATAAATTAGCTAAATGAGGACTGTGTGTAGTTTGTCGGTCGACCTTTTTTAATGAAACATGATGGGTATTATTATGACATTTTAATAAATGGTTTCAATCACTTGTTGCTTGTTTTTTTTTATTTTGGAATGATTGCTAATAAATGTGTTTTGCACAATTAAACTTAATTAAAATTTAGTGCCTACCTGTGCCGTAAATTTAAATAAATAATTAATTAACTTTTACAAATTTATCTCGAAACGTTTAATTATAAAATGGGGACAAATAATTACCATATTTAAGCTGTCGGCAGGAGTGTAATACACTCAAAAGCCAATTATATTAAAGGCAATGCAATTATGTCTGTTTAGTAAAATATTAAACCTTTTAACAACATTCGCGATAAGGAAATAGCATTTGATTGTCGTATATGTTGATTGTGGTACCGCGCGAACTAAATAGGAAAGTTTCGTTTAGTTGAACCGTCGATGACATGTTGTTCGCGTGTATACTTGGTATAAATATTGATGCTTTCGACTTTTTGACCTTTTCAGAATTTATGATAAATCTAAGGTTTAATTAAGTGGTCGACCTATATAATTTTTGGGTTTTAGGCGACGATTCAATATATATCTGAAAGGTCAACGTTAAGTTATGTTGGATCATTTCACTTGAGAATCTTAATCTAATAGAAATGTGCGGTTTTGTAAGGAAGTTAAAAGCTGTACCTCAATCATGTTTATTAGATACAGGTAACAAAATCTTGATGTAGTTTCAATAAATGGTAATTACAACGCCGAAAAAAACAGTTAAGAAGTATATAAATATGCTCAAATTACAGAGTCTATATATTAAAACGGTAAAGGATGCTGCGTCTTTTAATTATTTTCTAAAATGTATATGAAATAAAATAGCAACCAATATTTTTAACTAATTAGTACATTGTTTTTGAGAGTACACTATCGGATTAATAATGGTAAACTGCCATCGCTATAGATCTGTATGATTACTTCATTCTAAAGATCCCATTTTCAGTACATTTTAATTTTAGCCTTTAAAGGTATAAAAAGAACCAGAGCGACAACGATTAGCGTCGACGAATAAATAAAATATACCGCCGCGAATTCGCTGTATTTAACATAATAAGATCTTCATTGCGCATTGCGATAAAAAATACAACAAATATATTAACTTAAAAATATAAAAACCACTTGGCAAAATTGTATCGATTGAATTAGAAATAAGGTATAAACAGAACCAGAGTAACAATGGCTAGCGATGTCGCCAGCCAACTAATGACATTGGAGACATGCAATACAAACAAAACCATCGCCGCAGCAAGTGCGATTTGTTCGTTGAAATAAATTGGGAATCTATTTCAACGAAAAAATCGCTCTATTTCTGTTTATACCTGTACAACCGAGTGAAATGACAGCTCCTGACCGGCTAGCTGATATCAACATTTCGGGTATAATAATGCAATTTTCGAGAACAGGAAACAAAACGACGATTGAAAAAATATCGGTCAAGTTGCTTTTAAATCGCAGGAAATAAAAAATTAGGAAACATGTCACAATAACGATTATTGATCCAATTAGAGCGGGTTTTTGTTCATTTTCGTAGAAAAATGTATAATAATGTCATTTCGGGTTGGGAATCTTGGGTCCCATTTTCAGAGGTGACCAAAAATCAGATTGGGTGTTTAAATGTCTATAGTACGTGCGTGCTTAAGTGTGGGTTGAGGCCCTTCGTGGTATTGTGTTCTATCATAATGACATATTGATTAAGAGCAGGTCCATCAATTACAGTTAATAAATTAATTTTATTTTAGTCTCCTAAATCAAATATCTAGTAGCTGAGAGGTTTCCGCATGGACATGTTCCATAAGCTTGATTCATGCTTCGTCGCAAAACGTTTTATTTCGTATTTTAAATCCGGAATCTCCAAATCAATGCAAATGACTATTTCGAATGTACAGAGTGCATTGACTATACTCCGAAAAACCTCATTCTGGATGTTTTGCATAAGTTCGATGTTAGTGTTTTAAGTACAACACCAAAGCTGAATGCCATATAGCCAGATCGGCTTTAGAACCTGATTGTTAATCAGTATTTTGTTGCTTTTACTTTTTTTGACCTTCGCCCAATTAGCCAGTACAATTATTGTTTATATTTAAAATCAAGCAAGTTTCTTTTCATCTTCACGTGCTTTTTCCATTTAAGAATAACATTCAGTGTAATACCAAAGTATTTTACAGAGTTCTCGAACGGAACCACCACATCGTTTAAACTGATTGTCTTTGGTTAATTCGTAAAGTTGACATGAGCAGATGTTAATCCATGAAGTTTCTATTTTCTTTGCCGCCTCTTCCACAGTTTGGCTTGTTGCCAATGTCGTCATCAAACGTTGCATTGCTTACGTGGTCGGACTGTAGTATATCAATTGCTATATAGTATTTGCTCAATAGTTGAATTTGAATTGGTGATCCGGTATGAGGTCTCTTCTGTCTATTATTGGGTTCATTCTTCTCAGGAGTAGTCTCTCCAGTAGCTGTTAAATGATAGTAAACACGGGTATTGGACGGTACTATTTAGTTTCATTGTCTACCTGGTTTCGGTAACATAATAACTTCCACGACTTTCCAGGCAGAAGGATCATCAACATACGGTAATCTAATAACAGCATTACGCAAATAAGTTAGTATATAACGATAAAGCTTTAATTAATACATTAATAATACAAACTTCATTTGTTTCTTTAAATAGTATATAGATTTTATCCAGAACTTTATAATTACTTTAATAATTACTTATAATTACTTATAATAATTACTTTTACAATTATAGAAAAGAAGTTACTTAATTTACAGCAGAAAATTCTCCTTAGTGATATTACTGCTCCTGGTGATGACTAGAGACAATATGCTGCCTGGGAAAGTACAGCAACATCTAGAAATGTAATACGCAAAAACATTATTTATGAGATTAGGGAACTAATCAAAGAATAAAGAAAGGCAGGAAAAACCTGGCAAAGTAATCGATCCCCACAAAGTAAAAAATTGTTTCACTAAAAATTGTTTTTTAACCCGAATCAAATACGATGACGGATCATGGGTTAAAATTGCTAAACAAATATCAGATTTATTTGCAGAACATCTTGAACGCATATTCCAACCGCTCCTGAAACAAACAGCAGAAGAAAGTATAGCGATCTGAAGAGCATACGAACTATAAAATTACCAGAATTGAAAGAGGAAATCAACAACCTAAGCGCAAAGAAGAGTCCCGGTTATAATCTAATTACGGGGCTGATTGTTAAGGAACTTCCCAAAACGGGCGTGCAAAAGCTGCTTCATACTATAATTGCTGTACTCAGACTGAAACATGTCCCATCTCAATGGAAGGTGGCCGAGGTAATTATGATACCTATAAGCCAAACAAGCCACCCAACAATAAAAACTCATATAGACCGATTTCTTTGCTCCCAACGATTTCAAAGCTATTCGAAAAATTATTTCTCAAGAGACTGAAATGAATAATAGAAAAAAGAAATTTAATCTCATCCCATCAATTTGGATTCAGAGAAAACCACTCAACTGTTCAACAGGTGCACAGAATTACAAACATAATCGAAGAAGTGTAAGAGCGGAAGCAGGTATATTCAACTGTTTTCTTGGATGTAGCCCAAGCAAAGTATGACATCAAGGCTTAGAATATAAATTGAATCGTGATCTTCCCAAACAATTCTATTTGGTATTGAAATCGTATATCGTCGATCGGCGATTTAACTTTCGGGTTAAATATTAAGAAGAATACTCAGAGTTGAAGAAAATAACAGCACGAGTACCGCAAGGAAGTGTGCTGGGACCAATACTTTATAATCTATATATTAGAGATATGCCAGTTATAGACGATAAAACTATAGCAACATTTGCTGATGATACTGTAGTTGTAGCAGGTGGAAAAGATGTGGAAGAGACGAGTAATAAACTGCAGAAAACCACTGATACATTGTGTCACTGGACGAAAAAATAGAGAATTAAACTGAATGAATCAAAATCTGTTCATATTATTTTTACTAACAGGAAAGTTAAACGGATACCCATTCGTATTATTTGTCAAGTTATTCCTAATGCTAACACAGCTCAATATATTGGTATGACCATTGATGCTAAGCTTAAATGATAAGCGCATGTTAAGACACAAGTAGCGAAGAGTAACATTAAATACAAACAAATGTACTGGCTCTTATAGGGGGAAGATCTGAGCTTACACTGCATAACAAACTGCTTTTATACCGGCAAATCCTCAAACTCGTTGGAACTTATGGTTTCCAGCTATGGGGCTGCACTAAGAAAACAAATGTAAAAATGATACAAACATTCCAAAATTAGGTTCTACGGAACATGCGGGTGAATGCTCCGTGGTACATTAAAAACGCCAATCTTCACAGGGATCTAAAAGTGGAAACCGTCCATGAAGAAATAAAAAACCATGCAAGGAAAAATGTGAAATGCCTGGCTCACCATCAAAATGATGAATTACGTTGCATGTTATTGAATCGAGACTCATTAAGACGGTTACAAAGTATAAAATCGTTATACTTTGTAACTGTTGTGATTTTTTATTGGGACTAACCAATGGGTTAATGCCCTTCAACTGTGTTTACACTTTAGGATAGATAAATTACTAGATGATTTGCAAATATCAGTTGTAATATATAATAAATAAAAAAAAATAAAAAACTAATGCACCATATCAGATAAAGACCAATGCTATGACCCAATATGCTTACTTTGCACATCTATATCGAACATGCAAGAAATAGACGATGAACTTGAAAAACTGTGTTCGTGAAATTTACATATATATGTGCCATTGTACGATTTAAAACTTAAAGAAAACTTTGATTCTTTTATTATGGTATAACACAAGAAGACCCGTTGTCATGTATGGATATATGAGAATTGGAGATGGTGGATCAAACGACATTGATGGCACATACCGAGTTCTTTTTAATCACAAGGTGAGGAATTTAATACGGACAGCGAGTACGCTGGCTCGGTCACGTTCTGCGTGCTGATCCGAACCGAATGATACAAAGATCTTTGAAGGGAACCGTATTTCGGTAGAAGAAGAGTAGGCTGTCACAACGATGTCCTCGCGGTGTAGAAAGCGATCTGACGTCTTCTAATTGCTTGCAACAGTATGAAGAGCTGGCTAGTGGTGTAACTTCCGTTAAAGTAAAAAATAAGACAAGAATTTCGACCTAAATAATATCCTATAGTATAAATTGCGAAAACTTTGTTTTCAATTTGTGTACACTTGTTCGCTTACGTTTCTGTAATAAAACTATTCAATCTAGATAATAGATAAACTTAAGACAAAGTAAACCCAAACCTATTAATTATAATATTTATAAATCAAAAATTAGAAAAAAAATTACATTTTCATAACCTAAGATTATATATTAAACCTCTTTGATTGATTATAAAGCGGCGATTTGCTGCTAAAGGCAAGTTCCACATAGAGACAAAAAACTATTTGATTTACTTTAATAGTTTATAATTATGTGTAAACAATATTATATATAGTAATTATACAACAACAAAAAATTGTTAATATTTGTTAAATTAGTTCGAAATTAATTTTTAATAGCTAGAAGTTATTAAATAAGAATCTCGACACACATAATCTTCGCAGGTATAATATAACATGAAAATTGTTTATGTACTTGTTGTATATACCGTGTATACCGTGTGTCAATCAAACATATGTAGACATGTATTCACATATAATTTTAATTATATACGTCATGATTAAATCGGAAAATAAAAATGTCATATTTAAATGCTATGGTGGACGCCCAGAATGGCAACGCAACGTTAAATATTATATGTATTATATTTGTTAAATGTCTTAAAGGTGAGGTGGTATTTTAGAAAACTATTAAGGTTTGGATGTAAAATAGAACACCAGATTTTGGCCTGTACTGTGATGGCCTTTACATGTTCATATTGTTATAAACAATTAGAAGATGCAAAATTGCTTACTATACACATCGTACAGCCATGCTGTATAAGATAGCAGAAAAAATATTTTTTCTCCTCACCACCAGAGGCACTACAATCGTTACAGAGATTTTTTCTCCTGTCATTTTTGAAACCAGCAGAATTTGTCCGGGAATATTCATATATTATTAAAAAATATATATTTAAGGTTTCACATAAAATCTGCAAATTTTTTTCATACAAATTTAATATATATTGTGTTAACTATAGATACAAATATTACTATAATATTAGAGTTGTATTACTGTGTGCTATATATCATGTTTCCATGTAGAGTATAGAGTAAGGTTGAGTTGAAATCAGGATTACGTTAAATTTAATATGGCGTCGAACGTTTCAATGAAAAAAACAGAGTTAGGTTGAGTTGACAGCCATAAATAATCTATGGCTTAGAGGCCGTAAACGGCCCTTACCTCGTCTCAACTGAGACCTTACGAACCTATTTTAACGATTGGTGCACATTGTAGGTGGTCAGCCCAACGAATGTTTTTACACACAAACGCGTTTTTATGTCATCCGATTGTATGTTAATGTTTTGGTCAACGGCGGGAATCGAACTCGAGACCGCGGCGTGATGAGATACTCTCTTAACCATTAAGCTACATCGGGATTCGAACCCAGTACCTTCCACTCCAACTGCCGCAGCTTTAACCACGCCACCTACGAATATGCCATTATGATTTTCTAATAGCTTAGGTCATAATACATCCGAATATGAAGTTTAAGGATAATCGTCTGGGTCAGAGCACCTACAGAATTTTTTAAAGTTTTGGCCCATACATTTAAAACAGATTTTACCAGTTTTAAATTAAACAGACTAAAAACTGATTTTAATGTATGGGCCAAAACTTTACACAGTAAAACAAGTGCATATAATAATATTTATATCTATATAGTTAACACAATATATGTTAAATTTGTATGAAAAAATTTAAAGATTTTATGTGAAACCTTAAATAAAAATATTTTGTTATATTATATAAATATTCACGGACAAATTCTACTGGTTTCAAAAATGACAGCAGAAAAAATCTCTTTAGCGATTGTAGTGCCTTTGGTGGTGTGTAGAAAAAATATTTTTCTGCTGGATTTTTCTCTGCTATCTTATACAGCATCGTAGAGCCATCGTCTTCGAACCAAATAACGTAGTATCATTCGGTTTCTATCGGCACAAACAACGTGACCAAACCAGAGTTATACCATAGAATCATAGACAGATATCTGGTTGCATAACCATGATTATGAAATTATGATTTTCGAAATGAGAAAACATGACACACTACAGTTCTTATTTCATTTGACAGTTTAAAATAATTCATTAAAATAATTTTTTTTGTTCCGCCCTCCACCTTAATTTTCCTATTTTCTTTGATTTTCCATTTATTTATGAAAAATAAACAAATACAAAAAAAACAATATTTATAGTTTTCGCTATTTACTAACTGTATAACTGTGGCACTGTCATCACTAAAATGCCATGGGATGAGAAAATATAGCTCATTCCGAAACCATGTTTAAACCAAGTTGCAAATCATGTTTAGCAGTGACACATTACAACGAAATCGATGGGTAAATCGAAACTGTAGTTACGAAACCAGATATGTATCTATAGATATGATCTATATCGTATCACTCACTGTGATTTAATGCACGATAACAGTAATTCGAATGTCACGTTTTGGACCATTTATCAAACGCAGAATTCTCTATTGTTAGAATCAATCAATTGCTTCTTCCTCTTTAAAACCCAAGATCAGATAATTCGTTTTGGACGCGATCATTTTAAGCTCACACGCAGACGATATATGTGTTATTGTATTAAGTGATAATTGATTAAACGAGATACTAGATCTAATGTTCTAGTGGATCAAGTAACAGTGACATTTTATACAGTTATACGAATTTGTTTGGTTTCATATCACTCGATTGACCGCATAGATGGTATTTTACATGTAAAAACTTTTTATTTTATAAAATTACATAAAACGTAAATTACTTGTAAACACATTGGATGTGTTCATCGGCGAGTTGACGGTTCACTTCAGACGTTTAATTATTGGTAATTGTACGGAAGTTAAATCTTAAGCGTAGGGTCAAAATCATTTTCCATTTTTAAAGTGTATACTGATCTCAATTTTAAAACGATTCCTGATATTCCGCATCACACAGCGACGAACTTCAGTATATTGTTACAGATAATAATACTGATGGTTTTTGGAACCCAGTTGAATGACATATATATTCTATTATGATGCTTTAATGTTATGAGAGATAACGAAATAGGCTTTCTTCCCAAATAAGAGCAACAATCAAGTGGAATAGCCACCACGACGCAACAGCAATAACTATAAGGCAAGAGACATATTGGAAGGTCAAAAAGTCTATGCAATAATTGGTATCATAAAATCATCAGATACAATAGAACTCTTGTGAACCAAAGAAACAGCTAGGTTAAGCTTCAGGAGATATTTGTGTTGAAGTAGGGATAAAAAATCTGCATCAGATCTTTTCAATGCGTTGGTTTTGTCTTTGTAAAGATAACACACGAACAGACATATATAAACTGATGGACGCTTCAGAGTTGGCAGATTCCACATGGAGGTTCGTCGTCTCGTTGATTTCAAACCCAGGAATCAAAGAGTTCCTCAACTTAATTCGAGCCATACATTAGAAACCACAATAAATTTAGTTAATGTAAATAAATCACGCTGCAGATGCAAAAATTATGATTTGGAAGACCACAGAGAGTTCTGAAATAAAAATAAAGTTTACTTTGCGGAGCTGTACAGCTCGTCGAGGTCATGAGACTCAGTGGAGTTTTCAGAGTGTTTCTTGCTCAAACCATCTTTAAGGTTAGTGAAGAGAGTCTTGAACACTCTAGCTTTAACGTACTCATTACTGACCGTTTCCGATTGCGAACAACTAGATATGACCATCTCTCGATAACTGTTGAGATTTACATGTAAACCGTTTTTTAATTTTTTTTTGTAAAATCCATAAAAAGTAAATTGCATGTAAAAAACCATTCGAAGTGCCATCTTTTTTTTTTAAATGTCAGAAATCTGCCGACGTTCGGTTTGATTATTAAATAGATAAAAGCGTATTCGTAAAATTAATTAGTTTTCTTGTTCACGTTATTGGTTGGAAAACGATTTTTTTCAAAACAGCTGAGCCAGTTAAGGTGATTTTTGACGGAATAACTCTGCTTATATAATTCCAATCTAAAACAAACTATTGTGGCGTTCAATATGCTTTCGAAAAAAATTGCAACCAGTTAATTATTCATAATCGGCACTACCTCGTGTACGTGGTTCAGATATTATTTGCTAATAATCATCCGTAGAGAAGAAATATGATCAACGACTGACCGAGTTGGACAGAGTCCTTTTAGTAGTCATGCTTGCCAAGATAATGTGTGACAGTATGCTGTGCAAAGGAGATAAAAAATTCTCGTATTTTAAGCGATCACTTTTTTTGTATTTTTGGCGTAATGTGGTTACTTTCTATTCTTCGGGCGTAGCTTCATTCCCCCATAGTAATCGAATAAGGTTGCAAAGATAGTTCGACAAAGTTATTACTCTGAATATAAAGAACCATGAATTTAATGTACTAGGCTATATACGATTGTTAAATCCAGGAAGAAAACCCTAACAAGTTTGTAGTTTGTTTCTATTTAGTGCAACAAACATTATCTAACGAACATAAATTGCCATTGTTTCAGATAAAGGTAGCAACTAATTTTATTGAACAACAGAGCTATTATAGTAAAACAAAACCTAATCAATAAACCGAATGATTTAAAGTCATCCATTAACAAATTTATGTATATTCGGTTGATTTACATAGTTCGGTAAGCACTTTTGGTATATGCTCGAACATAAGTACGAGTATAAGTACAGACAGTAAAAAGAAATTAATTTCCTAATTTTGGTTGTTGTTGCTGTTATCGATGTGGTGCTGTTTAATTAAAAATATATAAAAGTTAATAGTTTCTTGTGTTACATATTTGTTATGTGCTTTATCTTTATATAAAGTGACTAGTAAATCGTATTTTAAATGGAAACTATGTAATTATAAATAAATTAAATTACCACCAACACTTTACATAAGTTAGGTAATTTTATTTATTATAATGAAAGCAAGTAAAAATTAAAGTTGTTATCATCTAAGCAGTTCCTTGCACTCTGTTGATAGAGCAAAAAATGGATAGTTTACTGTTCAGAAAATACTTTTATAATGGAGAATTTAGTGGCATATATGTTGTTAAGTCCGAACTTGAGTCCAAATCTCTGGTAATCCCCAATAATGGGTTTAAAACAGTTTGAGTCTAAATCGCACTTCAAAGATGTGGGTAATTTTTGTGTGCAATTTATTCCTTGGGTTAGCGAACACCACTGATGCTTATTAGATGCTTATTAGATGCATTTTATATATTTAGTGTATTTATTCACTGGTGTACTTAATCCATTGAATCAACTGGTTTCGTTTTCTCTAATTGTTTTGCTGCAGTTCCAAACTGACCATTGTATGAAATTAGGGAGCTTGTCTAGTTCCTATTTTACTTTATTTACACTTTTGATTGGCACTTTGCTTTTTTTGTGAGCTGAGGTGACCTATTACATTTTCACTAGCCGTTATAATAACAGGAGAATGATCAGATTTTCATAATTTTCCAAGAACATGTAGCTTTCCGATGTTTTTCTGTGATGTAGAAATCTATATGGGTTTGGGATTGCCAGGGTTTTCCATCAGAGTAAAATTCACAGTTTGAGCATTGCTCACATTTGCAAGTAATTCTTTGACTTTTGGAGTGTTCCTTTTGCTCGTTCTGATGGTTTTGTTGTGTGATAACAAGTATAGCTCCGGATGATACATTTGAGCTGCTGGTATAGAATGTATTTTTGCTACTCAGCATATAATAATTTTCTCGTAGTATTTCAAAATGATTCTAATTCTGCTAGATCGGACTAACACACCATGCTTTCAATATGGCTATTCTTAATGAGTTGTCTTGATGTCTGCTTTCTACTCTGGAATTATGAATTGAACTGTGTATTGCAGATATTATTTATTTTTAGCTATTTTGAAGCTAATTATTTCCAGCAAATTGAGTTGATCCAGAATTAGCTTATTTAGCTTATTTTAGGAACACCTCAAGGCTATTTAAATTTGCTTGGACAGTGTTTTTGAAATTTGAAGTGTCCTGTGCATATGTATTACTCTCCCTACGCATATGTACTTCATTTCTTGCTCGATCAGTTTTTGATGAGTATGAGGACAAATCTCGCATTCTCGCTAGCTGACTGGATGCTGCCCATTACGGTAAATACAATTTGCTGGTTCATTTAGATAGTTTGCAAATTTGTGTTCGGTGCTTTCCAGCATAGTTGACACATTTTAATTGCACGCGAAATAGCTTTGCGTATTTTTTACATATGACTATTCTGGCTCTACGTTAACAGCTTCGATCTTTACTCGAACGTTGATTAAGCCGGTTATACTGTAAATTTTTTGTATTTGCTCGTATTTATCAAACGTTACAATAAACACAGGAAATATTCTGTTTGAAACTGCTTTTAGTCGGTTTCGTTTTAATTTAATGGTAAAGTTTATAAATTCGGTTCTATATCTGAACACAGAACATGATCGACCCAGTGTACTTTATCCAGTATGTACTATTATCGATATATAGAATTGACTACAAAGTGGAAAAATTGAAGATATATGATTGAACAACTCATGTTTATTGTTTAAAATCGTTACAGTATCTCGTCGTTGATCTAGTCATAAGCAATCTGTAATTTAGAACGGTCACGATAAGTACAATCATATAAACCTTAGCTTGTCAAAATATTAGATGTTAGTTTTAAAATAAACTATTTCTGAATGCTTTTAACTACTCGTTCGTCCATATGACTGAGATATGATGATTATTAAATTTGCTCAGAATGATCCGGAACAGGTGGCACAAACGATATATACAATATTAATGGATAGTTACAACTCCATTTAATCCCATTATTATGTAGGCTATATAGAAATAGAAGAATATATGTTCATAGTAAATTAGTATCTTATACACGCGTTTATTAATAAATGTTCGGTTTTCGGAAATACAACTTCACACAATCCAATGAATTATCATCTGGAGCGAAAAAATTTAAATACTGTCTCTTTAGAGGTAGCTGCTTGAACAAGCTCGGAAGTTGAACAAAACAAGTGAAAATTGAAATACTATAATATACTTTTCGGATTTGTAATAATCCGAAAGGTAAGAATACTACCACTTGACTGGGATGATCTGTGTCGGAAGCTTTTGTTTAGAATCAGCCCTAAGAACGCTGTACAGAAAGATGCTAGCTTTGAAAATCTTATTAAGTAGGTACTATTTCATTTGTAAAAAGGAAAGTTTTTTTTACCAGTAAGAAGTTGAAGTTCGCGAGCTTTTTTATTTCTAATAACGGGTAAAAGATTGAAACCGATCTTGTATTTTACTTCACAGATGATTCATACTCTAATACAAAAAGATTAGCAAATAAACTACAGATATTGATTATCTAAAAGTCTAGACGTTGTGCTTAGGTGTAAAAAGTCATGAATTTTAAAATTGCATACGATAAGCTTTCAGATCACGATTATAGGATGGCATCAGTATTTATTATTATTTGTATCCCCTAAATGTCATGTTTTGTTTTTCGGAACCAATTTGAACTGATTTTGACGAATCGAGGAAGTGTTTAATGTCTCGCCGTGTAAACAGCTCAACACGATTTGATTGATTAGTTTTGATTTTAATTCTTATAATTTGTCTTAATTATGAAATTTATTTCAATTTTTTATCATTAATCTTATTATATTTGATTTCTTAGAGCGCTATTTGTGTCAATTTAAATATATTTTTATTGTACTCGATTAGGTTGGTAGATGCAATATCTAAGATAAATTACCTCGTGAAAACTTGTCAACTAAATGATTTTAAAGCTTTTTCCCTCTCGTTTTCGCTCTATAGATTGTACACGGTAATTATAGTTTAATTATTAGTTTTTGACTTTTAACACTTAATGTGTGTACCTATACATATATACTTATATTGTGTAATATGCTGCGATTTATAATAAATATTAAATTAAAAACTTTTGTTCAATTATATTTTTATGCGTTCTAATACCTATTATTATAATATTTATATGGCATGTAATTAGTTTACTCTTGTATTTAAGGCATTAATGTATTTTTGATTGCTGCTGTTGCATTGTTACATATTATATAAATATACGGAATTATTTTGAAATTCTAAAATCCGTTTGATTGATTTTGATTGTCCTCGAAATGTCGTAACATTTAGCTTTTGTATTGAGGAAGTGCTGCAGAATTTTTGATTCAACTCTGTATATTTACTACATACATTATATACCATATGCATACATTATTTTCAAGATGATATCTTTATCGTACATATGCGATGAAGAAAAATTAACAATATCAGTCATTGTATATAAATTCAAAGTCAAACCACTCGTGAATAATTTGACCCTGATTTCCTGTTTCGTTCAAGCCAATTATGACACACCGTGACGAATTTTACTTCGCGCATTCAATTAATTTTATATATTTCTTTTCTTTTTTTTTTTGAAACAACATGATAATGTCTTGGGTATATACAGAACACACCCTTAAGGTAATTTTCTTTTAAATATTTTAATCAAAATATCGTAAAATATAATTATTTTTTATTTTACATTTTATATATGCATCACGTCAAAAATGTCATGTCCTTTCATCGAATTGTGGTTGCGGAGCTTGCCAAAATATAAATTTAGTACTTTCTCACGTGTATCGATAAATAGATACAAGACAATTGCCCTCAATAATTCATAAAACCATTTTTCCAGATTATTTATGTCACGCACAGTTTTTCCAACCGTTTTGAGTGTGTGTGTGTGAGTATGACTACAGAACAACATCTCTTACGATTTTTCCGTTTCGAATGTTAAAAGTACCGATAAAAATCTGTTAAGCATAAAAAATAAACGTTCACAAAAATACAAAACATAATAATGATTACCCGTCGTGAAAAACAATTACATTATTTATCAAAATTGAAATTGGCGAGTATTTTTTCGCAGTCTCTTCTTATTGCACGCATTCCACAAAATTTATGTAATTTTTTTATTTATGTAAGACGAATGCAATTTTTGTGTGTTATGCTGAATTTTAAATGGAAACATGTTTGATTTGTTACTTGAATATTTTGAAATGTGTGCTTATGAGTATATCTTACTTCCCAATAAGCAGGTACTTTGGTTGTGGTTATTTTTTTTTTATATTATATATATATATATATATATATATATATATATGTGTGTGTGTAACCCTACTACAACGCGGTACTTCAATATCGCGGTACACCAAAACCCGATAATTTCCTTACAACATGGTACTCCTAGATTCTCTGCACTCGCAAAACTCACTACTCTTTCAATAATGTATGGAAAATCGCCTACGGTGTATATGACATAATGACGAAACACGATTGCCTTTAGATGGAAACGTAACTAAGCAGTAAGCTTTCAACATATTTAATTATTTAAATGAAAAAAGACAACCGTCAACCGATGAAGGCAATCATCAATTTGTGGGTTGCAATGGATGATTAGAAATACAGATTAGAAATACACATTCTAAAAATACAGGATGAAAGAGCATCCGCATGAGCAGCAGATAACTAATAACTATCATGCAGAATTAGCAATACTTATTTAAGAACATGATTATCTATCATATAAAGTATGCAACATTGATGAGGCAGGTTTGTGGTGAAAAACAAAATTCCTTCACAACTTTGATTTCGAAAAACAAAAAAGCAGCTCGTGGCTTTAAGTTTTCTGAAGACTGAATAACGTTATTACTGTGCAGTAATGCATTTAGTGATTTTGTGAACACGCCAATGTTTATTAACTGATCATTAAATCCAAGATATATGAAAGGAAGCAACGAAAGTAATCTTCAGTATAAACTAGAGCCAACAAATTGACATGGATGACTGCTAGTTAAATTAATGATTGGATTCACCATTGCCTTGTACCAATTATTTAACAAAAAGAGCTTAGCATTTAAAAGTTTTCCTATGCGCCATCTCATTCAACTGATTAAGGTCATTCTTATGTTCAGTTGCAATTTTTCAGTTGCACTACATTCTTGCCTTTGCTAAATTAATTATGGTTTATTTAGCAAAGATAAAAACCGCCCAGGTGACACAGTTGTTAAAGCAGTGGCAATTGGAGCGGGAGGTACCGGGTTCGAATCCCGATATGGGCAGGATGCTAAATTAATTTTGCCCACTTGATTACGATCAGTGGTGCGAATGAACACAACTTTGACCCCCTGTTAGAGTGCAGAAACCATGGGCCAACCCATCTTCCATGTCAGTACTATAGGCTGGAATGGAGCTATGCAATGTGCAGATGGTTAGGAAAATCGGACCTATATCCGTACGTCCTCGATTTAGCTGCAAAGCGTACGGTAAGGACGTAAATAAGCAAACCGTGAAAGAGTTGAGAGTGCCTTGAGCCCCAAAACATATTGCATAGAAATAAACGAAAGCTATTACAGAAGATAGAGTCAGCGCAAATATTATGGTCAAAGAAGTTTGGAATCAATTTTCAATTACAAATTGTGTTGAAATTATTGGTATTCTGAAATTATTGGAAAAACACTACTGCTGGAAGTTATTCAGGAAACTGATGTTATTGAAAATGGCGCATGCAGTAGAAGTCGATGGATCTGATGAAGTAACCTTAGTTGATATTCAAGAATTAATTATGAACAAAGAAGCAGATTTAGTGGCAATGAGGAACGAAGTAATATTGGTTGGAGAGATAGAAGAATATCTTACCGATGTAGAAAATAAAAACTGTTTGCCATAGTATAAAGTATCGGGAAGGATTGTAAATATGGTGAAACAATTGGAAAAATTTTAGAAAATAATCCTCTAAGGCATAGAGCAATAATATTCAAACTAAATCTTGAATATAACTTATCAGCTTACCAATAAAGATTTATGAAAGATTTATGAAAAAAGGGCATACAAACTTCAATAAAAGTTTTTTTAAAACAAGTAACCGTCGAAAGTACCAGATTCTGTTAGTGGATCAAGCTGTTGTTCATTTTGAATTAGAACGACCACGAGCATAACATTTGAGTCGGTTTCAAATAATCATAAATTTTTTTTTTATTTTGGTTTTGTTTAAATGAATGAAGTGCCCTTAAAATAAATTATTGTGACAAAAAATAAACACAAAAAAATATCAAGTATAGGCAATTTGGAGCCAAACTCTTAACTCTCATTGTTGTCTGACAGGAGTTATGTGTCCTACAACGCGATTTTTTGGAATATATTTACCACGTTGTAGCCCCCCTAATAAATAAATAAATCTATATATTTATATATATATATATATATATATATATATATATATATATATATATATATATATATATATATTTATATGTATATATATATATATATATATATATATATATATATATATATATATATATATATCAATATATATATATATATATTTACATATATATTTATATATATGTATATATATATATATATATATATATATATATATATATATATATATATATATATATATATATATATATATATATTTATATATATATATATATATACAGTAAAAAAAATGCAATTTTTACATGCTTTTGTTGATACAAATACAAAAATATTGTATAATTACACAATTTACTAAATTTTACATGATCCATTTTTTTTGTAAATTTCTATAACAAATTGCAATTGAAATATTTTGGACATAAAATTACACGCTTTTTGTAGTAATTTTACCAAAAAATGGTGACTATATTGGTTTTGAGACGTATTATTAAATAAGGTTTGTTATTGATAATTTCACCTAGAAAAAAAATGTTCAAATTCCTGTTAGAAAAATGATTCGTTAATTTATACTAAATGATGTTTCATGTAACTTTAACATTAAAATTTAATAATCATAGAATAAGTATTCAATTTTACATAGTATTGCATGTTACAATGTACATTCGTTGAAAAAATTGCGAAATATAACGAAACTGATGCTGATGAAATGATCATTTCATTACTCATATATTTTTTACGGAATGCAGACATGTTTAGCGTCGTTTTTAATTAAATAAAAATTAATGTATTTTTCGAAATTAATTTAAAACATTATTAAATAAATTAATAAATTGTCTAAGTTAATAGTTAATTAGTGGTATGTGGAAGTGATTTGATTTTGTATTGAACGGGTATGTATAAATACTAATAATTATTAAAATTTACTTTAAAAAAATGCGTGTTCCCATACAAATTTAGATATGACGAATACGAATTTAATATAGAAAAAAAAATTAAACAACCTGAGTGTGAATACGATAAGTGAACCATGGTGGATATCGTGGAGTTCTGAATACTTTTTTACTAAAATAATATTTTTCCGTTTTTAGCTCTAATTTCGATATTTCCAAGTAATAAACTAATACGAAAACATCATTACATATACAACACTTTTCTTTACTGCTTAAATTATATGGACCCTTAATCAAAATTTCAACTATGAGATTTGAAAGCAAACATCAGTATTTCAAGCAAATAGCAGCAAAGATTAGAAATTTTATTAATTTAACTAAATCATTAACAGAAAGGCATCAAATTTTTTAATCAACTCTATTTGGGCAAAGATTTTTAAGTAATTTTACTGTCTCAAAGCTCTTACATACAAAGTGTGCGTCAGTTACAAACTGTTTTCCATATCAGGCAACTACCATAACATTTAACAATATTAAATACTCTTTGGGACAATAATATTAAATACTTTAACAATATTAAATACCCTTTTAACTTTATCGAATAATATCAATGGTACAGTTACCTGTTTAACTATTAAATCTACTTTAGTAAATCAGAATACTTCAGGGGTAGCTTTTCAGGGAAATGTATTTTCAATCGTTTAAAATTACAAATTATGGTTATATGAAGTCACAAATATTTATACTAATGACATAATTCTAAGGCCGTCTGACCTTTCATATCCTTTTCTTTTCTCCTAAATTTAATGTATTTTAACAAATTTTTACAAATTGAAAATTGAAATTTCCGTGGCTTTGAATTGCGTGGTCAATCTGAATAATTATAATTTATAATTATTTATTTATAATTTCATATATAATGCATGTATATTGTATATACATGTACATATAAATTTTTTATTATACTTCTCATGAAGAGAATTTTAAATAAATATATAATTGTTTAACGAAATTTGAAAGTTTGTTTAATTTTAAATTTTTGGGTTCGTATAATTGCAAAAAAATGTTTACCTTGGTATGAAAATTTACAGATTTAGCAATGCAATTTGACAAGCGAGTTATTCATTTTCCAATTTATGAAGGATAAAAATGTCGACAATAGTATGATAATGTACATACTATACTATGTAATTTTAAGCTAAATTTAAATGTATATGAAAATTTACGGATTTAGGAATGTAATTTTACAAGTGAATTACTTATATTCACATTTCCCAAGCATAATTGCTGAATCATAGTGCGAATATTTACAGACTAAACAATGCAATTTTATATAGATGAAATAATGATATTTAAATTTTTTGTTAAGTTATATTACGGACATTTTTTGTTATTAATCATTTAAACATGTAATGTAGTATACGTGTTAAAACAATTAGTTTTAATTGTAAATAGTAATTTTAAAAACCCATTTAAAATTGGCAAATTTGCCCACTGTTATAAAAGCGTGTAAAATTTTTACTATATATATATATATATATATATATATATATATATATATATATATATATTTATATATATATATATATATATATATATATATATATACATATATATATATATATAAATATATATATATACATATATATATATATATATATATATATATATATATATATATATATATATATATATATATAATTATATATATATATATATATATATATATATATATATATATATATATATATATATATATATATATATATATATATATATATATATATTACCCAAGAGGCTAGAACCATTTCTCGTTCTAGGCGATTTTGATGAAAAAATCACCAGTTGTTGGTTTTTGACACCTTATATATTTGACACATTACATTCCTATAACACATTATATAGTCCTATAACTAATGGTTATATAGCCTCACCTCTGATAGAAAGGTAAACGTGGTACATATATGCAACTGTTTTATGTGCAATTGCATAGTGCAATAGCATATAAAACATGCATATGAAACTACATCAAATTAACTAGCTATTAAACTAATTAAACGATATCCAAGTTGGATATTTAGATATACATGAAAACAAGGTAATGAATTAAATTTGCTCTAGAAATCTTATACAAGATAATCCACTGCAATTAAAAAAATAGAACTTATTGGCCCTGGGTGGTAGATTAATACTATTTAAGTAAATAAATTGGCATGTTTAAATAACTTTATTGTGTACTCATGACTCATGATGTCGCTTATCACTTCAAATTAGTTAATTCAAAGATTCGGCTCAATGTGAGAAAGGGACTGTTAAACACTTAAGAACCTCCGAGTTTTAAATATAGCGATTTGCAAATATGTATTCACCCAAAAAATGTTAACGGTAAGAACCATGTCATGCACACCCGTTGCTTTGCCTGACTAAATAGCTAGTTCAATAGTGACAAATGAATAACATTACCTTAGATCTATTGACATTCTGCAGTGACAAGTCGCAGATTTTCTCTCGTTAAGACATTTCTACTGTATATATATATATATATATATATATATATATATATATATATATATATATATATATATATATATATATATATATATATATAATATATAAAAGCCAGATCTAAAAGCAGAAACTTCACCATTCCTGATTTGATCTTCTCCACTTTTACACCAATCTCATCCACCCGCATAGTCTGTATCATAAAAATAACAACTTCGACAGCTTAAGGAGCTAGTTTTTGACCCTCACATTTATCTTAAATATCATCACTGAAATGCCACCTCTTTCCTAGTAATATTGCTCAATATTTGTTTACTATATATAGAAGTGAGCACATGAAACTAAAGTTCGTTTATATTTGTAATATTTGTAAAACTTCAACAATTCTGATAGCAACTTCCAGGGAACATTTCAAAATCCTGTTCAATGTTTTATTTTGAATTGTCTTACATTCTTACATGTTTTAATTTTAATGGTATTTTTAATTTATTTTGAAGAGGTTCCTGAATTTTTGAGTTAGTTAAAATTATTTACATAAAGACTATTTATGTAAATAATTTTAATAAATATTAATTATTTACATAAAGACTAAAGGCAAAAGAACAATAAATTGGGTACATAAGTACATTAATCAAGATTGTTGGTAACCAATTTAACCAAGATTAAAAATAAAAGTCCTTTTCTAAAATTCTAACATCATCGCCTAAATTCGGATAAATTATTAAAGTGAGTAAGATGATGACGAAACATATTTTTTTGATCACTAACAAACTTATCAAAAGGTGTTTAGTTCTAACATTTAAGCCAACGAATATTTCGGCCACCTCCTCCCATTACTATACTGCTCTTATCATTTTTCAAGGTGAATTCACTTATACTGATGTCACTTCATATTTTCTCAGTGCGTGTTGTATATATCTCAACTTTCGTTTTCTCATTAATCTTTCTATATGATTAATATAAGCTTCGTCCCAAATTTAGTTAATTATGGCGTTATTTGACCAGAAGCATAGTATTAGCAGCGTTAAGCATTTGCACTTGTTTCCATGTTTCACAACCATATAAAGTATAGAACTTTTACTGACATTTTGTAGCTAAGGTGATAAGTAAGACACAATCATTTGACATTACGTGGACCATTTTATGATACTTATGATCACTCAATATACAAAAATAATGATGTATGCGTTTCTCTTTAATTCGAATTATTTGTGAACATGTTACATATTCTCATAATACATGGTCGTGTACGTACCAGTCCATTTACATTAAATAGGTTAATATAAAATAATCGGCTTTAAAATTAAATTAATTATACATTTATTCGTTGTTTTATATAAACTCTTTAAATGGATAGATCAATCAAATACTTAAATTGAAATTATACTCTATGTGGGTTGCATTTAGTAAATAATCCTAGAAAATCAATTTCATCAACATCCTGGACATATACAGAAAACCATGTCAAATTAGTTCGATCGATCAACAAAACCATTCAACTAAGATAGAAAAATAACATTTTTAATCCGCCGGATGAAATGAAACGAAACCTAAGGTAAAGGATTTATGCAATTATTGATTTGAACCTACCTGTTTCTGTCGTCGAACATTAACATAATAGAAAATCAATAAATTACATTTCTAATCGGTTTACGATCCTTCTTATGCTACCGTACCGTATAATACAATACACGATTACTTACATAAAAGCATTTCGAAATGCAAGTATATACAATGACATCCGGAATATTATAACAACCTCTTCAATCCTATTTGTCTGCGTTCTTAAAAATTTATTTCGCAAAAATAATCATCTTATTTATGATTGTTATAAACTTCCTCAAGTTGTCATCCACCTTCATACACCATATATACAAATAAAAGAAATCACGGAAATGAGTTTTTTCCAATATTGTATCGTACTTTTAGAAATCGAGATCAATTGATTTGTTATGGTTTTAAAAGAAAATAAAAATTAAAAACTCTTGCCATATATATGGTATGTTATCGAGTCTCAGTCAATACATATAGTGTATATATATAGGTTTTGGACGAAAACTATCAAAATATTTTGCAATTTGGCACAAACACAATGTACCAAGGGATAAACATTCACAGGTAATTTGTGAACGATAATTGCGTAAATCGTTAAGAAGGAAGTTGGACAAATATTTTGGTACTAAAATTAAATAGCTGCAAGGTATAATTATATACGGAAAAAGTAGATAGTGTTGGTCTGTACAAAAAATGTATGTTATTGTTGCTGCTGATCTCTGACATGCGCGGCAGAAAAGTGAAAAAATCATAAATATAAAAAAACACGTTAAATAATTTAAAATCCAATTAAGCAAAGCTTCCAAATTTAACATGACTACGACAGTCCCGTTTTTTCGGTATTTAATCACTTCATTTTATTATATAACCATATCATCACCATATACCATCTAGATTTCGGTCTGAAATTCAAAATCATAAATTTGATCTGTTTTTGTTTTCTTCAAAAAATATGATCTTTGAAATCAGATACTCAATTATGTTATTAAATTTATTTTGTTATGCTCTTAAAACTTTTTAACCTCATGAACCACGGGGCCACAACAAGACGATGTATATGCATATAAAAAATATTTTAATCAAAGTAATGTACTTGTGTGTAAATATATATAGGTACGTACGAAAGAATTTTGATGAGACGGAGAGAAATGGTGAAATTTTGTTAAAATAAATGATAAATTGGAACATTTCCGTGGTTTATTTTATATAGAACACGGGTCAGAAGCTAAAATATAAAATACTATATTTTCTGCAACAGAAAGTTGAATTAAGAAGATTTTTGTAAAAACTTTTTTGGTAAGCCTTTCGTTTTAAGTTAATCATAATATGAGAAAGCCACCTCCAAAAACTTTTTTCGCGCAATTTCCTAAATAACTAGATCTTGATCTAGTATACGTCTGAAACATTAAAAATGTAATAGTTAAAAATAAAATTTCTAAAAAAATTGTAATCTACAATTTAAAGCATAATATTTTTTCTTGAAAAAAATTTAATCAAATAAAAATAATTGATGAAACAAAAATTTTTTTATATACCTTGACGGTTTTATATCTGTCGCATTTCGGCTTTCGAGTTATGACAGTCAATAGTAAACTTTGAAACTATCTGACATCAGGTATACTTGATTGTTGATTTAAACTCTAGTTAATGCAAATGACAAGTATACAGTTGTGCCAAATTTGACAGTACATCTGTCTTCAGTTGGGATTCAGTTGAGGAGTGCAGAGAAAAGATTGGAACAAAAAAATTGAAATCTCAGTTAGACATTTCATGTCAAAAAATGATAGAAATGGAATGATATGGCTATCGGCCATCTATCGGTTTTAGTTTTAACCACCGGTTATTTCGAATCTGGCAATACTAATGTCACTCTATTCTGTCGCAAAATTCAGTATATTTTCTCCACTGAACGAAATAAATCGATTTACGGCTGAGAAACGTTGGGATTTAATGGAAATTTATTTTCAAAACAAAGAATTGGTCGGAAATTGCAAGAAAATGTTATGCAAATTTGGGTCACCGAGAAGGACCAACAGTACCCGGTATACGCAAGTTTATTGTTAAAGTTCGTGAAACTGGTTTCATTGTTGATGCGGAAACAGGTAAGCGTGCTGCTCGTACAGTGCCTACACCAGGAAATATCAAAGCTGTAGATGAGAGTGTGCGTGAGAATCCATCAACATCAACACATCATCGTTCTCAAGAAATGAACATTTCATACATCAGTTTACGTCGAATTTTACGAAAAAAACTAGTTATGACGCCTTACAAAGTTCAAATGGTTCAAGATTTGAAGCCGCATGACCTTCTTTTTCATCTTGGTGGGTACATTAATAAGCAAAACTACCGTATTTGGGGCTCAGAAAAATCATTCGTGGTGTTACAGAAGCCAATGCACCCGTTACGAGCAATGGAGCAATACGATCAATGGAGATCTATGCACCATGATAACCGATGGTTTCAACAGGATGGTTCAACTGGCCACACACCTAATGCTACAATCGATTTATTGCGTCAAGCGTCTGTTTAATTAATCGAAATGGTGATGTCAATTGGCCGGCAAGAACCTATGATTTAACACCATTAGACTATTTGCTGTGGAGGCCGTTAAAGTCAAGTGTTATGCCGATAAATCAGAGACAATTGAGCATATGAAGGCCAACATTCGTGATGTCATCGTCGACATACGACCCCATATAATTGAAAAAGTGCTCGGAAAATGGATGAAATAATTATCCATCTTTAACCGAAAGAAATGTGCTTCATAACAAAAAAATTAATTTGGCCACATTTAAAACCCTTTATATTATTATCAAATTAAATCTTTATCTATATTAATGGACACCTCTATCTTAAATCTAAATTTCAAGGACTGTTTATTCTAGAAGGATTGAAATATGTAACAGAACGAAACAAGATCGAATTATATAATCATATGAAACAGTAAACATAATTATCTTAACTCGTGACATCATTTGATCAAAATTTTAACATAATTGAGGCTCTATACCGTCGATTAAATTCGAGTTTTTCTCATACACCTTATCTTTCACAAAGCCTCACAAAAACTAACCTTATTATGAGAACGTGTCCTCCTTTTCCAAAAATTAACTGTCCATCAAATCAGTTTCTCAGTAAAACGTTGTTCCATTGACTGTATGGCATGTTGCGAACTTCTGTTGAAACCAAAAGCCGTTAATATTCATTTTTACAAATTAGGCCATAAAAATAGATCAGCTACAGAGGCGAATATCATTGATCATCAGTAACATTGATACCTAACAGTAACCTTTACAATGGTTTAACCTACCAAATATCAACGTCAAGTCCTGCGGCTTTAATTCTTAAAACTTTTAGGAAGCAAATTCAATAAATAATAGTGTTGACTATGTGATCGTTGTTAACAAATTTTAATTGTTGAGAATCGTGCGAGTTCGACTATGAATACTTCTGAATCAGTACAAACAAATAATGCTCTAAAATTTTAATAGCTAATTTACATAATCATTTAGAATCACCGACTTAAAATTGTATGCAATATTCCAAATAAATTGTTTGATTTATTTTTAAGCCAAAAATCTGAACTTAAGTCGTGACAGTAAATTTTAATCTAAGCAAATGCAAATAAAATATTATTTGAAAATATTTCAAAAAAATTTTCAGATACTTGAAAAAATATTTACTTATCAAAAAAAATTTCTATGCACATTACATATTATTTTCCAGGTTTGTTAAAATTTTTAACAATGCTCACTTATTGAGAAAATAATTGATAGGTGTTTTTGGGTACTTTAGTAGGAAAACGTGGATAAATATGTTCCGTCGAATGCCACCCTTTCAACGAATCTTCTTTTCGGTCAATAACATATTCATCAGAGTATTGCCATAGTTTGTGGTGTTAGGATTGTTTGATTTCGATCGTCGAAATCTTATCAAATTAAACCCTCGGAACTACTCACACTGGCCAAAATAGTTAAGGAACATTACTTTTTAATTATTTTCGAAGCATATTACGCTTGCAAACTTTATTATGTAAATATAAGTAGTAATAAGTAAGTTCACCACAAGTACTTTGCATTTCTGATTTGATTTTTAATAAAGCTCTAGTGAGACCATCAATCTTAGCAACTAATTTTGATACAGTAACATGCTTATCAGCGCGCAACTCTACAGTTATCAATTCAACTGGTTCACGTAAGCGTCAGATATCATTCATTTCTATGAACAAATTTTCTCATCTGGGCTGCCAAATATTCTGATGTATTTAAAATTGCTCGTATTATTTTGAGAAAGCTGTCATATAGTGATAGTTCAGAAAAGGATTCAGAAAACTACTATAATTGACCAACACTGAATTACAATTCTCGTTTCATTTCTTCGATACTAACAGTACTCACAACTATTTAAAATTTCAAGGATAGTAAGGTTACTACATAGTGATCCCTTAGAGAGTACTGACAATTTTTTTCATGATATAAGAATTAATTATTTATATAAAATATTTTTTTAATCTTTTCAATTTTGTTACAGATGTAAACTTTTGTTGCAAATTAGTATTGCTCTATCTATTGACAACAGCTGTAATCAGATACCCAATCAATAATAGAAACTATAGTCTGCCAACTAATTCATTGAATTCTTTTTTTTTGTTGGGTGGCTGCTACCGCACACGTAGACCGGCGATGGTCCGTTGTGATACCGTTATGAGTATTGCTTATCTTATAATATTGACTCATTTTATAGTATAGACATGGACGATGGGACGGCCCATGGATTTTAAACTCAATAGATCCATATGCTTTACGATCGATGGTGAAAAATCCCGTTTTACATCTTGCCCCTATCGGGATTCGAACTCTTTACCTTCCGCTCAAACTGCCGCACACAGATTTAACCATTGCGCCACCTGGGCGGTAAAACTATATTTACAAAGAACGATAACATATAACATTATGGTTTTGATAGCATATAAATCATTATGGTTTTGAAAGCATATAGATCATGCTGCAACCCCACCACAAACTTACAAACGATTTAAGAACAAAATCAAATTAATACATATATAGTTTTACATATTTTCGAACGTTATGGTTTTGCAGAATCTAACCATAAACTATACACAAGCCTATATATTGATATAAAAGACTAGGTATTACTCGTTTATTCATAATCAATATATTCGATCGACAGGTACACACAATAAAAAAAAATAATTAACAATTTTACTCTATGTGGTAAATGAACTTGTCGGCACACTTGAATCATCGATATCAAACATCTAAATCAAATTAACCCGCAGATCAACCATTATCTTTCTCAATAACCGTCTTACCTGTGAGTAAGTACAATCTATGTATATAAAATTAACCACAGCACTACTGTATAGGTGTACATCAAAACCCAATTTAATTTTTTTTTTAGTTTTCTACAAACGCAATATTTGAAAGAAAACTAAACGGTTGAAAAGTCATGTAAGTGTTTTTCTTATTTCGTTATAATTTTAATCCATTGCGGTTTTTCTGTTTTAACAAAAGTTTTCATTTAGTTTTCCTTCGTCTCGTATAATCTCCAATATTGCAACTATAAATTTTGTATTTATTTAATTATTGACCATATACACAACAACAATCATCGTCGTCTTTCATATATAAATAAGTAATGTATCTAGTGTCCAGTCAATGGATATAAAGTAGTTTTTGTACGTTTAAAAGCAATTAATATTTATTTAAGTTTCTTATAACAAAACTAAAAATACTTGAGCGCATAAGAAAAAACTAAATCGATATATGTTGTACCCATGTCCAAGTAATCAATATATACTTACTACGTACAGTATAAGAAGTTGAAGAGAAAATATATAAAGGAAAAAAAATTACATGTGAAACACGCTTCTTATATGAACGCCCATTTTTGTTGTTGTTCTGCGCTGTTCCAATGTACAAAAAATCATTTAGTCGTGTATTTTTATTGAATATTAATTATAATTTTGTTGTTGTTGTCCATTAAAGTTATTAAGTTTTTGTGTACACTAACTGCACACTGATTGATTAATATTATAATTATCGTCATTATAATGCCAATCGGCCATATGAATAACTCCCATATATGTGAGTCTATATATGTACAAACAACTTGTTTGGGGTGCATGGTGACATTATAAATTAATGGGCACGCGATTTAATATTTTGATGGGATTGAGTGCGTTGGTTTAAAATTGTTGTAACTATTTCTTATTTATAAAAGCAACTATAAATCACGATTAAAAACCAAACCGCATTAATATGCATATATTAGATGTGTAGACGATTTGGTTGATTGACACCTGCAACTTTATAATTTTCCGCAATTTTCCAGTATCGATCGCGTGTATAATGTAAAAATTAAATTAAAAACCTTTCAAAATTCAATTAAATTTATTTTTTGCCTATACATCTTGTAACCCATCATGTAATACAATTTTATCGTCTTCGATTTGTGCGCGCAATCGATCGTCTCGATAAATTTGATCTATAAATAGTTCGTGGGAATAAAAAATAGTTTATGCGAATTTAATTCACTTTATTGTTAATAACAAAAGGAATGAAAATTAATTAATTTTTGCCTATAATTTATTGCTTGTTTGAATGATGAAAAATTAATTTGCGGTTTACTTTCGTAGTTAGTCGCTACGAGCGTGCAATGTTTTTTTTGTTTTTGCGCCAAGTGATCGTGTAATTGAATTTTTTTCTTCTTATTGGTATTTTCATAATTTTTTTTTGTTGTCTTATCGATTAACAACAATAATTGATTTGTGATTAATTGATATTAACTAATTATTGTTATTATGTATGCGGTGGAATAAAAATGTACTTTGAAGAAATAACTGGTTGATTGATGGGTATTGATCTTATCTATTCGCATGTCTATTTCTACCGAAAGGAACTTCAAGAAAATGTGTAGATGCATTAAAGCTTGTATCTCATTAAATAATGATACATCTTTACAGTGAATACTCATTTTCATTTTGATGGAATGATAGACGATAATGTATACCACAAGTATTTTTCAAATTACTACAGTCGTATCTGCCATTTTTTGTTTGAAATGTGTTATTGTAAAGTTATAATTATAGAAATAATTTCAGAAGATGTCCTGATCGCCGGATAAATTAAAAAATTCTGTAATTATCACTTAAATTGAAGCCATCGAATTAGTGCATGCATTTTAAACAAAAAGGCCAAACCGTTAACCAAACTGCATCAAATTATCAAAAGAACTCGATTTGGCGGTTGACTAATTTATGTTCTTAGAAAATGAATAAAAGTCATGATATTGAAGATACGGATTTATTCATTATCGTTTTGAAACCAATTTATCTTGATGCCATTCTTATTTATGGGCTATCGGCTAAAGAGTTTTTCTATTTCTCAATAGCAACCAGATTTGTAGGAATCAGTCATTCCAAATAATCTGTTTCTCCAACCCTTAGTATGGTTCGTCGCAACATGTAACCGACACATACTTCAGTTGTAAATTTTACTTCAACAATCTATGGGTTATGGGTTCTAAGGGCTCTGGGCACTAATAAAGTACCCTGTTTATTACTTTTGTCTTATGTTTTGGACATGAAAATAGAGAAAAAGTATAGCGGTTGCACATCACAACAGATGATGATTCAAAAATTATCAAATTATCACAGATACGAACTTTTTATTCCTGATTACGGTTTGTATTATGCTTGCAGGTATATAGATGAAGATGGCTGAATACGTCTTAGGTGTGAGCTATCCCGTTCCTGAATAATTCTAAATTCATAAGATATAATTAAATATTTGTTTAAATCAAAAACAGTTATAAATACTATTAGCGTTACTAAAAATTTATTTACTTCAAATTACACTTCATTTTAAATTTAATAAAATCTAATTTCATTAATTTCTTGTTTTTTTTTAATGTTATTGAAATTTAAGTCTACAGAATTCTTGGTAAGACAAATTTTGGCCGAAATATTATGAATGACTGCAACCTCAAATTTCACGATGTGCAAAATTCTTTTGCTATTTGTGTTTGTTTATTAACATGCGAATAATCTAATACTTCAACTAGAAATGACTGTATAGAATCATTAATAGATATTTTCCAATATTTTCCTGATGAGATCTTTGATTTTTCCGATGGTTTTAATATGTAATGCATTAGTTTGCATATTTATAAATTATGAATATCTGTAAATATAATTTAGTGATTAGTTTACTCTTAACAGCATCAACATTTTATTATAAATTATTTTACCTTCGATTTTTGGAAAGTTTCGGAAAATTTCAACGACAGATTTATCTTTTAGATGTTTCGCGTTCATTTATCTTAGTTTTAAAACTTTCCCAGCAGTGTAGTAGTTTTCCGTGATTTACTGAAATGTAAGTGAATAATTTATTGTTAGTACTATTTATCTCTCCCACTCCTCACAAAATCTCCCCACCTATCTCCACCTGTCCCGAACTGCCCCAGAGTCCCCTCACCCACCCTACATCCCCAACGCCCCTCATTTCTCCATCCTTCAAAATTTCCCTCACTTTCCGCCACCTGCCCTACCTCCCTCACCTCCACCAACACCTCCACCTCTCCATACTTCTCCCTACCTCTCCCATCGTTTAACTATAAAAAGAAATTTTGCCTGATTTTATTAGTATTTGTTGATAAAATATATTATATAATAGTTTATACATACCAATCGAAAACCAGATGAATTTTTCTATAATGGCCATTAAGTTAAGATTATACTCGTATCGCTATTTTGTAGATTTCGCTTTCTAATACTCCAAGTAGCGAGCCATTTAGTTTCTATTGCTGCCCGCAGGGAGTGCACTGCACTTTCAATCAATCTTTTATTTCCGTGTTTGTGTTATCGTCTTCGGTATTATCGTCGGTTGTATCGCTGTTGTTGGAAACATCTACACAAAATGATAAGTAAAGTATGTATGACAAATATAAAGCGTATAAGTCGGCATGTTAGTAACAATGCTTAAACGAGGAAAAACTAAATAAATTGAATAAAAAAATTTCATAAATCCGGAACTTAAACTATAGCATAATTTATCAGTTATTGAAAAGAAAATATGACACAGTCTGACTAGCCAGCTGTAAAATTTTAAAAAAAATTTCGTTAAATTCCGTAAGCACGTTAACTGGCTGACTATAGTTTCCACTTAAATCAATTTTCAGAGCATTTATATACCTGAAGTAAAGGTTTCCTGTGTTTTTGACGCTGTCTTTTAATAGCAGTAAAGTAAACACTTTTTTTAACTTGTTTTGATATAACGCGACACTTTTTATACAACTTGCCCGTTAGATTGGTGTGTTGCTTGAAATAGTAATCCTGAAACAAATATTAATTATAAACAAATACAAATATTAAGATAGCAACTAATTTTCGAAATTTAAAAATAGCCATTTCTGTGTAGATATCACTTACAGAGTTTTCTTCAGAAAACATAATTTTTATTTGTTTGGTTACATCACGGAAAATGTCGAGAGTCATGGCATGATTGTTGTTGACGAATTTATTTACTATAAATGTACAGAATTAGTAATAGTTTAAAATAAAATGAACACATTATACCATTGACCAAATCAGCTTCACGTAAACTCGAATTCCTCAATAGATTCAGGTTTTTTAGGTCGTATAAGGATTAGACCTTGTATAGAATATTGCTGTCAGGTTTGGGGTTAAACATATCGCATTGCTCTCCAGTTGCTTGATAGACTTCAGAAGCGTGCCATCCGAGTAAATGTTCTACAGAATTAAAGGAGAAAATACCACCATTTATTACGCCAGGACGGATAACAAGAGAAACGGTTAATGTGCATAGGTTTACGGTGAAGCTGCTGAATCCCCGAACTGAAGATGCAACGCGAATTCATTTATCGAACATCTAGAAAATTCATTGGGTGCAGGAGCTCTGACAGTTTCAAGGAGCTAAAAGTCAAGGAGCAAGAAATCTAAATGTCCGCCATGCAATGCACCAAGTTAAAGCTAAATTTCATAAAAAATTGATCGATTAAGTCAAAGGACCTGTAAACAACAAAAAAAACAGAAACAGAATAAATATGTAAGTACCCAGCTAGGGAAAACAACGGTTTACATCATTATTTAGTTTTTAGCTATTCAATCGGTCAGTTCAGCTAAAAATAAGAATAACCTGTTGCATTACAGGCAATAAACTGAGAGTTTTCCCAACAATAATACCGCATCGAAAAAGAATGAAACCTCAAGAAAATGGTTTACTCCTAAATAAAAGAAACTTTCATGTGATAAGTCCGGGACGTTCAATTCCACTTTCATTCGATTTACCCAACTTAGTTATACTGCGCCATTTGGACGACTTTCCAAAACCAATATTCCTGACAAAAAAGAAACGACCTTTGGTTTATAATTACAGCTCAACTAAAAGCCATGCCATGCTGTGACATTTATATCCTGTTTTATAAAACTTTATTTGCTACACTAATCACCTGAATCTGCAATCTGAAAGTAGAAATCTGAGAGTGAATATATATTCTAGCGTTGACTAATCAAACATATAAATAAGAACAGTGTGAGAAATGTCATGTATCCCATGTAAGGAATACCAGACAGTCGACTAGAAATTCAGATTAAACATATGCGAATAAAGTGGAATAACATTTCTTTTGTTGTTGAATGTTGATGAGCTTTTAAACATTTTCAGGGTTGGAAGTTAAGCCACCATCCATAATTAAAATATAGTTTATGAAAACCTATAAACTCTTTTTAATTGGTTTAGACAGTGCTGTGGAATATTCAGTAGTATAGGATTCCTTCGAGGTTGAGTCAAAAAGCTTCACGGAGGTTGAAACCGCAAACTATTATGAATTGTTCATGACGAATTTTCCTGTATGGTAGATGTGATTGAAAGTATATTTAGCAATTGGGTGATCAAATAATGACTACGTAAACATCTGGTTTTGAAATAGTTAATGAGATTCGAAAGTTACAGACAGGTATGTAAGATATCTCGTCGGTTTGAGTAAGAATCGAACTCAAATATCACTTAGATGTGACATCATAACATATGCTATACCAGCACTAATCAGTTGTTGTATAGTTTGGTGTTCGCGATTAGTAGTCCAAATGGTCAGAAAAGACAAATTGCAAATTTACAATAAAATCTTCGTTGACCATTTTACAGTATTGTAAATCCAATTTACCGTCTGTCTATTTATGCTAATCAATTGCAGTTATTAAATCCAAATAAGCATCCTTTTTATCATCTCGCCTATATATAGATAAAAAGGGTGTTTATAGCATTTATGCAACATCAAACAGAATAACAATAATACACAAAACATAAAATTTAAATCGAGGCACTAAAGTGGTGGTTGCAGTGACTGGCAAAAACATCCCCTAATATACAAAACTTAAATTATTCATAAAATATTAATATTATTTTAATTTACCTTCCAAATCTCATCATCCACTTTTCAATTCATAGCTAATACGAGTACATCTGCATTGGACAGTGATGTGATATCTATTATAATTCGATATCCCAGGGTTGGATGGTTGGTTGGTTGGTTGGTTGGTTGGCTGTTGGTGAAATAATAAATATTTGTTTAAGTAATTCTGTTTAGTATAAAAGTACTTGTGTGTTCGTCATCTCCCACGGGATATAATAAATGCTGTTGTTTGATTTGTTGGTAGAGATTTAGGTTTTGATTATGTCGGAAAACATACGCACATACAGTCGGTACAACAATATGTTTTTATGAATAGAGATGATACAATATTGTTACATTTGATCAAAATAGGGGTTGGTTGGCAGCCACACACTCGTAAACTATAAAAATGTTTTATTGAACGGAACTAGGAAGTGTATTGTATGGCAAAACCGTGGGATTTTTATATATATACTTATATATTTTCACAACAATCGTATCATCGTAACACATATATCATCATTAAATTAATTTTTCATCATCAACCTACTATACACTATAAAGTTTTCTTTTAATTAAAATAAATAAATTAAATTTCACTGCAAGTTGTGAAAGAGTATTGTGCAACAATTTGCATGATGTATATCGATATACGCTCGAGTCTAAGACGAGAACAGAACACGTCTTCGTACTTTCGTGGAAAATTGTCAATTGTAAATCAATAAATTTTAAATCGTTAAATATATAAAATCTTGTGGAGTAATAAAATGATTTTTCAATTATAAAAATGCAAAACAAAAAACCGCCAGAAGGTTTTCTTCAGTATATAATCTGAAATATTATTAGAGCTGTCTATTGATTACCGTGATCGCTCTCTTGTCGGTTTAATTTCATAATTTTGTGTAGCGCTTTCAAGTTTACACAGATATAGGAGTTGCTAGTAAATTGTTTATTAGTTTTAAATTCAATTAGGGAACTATTAAAAAATATAATAATTTTATTTTATTTGTTACAGATTGTCTATGCTGTACGCAGAGTGAATAATGTAGCAAAAATTGATTACACTTTTGTGTACCATCAGAAGACGTTTATCGGTGCGATTGGCTTGTGTTATTAAAATGGAAAAATAGAATGAAACGAGTTGATATTTTATTCAATTAAACCGAATGTACAATATATAAAGATTGAATTGCATTAATCGATTCGATGTCGGCTTGATGATGTTGAAAAATGAGAATTTTTACGCTTAATGCGCGGATGATCTGATCATCATCGTCATGGGCGTAAAGTAACATGTTATTGAGCTTAATGTATTCAACTTTATGCTGTTGTTGCTATATCTGCTTGTATCTCGTATTTCTGTTCAAATGTTATATGTTATAAATTGCTTAGGTGGAAATGTATGTATATATGGTCAAATGAGGTACACTAGATAAGATATATCAATAACTGAACAAAATATTATGTGTTCATATATGCTACCTAGTCAAAATTTATGAAGACTTCTGTAAAATATTGAACGCTGTATCTAAGCCTGAAACAGGGACTTGGGTTGACTAACACCTTGATCAATCAGCGCTATAGAGTGTCAACCGAGTCCGTGCCAACTGTACATTGGTCCTTCGAGCCGGATATTTCGAATTGGAATTTATGGCGCCAATTTTTCACTTGGGTGTGAATCAGTGAGTATAACCTTATTTTCTTTTAGCTTTTTTGAAAAAAAAGATAAACCAATGAATTGAAATCAGTGAATTACCCGTGAATTATGCAATTTATCCGTGAATTTGCATAATGACAGAGGCCCGAGCATTAACACACATGATAAAGAGTTTTAAAAATTTTAAACCTCCAACATAAACATTTACGGCCGACACGCATATCAGTGAAATATAAACGTCAAGCTCTTGAAAGGCCAACGAAAGGCAAATTCGATGATGCGAATATTGATTTGGTAGAAAATATCGAGGAAACTTACAGGTTTATTAGACTGGAGATGCAACATGAAGAAATCAATACAAACCTAGGAAACCATTCTGTAGAGGAGCTTATGCTAAATCAAAGCAATTTTCTACAAGAAATTTTTTGATCAACAAACGTGAAAGTGAAGTTTTCTTATCTCGAGTTAATATACTTAATTTTAGCGGCAACTTTGCGGCTTTCCGTCTTTCCGTAATCTGTTTTAAAAACTCAGTACTATAATAACGAAAGGATTTCCAAGGTACATAATTAAGCAACTCATAGTGACAGATGCTAATTGTAATCCAGCTAGTCGAAAATGAAAATAAAATATGACAAGCATTTGGTTTTCAATGGAAATCTTTAAAAAATATATTTACGTTTCAATCAAGTTTATATAGCAGCGGAGAGCCCACGATCTTAGAGTACTCTAGAGTTTTTGATCCACTTGATTGGTTCATTTTAGGGAAGTCGATCATTTAATTAAAGTTTGGGTTTCAATGGCTATGATTGATGAAATTGGAGTGGGGTGGTGAATTACCAGACTTCTAGCAAACACTTACAAAAACGTCAGAAACGATTTAAAATCTTTAGAGTAATTGAAAATTAAGCGATACATTCAACAGGACAGTCAAATAAAGTTGCATTTCTTTTTAAATGTAGTTTACAGTGCCGTTGACTACTGTCGAATAATCCATGAAAGTGGAACAATTATATACGGTGTGCTTGATGACATCAAAAACCAAAGTGTCACCTATTAATCTAGTATCCTTACCGAGACTTTAGTTATGTGGAGCACAATTATTATAGTAAAACTACTAACTGTGGTCAAACAAACCATAAAACAAAAGTGTTATGTTATGGGTGGACGGATTATACGATTATTTGGATGTGGGTACGACAGGGATTTTGACAATTTTACCTAGAAATTATTTGAATCATGTGTGATCAGAGCAGAACCCAGCAGATTGCGCTTCAAGAGGAATATTTCCATCGTATAGCTTATAAGATTATATTTATAGTGGCATGATACGAGTATTCAGCTAAGGAACAGAAAGATGTGAAAATCTTGGTGCTTAGTGCTCAAAATATTATTGATAAACAGAACCTCATTTTATTCTAAGCTTATTCTAATACTGGCGAATGTTGAAGATTCATTAAACATTTGAGTGTTACTGCTAGTATAATAAAATAAATTTCAACACGTTTCAGATGTACGACTGAAACATTTCATTTTAAATCTACGCTAAAATGCCCGAAGTGACTCTTTTCTCATAAATATATTCTCGATGAATTCTAAAAACATTACCAATTCGTCAACGAGGATTAGGTAAAAATTATGAACGTCTTTATCTCAAAAACAAAGCATTTGTTCGATATATTCCTCGAGACAAATAGTAGTAAATGTTGGTAACGTCTTAAAATATATTGAGTGATGGGCTGTTTATCTACTGAATTTGATCAGATCACTTTGCGTTGATCTTACATGTTGTAGTTTTGAAACAATCATTTACAATTAATAAAAGCATAATAAAGGTTAGGTGTGGCAGGTATGTAGAATAAAAAAAATTATATAGCACCATCCGATATATAAAACTAGAACCACTTAGCTAGGAAGATAAAACATTAATATCTGTATCATTCAAAATTTGCATGTAATATAACTTTTTCAAATTCTACTCCTTTGTAAATTGCAGAAATCCATGTCAACTTCTAATATGTACTTAAATGGAAGATGGGTGGTCCTACTAATTCTGAATAGATCTGATCGTACATATCAATGATCGTAATCAAATTATGAAACACTTCCCATACTGCTTTTCTAATTTGGCGCTGTTAGCTTAATAGTTAAGAGAGTTTTATCATTACCAATACGTTTTATTGGTTCATAAGGTTTTACTTGAGAGGTGGTTTGAGCTGTCCACGACCTTTAAACCATAAATTATTATTACAATTTGATACCTTCATTCCACCTAAAATAGGTGAAGATGTAGAAGAGTGATTATGATGCAGGGGAGCTGTAATCGTGACAGCTAATGATGAATGATGGGAGTGAACTTGAACTCCACAGAGTGGCATTGATTGACAGCTAGGGCGCTGAATCAACCAGCCGATAAAGACGTTTGTCTTGAAATGGCATCTTGTATGTGTTATGTAATATTCGTTTCACTAGGCCGATTTCGATCTGATGACATAATTGACTCGTTGTGTGATCGAAATGATCAAATCCATCTCATCAGGCATATGCGACCGGACTTGATGTATGTTGCATTTCGATTCTATATATATTGTGAGGCTATATTGCAACAGTTCTAGCGAATTACAGAATTTGAGTCGAAATGTTTTTTCGATTATTTTATTAATACTTCACTATTGTGGCGTGACTATTCGTCGTATTTGTGAACGCCACAAAGACAGTGCCTATATAATATATCTCAAAGAAATAAAACAGATTTAAATATTTAGCAGGTCGAAAACTAACAATTTTGTAATTTGAAATGATGTTGTACCGCGTGAAAAATGTCCTCATATTACCAATGTTTTTCACATGGAAAAAATGTTGATGCGCCTAGTTCCATCGGTTAAAATCGCTAAGCACATGTTGCAACATAATTACAAGGGGTGAAAGTTCTTTCTACCTAAATGGTTCACTTATAATTATAAAAATTATTTAATGAAATCGATTGCACTCTATATTATTGTCTCTTCAATTGTCAATCTTTTTGAATGAATATCCAAGAACACGAAAGTTATTGCTTGCTGTCAGTTATCTTAGGAACACTTAGTCATGAACTAGAAGGTTTAGTCTTCACTCATCTTTTTGATCAGGATTTTCTATAAACCATGCGTGCTTTATAAATCGAATGTGTTGATTTTCAATAACTAAAATAAGAATTGAGGAAAATACTAGTGAAAAATGTATAAGAAGTTAACTCGAAAAAACCTTTCATCCCGAAATTTTTTTCTAATATATGTGTCTTTGCTAAATTATATATCTATATTTCAAACCCATCTCAAAATTTCTGAAAATCTGAGAGATGTCTCCCTCAAGTGGCATATAGTAAAATCTCAGTCTATCATTTGAGAACTATGGCGATCTATGATTAATACTGCCCATCCCGTAAGTATATGAGGAAACTGTTACATTGGAATGTATGAGTAAGCTGCGTTTTACGAGATGAACAGTATTAATCATAGATCGCCGTGATTTATTGATGGGCGTCTGGATCTAAGTTCTCGAATAATGAACTGAACTATAACTATATGCCACTTGAGCGAGACATCTCTCAGATCGTCTCAGTAGAATTCATAAAAAGTTGAAATATATTTTTGATTCGTATTCTATATGGTAAATGGTAAAAATTACATGGCATTGAACTGTATTGACATCTCAAAGACACTTCAAATTTACTTCGGGATGATTTGTATTGTTTATTTTATCAAAAAAATTTCAGGACTGGTTTAAAACGTAGCAAAGGCACATATCTTAGAAAAATGTCTTTTCGGGATGAAAGTTTTTTTCGGCCTAACTTCGTATACATTGGAGGAATTTTGATCTAAGTGGAAACATATGATCATCAAACAAGTAGAATTGGAGAGAAACTGGTGGTTTGAAATACCCTGTAGCTAATCATTTGCGGCATAATTTGGATTGACATAAAAATTATTTTCAACTGTGGTGCTATAAAACTAGCCATCGCAATAAATCAAATAGTTGCACTATTTTATAGTTGTACTCACTTCTTTTCGATAAAATTTGATTAATAAAAAAAAAGTTGTAATAAACTAATTCACTAAACATTTCTATATCTGTACCTAATAAATTTTTACAATATTTTTTCTAATGATTTTATATTTACGATATCAAAACACCTGAACAGGTTTAATTCAATTTATATTTATAATTTAATAACAAAAAACAAATTCAATCTTATTTTCTAATCTTCTTAATATAAGAATAAAAAATCCATTAATTGAGAACAAAATAACCATAACTGTATAATCTCGTATCTACCTATGCATGTAGTTAGGCGCTGTTCATACTCTTATAATCGAATATTAGAAAATGTATAATGAAAAATTGTAGGTGATTTGTTTTAATATGCGCGAGCGCGGTGCAGCATATACACGACTCGAGTATATCCATAAAAATTAATTTAATTTAAATAAAATTGCATTTTTTTTTCAATTTAAATTTACAAAAAAAAATTATTCATGACAATGCACTAAAATTTCAATTATATAGTGAAGTGTAATTGAAAAAAAAAATGTACATAAGTGCACACCTTTCCTATATATAAATGTCTTGATCAAGTGGATATATAATATATGCATATTCATATATTTAATTGAGAATAGAGAGATGGAAAATATGTTAATTATTCATTTTAATTAATTAATAAAAATCGTTTACAACCTAGAACTTGATTATAGAATATTTTATTGTAATTAATTACTCGACTTAACACTTAATTAATCAATAAAATGGTTGCTTACGTATATAGGTAGCTAGAACCCATTGACGGTTTGTGAGAATTTGAGATTTTTCAAACAAGTTGAAAATGTATATTTGCTTAACTAAGTACAATGATCGATTCTCATCAGCCCCTATATTATACATACATATATCGGCCGTAAATAATATTAACTTATGTTTCCCATCGTATACATAAATATTTTATTGCACCCAATGCAACCAACCCTCATTTTAACTTTTAATTGAGTAACAATAAGAAAAATAATTATATTTGATTCTCATCATCGACCCATAATATCGATCTGGATTTTATTTCCAATGACCATATAGTGATATTACGGTTAATTAAAAGTCGCCTATCCTTTAAATAAGAAATCACCTTTGACGTGCATTCGATATATAAATAAACGTTTGTATATAATTATCGAACCAACACCCTTATTATACATGTCAATGAACGAGCGCAGGCCACATTATAAAGAAAATATTGAATTACCTTATTATATAAAATTACAATCGAAACCGTTTAATAAAATGAATCCAATAATGAATGAATGAATGACTAAAACCCATTCGAATTCGGTTAATGTGAAAATTTTATCAAACCGTTGATCGTAGATAAATAATTTATAACTAGAGTAAAAGTCAGGCTGAACATGATAAGGGTGGGAATATTTTTTTTTTCTCGATAAACTCGAATGTATCCCTTTGTTTGTTTTTTTATTTAATTCAATTTGAACATTTTATTATTTTCAAAAATCAATGAACAAATTTTAATTGAATTTTATGAATAATTAGATTAGGATGCATGTTACATGTGCGGGTTTATAATGCATACAGGGATATGGGGAAATATATAAAAGTATCGGGTATTAAGTGAAATATTTATTTCTTGGCAATATCTGTCCTAATATTAGCTTTAATAAAAAAGAACTTGTGAGACTATCGGACTTAGTCTTCGTTTACTGGAGACTACAGCGTAAAAGCACAATTTAACTATAAGATTTTCCTTAAAGGTTAGGTTAAACCACAGGATCTTACTTTCCTCTTAACCTTATGAGAACTAGTTTTAGCTACTTATGTAGCGTGATAAGTCTAGCACCTAACAGTTTTCGAAGTCAGAGAGGCAAGAACTTACCCAACCTTTCTTTCGTCCACCTTTCATTCGCTGCCTTGAGTGCCTTAATGGGCCTTCCCAACTTTGTCCTTTCCGGTAGCAGTTGGAGTGGTGTACCATGTCTCGCTAAATCTTCCGCCTTGCATTTTCCCATGATGTCCGAGTGGCCGCGAACCCATGGTATCTGAATATTGAAATGTTCATACTCATCTCATTCAGAGACAAGTGGCAACCCAACGCCATTTTAGACCTGACTGCTCGCTATCACCAGTGCCTGGTACACGCTGCAGTGATCAGAGAAACGAACTAATATATTTGAGCCATCAGTGAAGAACTGCCGTGCTCCCGTTTCCACAACCGACCCGCTCCTCCAAGGTTCTCTTGAGGGGTAACAAGTTTGAAATCTTTTGTCAAACCACAAAGTCGGTGTAACTTAGTCTAGATTCGCCAGTTCCTTCCTAAGCTATCTAATTATCGTCGAGTGTCCGTTCTGAAGACATTTCCACTGAGATATGGCAGTAATTGCCACCATCTGCTTACTATAAATATCGACGGGAAGAAGGTGAAACATGACCACCTTGTCGACTCCCCTTTTTGTACGTTCCTTACGCTCCATACGCTCATCCTATACATAGGTTCAGGTTTTACTATACGGAGGAGTATAGCCAGTGTACCAGCTTTAGGCTCAATCTCTTTCCGATGGCGTTTCTGCTATTTAAGAGAGGTGGATTTACTACCGAAATTTAATATTTCCTATAGTAAATAGTAGCCAATTGCCAGTCCCATTTTATCACCTAACTCGTAATGATTAGAAGTGCATTTTGGATTACCTCGTTCACCGTGCTTTAATATTTTCCAGAGACAGTTATCATTACGTCATCTGTATAAGCCATCAGTCCAATCCCTTCTCTCTCCAAGTTTAACAGCAACCCATTGAATCCTATGTTCCAGAGAAGAGGATTTAGAACACCTTTCTGTGGGGTTCCCATAGCCACCCACCTACTGATGGTGGATTCCCCCAGCTCTGAGTTAACTATTTTGCATCCAAGCATGTAATAGATTTACAAGGTAACACCACCTCTAGGAATGACAACCCCTTGAGAACTGCCTACGTCTTTATATTGTTAAAGGCGCTCTCAAAATCAAGGAACACCACCATACAAAACTCTTGCGAGATTTCTCAATGGTACTTACCAGAGCGTGCAGAGCTGTGTCCACAGATTTCCCTTTCCAGTAAGCATGCTGAGAATGGGGCGAATCACAAGACTTTATTTTTGAACGTATATAGATATCCATCAGCCTTTCGAAGGTTTTCAGTAGAAGGGATGATAGAGTTATGTGTCTTAAGTAACTTTGGGTAGCCAGGTGAGCTTAAGTACTTTGGGTAGCCATGCGTGAGCATAAAGGTTTGAAACCTTCAAGTGCCGATAGGATCCGTTTTTTGGTTACAATATCCTCTATGCGCAGTGAGTGCACTTCTCGATGAGTACTAGTCTCTATCGAGTCGTCGAAGCTTCCTTTAAAGTGGGTTTTGATAAGAAGTTTCACAGATTCCTCACTAGAAACAGTCCAGGATCCATCCGGTTTAGTTAAATAACTAGAGCTGGTAGGATTGGAAGTCAGTATCTTCTTTAGACGAGAGGTATTGGATACTTCTTCCATTTTATCGCAGAAGAGTCTCCATGACCTCCTTTGTGCCTTCTTCAATTCTTTTTGTATATTTTGAGGTCCTCTTTATGGAAGTCCTAGTCTTGAGCCTCTCTCGTACTTTTGGCTGAAAAAAGGCTGTCCTACTCGCCTTCCGGTAGGTTCCCAGTTCCTAAGACCACCATGCCGGTTTTTACCGACTCCTGGGCTTAACTAATGGGCAAGCAGCGTTGAAGGACCGATTGTAGGCACTATTGATTGTGTTCACTATGCTAGCAAGTTCCGCCATTGTTGCTGGCGGCCGGCGTTAATAGTTCTTTAAGCGTTTCCCATACTTGCTCCAGCTTGTCCTTCTAGGGTTCCTAAAAGGACAAATGTTTAAGCTAAAAGTGATATAACGATGGTCAGAGAAGAAGTGCTTCTCTGCCACTTGACATTCCCTGACCATAGGAAATATGTTTTCTGAAAAGAAGGTTACGTCTAAAACCTTCTGCCGGTTTTAAGTTATAAATGTGGATTCTTGTCCAATATTACACACCCAAAGGTAATTATTTAATAAGTAATCAAAAAATAATTCACCCCTTTCGTTTATATCAGTACTGCCCTAGATTGTGTGATGCGCATTCGCATCACATCCACGGGCACAATCTTCTTCTTTTCCGCTTCGAGAACCAGTTCCATCAGAGTATCCGGCAGAACCTGTTTGTCCCGGTCCATAAAGGCTGAGACCAGCAAGATTCGACTGCTACCAACCTCTAGGCTGACTGCAGTTACGTCACCATTGCTGTATTGAGAAAGTAGAAACATGTTTAAATTTTTTTTCCAAGAATGCAAGATCTGATTTTTCCCGAATTTCTTGAGTATATTAGGTTTTACCCCTTTATGCTTAGGTCACAGATCCTGTTGGTGTTTATCCAAGCAGGCTAGTGTCCTTCGGTTCCATTGGATTCGCCGGTGTCTCCCGTCTCTCCTCTTATGGAACTTGGTTCCCCGATGCTGGCAGACCCAACAGACAGTTGACAGAAGATTATATATAATTAACCTTATAAGATTTCAGTGGTAGACCAGAATGTTAACAAGTAAAACCACCCCAATAAGACTCGCTAATATAATTAACCAACCTTTATAGCTACACCATATAGTATTACTTTACATGATTGACAGGTTTAATGCCAACAAATTTTTTCTTTGTTTATACTTCTTCTGAGATTATTTAAAAAACTCAATTCTTTTATTTATTCCACTGGAAGCCTGCCAACTGCATTCCAATTTTCTTGTGACGTCATCATACTTGTATTTACTATCACTCCTACTTGAGTCTTCTATGATTACTAAGAATTGAATTTATCAGTTGGATGCTGTAGTGCCATCTGTGCCATTAGAGATTTAAGATGTTTATCGACCTGTATATAGTAGTAACATTATGTCGTACAACATGATGCCTGCAGTAATTAACTTGTTGTCTAATATTTTTGGTATTTGTGCTACAAATACTTCAAGCTGTGTTTCTTAAAAGCTTTCTATTCACTTCTTGTGTTTCATCTTTTTTATAAAGCTTTAAGCAACCATGTTATAATATAAAGATCTAACAACTTTTATAAGCATCTTGGTGTATATTAAGCAGCTATTTTAAACCTTGACCTTGAAGAAAAAGCTTTAGGCTTAACTCAAGCAACCAATTACTTAAAATTATAATTTATCATTCTGTCTATATAGTAACAGATCCAACAGATAAAACTAATTAATTTTTAACTAGCCTCAAACTGACACCTAGACTTTGTATTAAATTATAGTGTCATGCAATTAACAATCGGTATTGTTCGATTACAGTCACCGTTGTACCGATATATTTTATTCAAATCAATTCACTTGCTTGTTTCATAATCGTACATGTCTAAGACCAAAGTCTTTCATATATACTTGAACAATGTTAAAATGTTGCCACACGTCTTCCTATTGCATATATAACACACAACACGGTTCTGTTTAATTCATAAACGACGTAGCAATTAGAAAATCAGCTGGAAATTAAGAAAACCAAATTTTTTTGTTAAATCAACAAATCTATCAACACACAAGAAAATTATTGTGATACATTTACATTTCTTAATTTTGTGTCTTAATAATATATGCGCATGCGTTTATAATTTTTATTTCGGTTATTTAATGCACAAGGTGATGATTACAATCAATGTACATAAGAAATGGAACGCGCGCGAGCATAACCACAAAAAATTAAATTTTAGGTTATAAATTGTTAAGAAAATACCAAAGGAAAAAAAAGTTGTTACATAGCTGACATACATACAGACACATATGACATATTTGTTGAATTGAAACAAATAAAATAATTAATTTTAATTTGATAACAATCGGACATGAATCTTGGTGGAAACCGAAAATAAATGAAAGTTCACAATCAATTTATTCTTACATATGCGTATATACACACCACAAAATGTATGTATATATGTGTGTGTTTGGGCTGCGCCGCGACGGTGGACGAAATTCCATGAGTGATTGGAACTTAACCAGAATTCCTTTGGAACACTTTATTATTAATTGATTTGGAGCGATATTCACTATTTTTTTTACTTCGTTGTTGTCTGTGTGTCATACAATAACAAGTTGTCGCGCTTGATCTTAATTGATTGAGTATAATATATATAAATATAATTTCGTGGAATGTACGAGTATGTAATGTACATTTTATGATTTTGTTTATTATTTTGGGCTACCGAATCTGTAGAAGTTATATCTATATATTTATATTTTGTGAAGTGATTTAAGTTAACCGCGGTAAATTTATATGTGGGACTTTGTTTATGATCGATCACTATTACGGTAGATCAATTAATTACTAACTGGAATTTCTTGACTCAAATGTATAAAAATAAACTTATCTCGTAAAATTTAAATTTACACATTTCAGGATTTAATGACGCAGACATCAAGTGTGATGACAGTCGAGTTCATAGAATTACAACTTCATTTGTATTGATTTACAAAGGTTTTATGTATGTCATTTGATCAGATTAAGTTTGTCTTAAATTTTACAATGTTTTCATTATTTTGTCATTGATTGAGTACGGACGTAGGTATCGAACTGTATCGGTATCGAGAATTATATAGCATTCATGTATATAGCTCACTTAGCTCACTTTTGTCTTTAAAACGCGCCAAATAAGTGAAGCAATTTTTTGTTGGTGAATCGATCTAAAGATAACCTTATAAAAGTACTGTATATTGCTGGGATATCCGTGCTGATGATATAAGAAAATTGTAAATACTTTCTCTGGTGGTATTTACCACGTTTAAATGTGCTGAAGTCTTTGGTTAAATATATCTGAATGGGGTTTGTATAGTAGTATATACTATGTGAATTTTTGGGGTTTGGATTGATATGTTCACCTCAAGAATTTCATGACAATAGTTTTAGCATATTATACGTTTTGTGTGGCCGGTTTCGACATTAAATTACAATTAGTCATTCAATTTAAATGATTGTAAGTAAAGTGAGAATAATATTGCTGATAGTGAAAAAAACGTTATGGTCTCTAATACAACGTCAGGTAAATGATAGCAAAAGTTCCAGGCAGTCTATGAAAATTTAATCTAAAATGACATGTAATATATTTAAGCAAACTAATTTTTGCCAGTCACTCGAGCTCAATTGACCCATTGTGACAACCCTTCCCAGGCGTACACTAAGAGTCACGAAATCTGTTTGTTCCAAATTATCTGATATCCTCAAGGTTTTCCAGTTGATTCTGAAATAGTAATAGTGATTCAAAGCAGTGAGTACGAAAAGTTCGAATTACGGAAACACAAGAAGTGTTGTGTTTCTTCTTCCCCCTCACCCTGTTCGTAGTTTGCAATGTTCCGAATGAAATTCTTATTTAAATTATAATTTATTATTTTTCAGGCAGCAACACCACGTGAGAATATTCAGCAAGATTGTCAAAGTACGACATTAAGAAGGACTCGGATTCCTGCTAATTTATTGATCCTAAGAAGAATCTGGATAGTCGAGAAGCGATGAGGTTATTCATCTCTTCTGTTGCAGATCACCAAAGTCAAAGCCGATTTTATTTTAACATGTACTGACGTCACTCTTGAAGTGAGTTCGGGTCCCACAAACGTAGAAGCCGCCCAGAAATTGGAACTGAGTTGCGATAGATCCAATGCCCCAGACAATTTGGCCAAATAAAGTTGAACTGCATTACTGATGATCAATATAATACTTTCACTATCATAGATAATTTTTGGCACTAGCAATGGATGAGAAACATATATCAATATGAAAAGCTTTGCTGGCAGCATTTCATAACACCGGTCATATATCAGGTTATACATACATTCTTGCCAAAATAAAAGGAACTGCTCTAAATCCGTAAGAAGTATACCTTGAACGATTCCACATCTTCGACATTGAAAAACTGAAAGAAACAGATTTTAGTTCAGGACGATAGTAGACAAATTTTAGTTGGGTGAGCAATTAATCCATATTTCACAGAAACAAAAATGCTCACATTTAACTATATAATGAGGAAAAGTTTGACAATCTCAATCATAATTAAATAGCAATTTCATTTCCAAATGCAAAATATATTCCAAATATTCGTTTGGAACGTGTATTACGTGAGCATTAGACCATGAGTTCGCTTACGCATACATAAATTATCTCGTGATCTCCAAGTGTACCTATGCCACGGCTAAAGCTCGGTCTGGGGAAGTTTATTGTGGTGGAGCCTCGCTGAGACCAAGGATGCTGCAGAAAAAAGCCAAAAGAAAACCACTCAGCCTACTAACCCAACACACACACACATCCCCTCAGGATCATCCTCCGGATAAAAAAAAATTACTCCTCCTTTTGAGCTATAAGAATTGTTTTTAATTCGATACTAACAACAAAAAAATATGAAATATAACATAACATGTACCCGCAAATACCATCAATGTAACAGTTACTTAATTAACAAAAAGAAAACAAATTAATTATTGGTTCTTATATACTCTTATAATATTGTATAAAGTTTATCATTAAAGTCGTGTCGCTTCGTCTGCTGCCCAGGGTTGTTCCTCACCGCCACCGTCGATACCCCCGCCACTAGATACGTTATTCCCCTTTTGGCTAGGACAGTACTTCTCACAAAAACATTTAGACTGGTGTTAGGCACGTTCACGCCACTCTATTCCCGTTTAGCTGAGCCGTTGTATCACGAAGTCAATCAACTTCAACGTTTTGATGTTGTGGTTTTACCACTTATCCTGAACCCATGCGGCCATCGTGAATGGCAATTGACATAACAAAGTATTTTATTTTGGTGTTATTTGGTGTGTTGTTTCAATATATTTTTCCAGGGAGTGAAACAATAAACACTTTGTTCGAGTTCTTGTGCCCCAATATTTATTTTGTTTTGTTTTATTTAATCTTCGTTTCTTTTTTTACACCTTCCTATCTACCTCTCTTCTTCGATCTTTTTTTCTTGTTTTTCGATATTCGTTTTCGATCAGTGATCACAACGTTATCCAAAATCATTTCACATCCGAACTAATCATACTTATTGTCGGTGGGTTTACACAATATATAATTATTTTTGTCAATTTTCTTTGTCCATCGAGCGATCGCAACACGTGCTCCAAACGATATGTTGATTTCAGAAGACAAAATAAAAACAAAATACACAAGTTGGGCGCCAGTCTACCAGGACGTATTTTCCCAAACAATAGCTCATAAAGCAGGTAAAGTTGGGAAAGATTACGCACGCAATATCAAGCTAACTACAAACGAGAAACACAAATCAAATGTTAAGAGAGAAATGCGACGCAGCGAGTAAAGTGAAAACAAAGAAAATCGGAAGATGGTGAAGGGAAAGGAACGGCTTTGTAAGTACATGACTGAGGCTAGATTAATGAACGAAAGACAACAAAAACATACTGAACCGCCAAGACAATTTTTTTTATAGAAATAAAAATGTGTCAGCCTTAGAGTGGAATACAACTCAACGAACCAGCAGAGTTCGACGTAAACAACCATCGTACAGAAGTGCTAGTTCATTGGAATTGTCTACAATTTGAGACTTTTTGATTGTGCCAGACCAAACGAAAGAATATACTGCTGATATTATGGAATGGAGAGTTATCTAGCAGATCAATGCTCCCAGAATCATCGAAAAAGAAGGATTATCACATGTGATCTCTAATAACTGAACTTCTGTAGAGAAGCAAAAAATCATCGAAGCGATCAAACGTAAAACGGAGAGTCATTCATTTCTCGACGTCATCTTCTGAGTTTCTTTCTGGTCCTTCGTTATACTCGCTATACTTGCATTCATTTAATTTGTGCTTTGCAATGGTAGTTTCTTCGATATCTTGTGTGTAGCCTCTCCTGAGCTTATCTGCTCTATGAGATATTGTATGGGAAAATAGGTGTCGGTAACTTTATGTTTGTTTTAATATTTTGTCTATCGAAACCATCATACCGTTGGGGTATAGTTACTGAATTATTTTAGTTAAGATTATTTCGAAATACCACTATTGATACATCAATAAATATATAAAGCTTTATATACAGATCAACAGGCAAGAGAAACAATATATAGATATTTAATAAGTTCTGGCTCAATTATTTATACGAGTTATATTCAGTTCCTATGAGCTAATACAATTCAAACCTGCATCGTTTAATTCTGACCATATAGAAACAACTCTGAAAAGCTCATTTTGATCTAGAGTTTATACTTCTACGGAATAAACCAACAACATACAGTCATACCCCGTACAACATTCCTCCTCATAACGTCGTTTCGCTGTAACGTTGTTTTTAAAATGCGAATATACCCCGTTCTATCGTCGCAGTGTCTCTTTCTAACGTCGTTTTTTTAACGAACCCATAATGATAAATAAATGGGTGTGCCGATACAGAAGCTGCGTCTAAAAAAGATGACGTTGAAAACATTTATTTCCAAAACAGAAAAATCTAAGCACGAACACTAAGAATTACCTTATTATCGAGCGGTAACGCAGCAGGAGATTTTAAGTTAAAACCATAATGTTGGTTAACAGATGTGTGAACCCCAGAGCGCTTAAAAATATTAATAAACAGAAATTATCAGTATTATGGAAGGCGAATAAAACAGCCTGCGGGTGACAAAATCCTTGTTTCAGGAATGGGTCAAGAAATATTTTGTGTTAACGGTTACAAAATTTTGCAATCAGAATAATATTCAATAGAGCATTGTTAATATTGGATAATGAACCTGAACATCAAAATAATTTATATTCAAGTCGTACTCATCCGACCCAACACAATATCGTTTTTGCAGCCAATGGATCAAATACCAATAGCTATGTTTAAACATTACTACTTATAGCGAACATTTTCCCATGTGTTGGATGTGACAGAAGGTGTTATCAGTTCATCAATAGTACAGTTTTGGAAAGATCACAAGATATTAGACGCTATTAAAATTATTAAACTGGCATGGAAAGACGTATATCAAATCAACTGCTTAAATGGACGTTGGAACAAGATTTGGATCGAATGAATAAAAACTTATGAGGAAACAGAAGTTACAACATTGGAGATTCAAACAAAAATTGTATCGAAAGGAAGAAACATCTAGGTTTTGCAGATTTAGATACAAGTGACATGCAAGATTTGATTGACTCGCATGATAATGAATTAACAAACGAAGCACTAATTGAGGTTTCGGACGAGGTAGTGCAAATGGTTCTGGAAAGCTGAATGAAGCTTTTTATTTTCGTTACGTAAAGCGATAAATCACGGTCAATCAATGAATCAAAAGTGTAATCCATTGTTATGGAGAGCTATACAAACAAACAAAAACTACAATGCAACTCACAGTAGAACAATTGTTTTGAACTAGTGAAAAATGAAAATCAGTTGAAGAATTTAGAATGAAATCAAAAGATTAAATTCCTTTGCCTTATATAACGTTGTTTCAATTAACAACGTGACTGTACTCAATTCATTACCAGTTCTTTTAATCGTAAACTAAAGATTATAACCAACAAAGCATCCTTTAAAAATTACGTATAGACTGTGGATCGAAGGAGTGTTAAAATAAATATAAAACTCTATAAAGTACGCTATAAATTCCAAGAAGCTTAACTGGAGTGGTAAAAATTCCAAATTTATACACTCGTCAGGTGTTAAATCGCTAACTTTCAAAATAAACTACTCAAACACAAAATACTTTGAGTCATCTTTTTCTTAAGTGTACTGCTTACTTAACAAATAAATAATTTTATTATTTATTTTACCTACCGCTAAAATCATAATATATTTCTATTAAATATCCACTTTACTAAAATATCTTAATTACTTTCCAATATAAATTATTTATGAACACCAATCCGAAACTGCTAAATAAAAATAACTTCAAGATATCAAAACACTTGGAGCTAATTATTTTTTTTTCGAATACTTCTAAATATCAAAACACTTAGAAAAAGCTTTCCGCGTGTAATGATAGAAATACCACCCACTAAAACTTTTTATTATTGTACAGTGTGATCGGAAAATAATTTGCATTAATTTTTAGTTTTACAACCGTACAAGAAGTAGTATAGTGTTACATGTTGTTTTTTTAAAGATCTATCTAAGAGCTACTTTTAGGTATTTTGACCTATCTAATTAGATTGTGAAATATATATAAACACCAACGCAAGCCATATATAATTAAATCAATTAAGTTTATATTTTACATTAACGTTCGTTCGGTATATGGTATAGTTTAATTACTATTAAGAATTCCGCATACTGCTGCTAATTTGGTATTTTTATCGTGTTTTAAATTAACTATAAACTTGAAACATAATAAAATTATATTTATTAATTATTTTATATATAAAATAAATGCAATTCGAATTTTTATTGATTAAGTATATAAATTTAAAATTATATCTTAAATATGAATTCGTTGCAACAAATCGCGTATTACATGTAAATTTACAAAATTAAAAAAAAAAAGAAACAAAAACAAAGTAAAGCAATAAATCCACTAATCTGTTAAATTGAATCACACAAATTAGAAATTAAACAAGAACAACAACAACTAAATCTTGGATTCATGTTTTTTACCGTGCAAAATGATTTATAAGCTAAATTAAATTTTGCACAACTACTGGACTGGAGCAATCTATTTCACACTTCATAAAATTAATTATAATCTTCAGTGTTTCATCTATTAATAAAATAAAATAATAATAAGAAAAACAACCTGACACGACATAAATTTTAAATGTAAAACTATGAAAAACTTAATTGAGATAAAAGTTCAATTTTCGCGCAAAGTATTTTTTTTTTCAACCCGATATACGAGTGGATGTGTATATGTGCGGGACGAGTATCATGCTGGAATATATTATATAGAGAGATTGCGTGCAAATTATTATGAAAACCAAAACCAATTTTCTTTTTATTTATTTATTTTTGTATAACTTACTTCTTAGCTACATCTTATATATATATATATATATATATATATATATATATATATATATATATATATATATATATATATATATATATATGGATGAAGTTTTATTTCTGTATATGTACATAATACAAGTTGTAATATATTCGTTCTGATAAATTGAAATTAGTTTGGTTAATTGGTTTTGAATTTTGACATTTTCATTACTGTAACACGAACGCTTTTCAGTAGTTCATATATAACTAGTATTTGCATACAGCAACCAAATATGAGTTAATGGACCCCTACTCTACTTTATCGAGCTATAAACTACAAATGCTATGTAAGTATAACCAGGTTCACCTTTATAAGGTGTGGTGTTTAAAGTAGCAAGCTTCCGTGTACTATACACTCATAAAGGTCAACAAACACTTTTAAAGTATTCACCTGAATTTAAAAACAAAATGTCATTCGAATAAACAAGTTGACTATTGAACATTAACAACATACTATATGTTGTGCGATGACTAAAAGTGAAATTACTTGTTACATTTTACTCGAAACAACAAGACAACAGGCTAAATAAATTTATATGGCACCTTAATGACATAGAAAAGCTTTTAATTAATAATACGACCAAAAAATTGTGTGTTTCTGTGCACACAAATGTACACTGATAACAACAAATGACCATGTTTGGTAGTTCAGATTGGTTTTGCATTTAAAATTGTTGATTTTCTAACGAAAACTTTAACAACATGTTGCAATATAAGATACAGCGAGAAGAAAAACAAGATATGAACTAATTCATGGATATGGAAATGATATATACACACAGCATACACATTTTAGTCGCATTTTCATGAATCTGAGAATTAAGACATACAAGACATGTTCTAATGTTATTTTATTTTTGAAGATGATAAATTTACATATTTTGTCGAATGGAAGATTAATTGGGTAGATAGATTCATTAAATGTATTAAACATAAGAAAATAATCTGGATACATGATTTTATTGACTCATGAATAATGTCAGTTACCTGCACAGGCTCACATATATACTGTTTTAGTATTATAAGCAACATAAACATTCCTGTATACATCATTCTTTATGAATAGTTATGTTTAAAGAATTGACTATTTAATCAAATCCTACAGATTAGAATAATTCTTCTAATAAAAAAATTAGAAAAATTCTTAACTATAATTTCAACTACATCTTACTTTTACCACAAATGAGATGAAATTTTAAATATCATAATAATACAGTATAGCAGTCTCAATTCTGAACCTTTCGAACAAAACAATGCCTAATCGATGAGGAAGCAGTGCATTATGTATATATTTATCATATAGGTTTTTTTCCTGAATTTCCAATTTTAGAAGCATAGGGATCTGATTGGTTGGACCGTCTTACTCTGCTATTATCACTTGACATGATTTACCAAACTGTTTCGCTTCAACTATAGCATTATTTTCTTCCATGTAATCGCTGGTTTTCCTACTTTCCATCTCCCTTTGTGCGTTTCAGGCCAATAGCATCATCATTATATCACTTGGCAATATCTTCAGCGTCTGGCAATCCCTCACTACTTTTGTCTCTTTATTTCGGTCTCTATGTTTGATCGTCTTTTATTTGATATTCTTTGCAGTTCAATGTAAGTAGTGATGTAAGGCCAGAAGCATTTCAGTATGCATCGATAAGACTATTAATGTGTGGTTCCATTTCTTACGTCCATACAGTACTACTGATTTCACAAACGAATTGAACATTCGTATTTTGGTATTGCGTAACAGGGCCAAAGAACTTCAGACTTTATGCAACATGTTGAGTGTATGTTTGGCTTTATTTATGATGGTGTGTTTATATGTTCCTCTGTCGAACATGTTTAAGCTGTTGTGTAGTCATGATACTAATTTATTTACATCTTCCATATGTTTATACATTGTTGGTGTGCATCGGTGTGGTTATATTTGTGTTGAGTATTATCGCCTTGGTTTTTTTTAATGCGATCATCTTCGTAACCTAGATCTGATACTGTTGAATTTAATGATGCATATATATCTGACTGTTTGAGCAGGTATGTGTCATCAGCATAAAGTAGATCATTGAGTTTCCCTCGTAATCGACATTGTACACCAGTAGGAAATGTTATATTCAATGTCTGTTTTACATTATATTGAATGCGATCAGGAAAGGCATTGGTGATCATTTGCATTGGTGAGATTGATAAAATTCTTTGGGATACCCATTTCACAAGGTTTCTACCATATTGCGTTTCTCATATTTGTTGAATCAGAAGCTTTTGAAATCGACGAAGACCGGGTACAGTAATTAAATATGTCAAGAATGCTCATTCCAAGTATCTTTATTACTATGCTGAGGAGATATATACCTCGCCAATTTTTTAATCCTCTTAGGAAAATCGCCTCTTGGAATTTATGTATATTTATCAAGCCTCCCTTAAATTTTTGGGGTTTTTACCAGAGTTCCACACTTTTTGGATTATTGGCCTTGGTGTACTTGCAGCAGTAGATTGCAGCAGTTTTTTGGTTTTCAGCTTTTCAGCAGTACTTTTAACTTTCCGCTCTGCTGGTGGATGCGGGTGTTGCTATTGGTGACTAGAGATTTTCGGTGATGTTGATAACGATTTTTGTGTTGTAAATTTGTTAATGATCTTATAGAAATTACAGTGTAGTAGTGTACGTCAAGAAAATCTTAAGATTTATTTTAACAATTTAAAGTTAATTCATATTTTAAATTTGGTAATAAACCTATATTTACGCTTTTAACTGGATTTTGTGGGTAATGGTGAAGCATCATTAGTAAGAAACCGAATAGATTTATATTGAAAAAGAAATGGGTACTTATAACAGAATGATTGTGTTAGATGTACCATTTTTTATGAATGTGAATACTTATTTTCATATTTTTTGCCGAAGAGTTGAATAAACACTACGAAAAACAAAGAGAATTCTTGCATTATGTTTTCTTCATTAGTATTCCTAAATCTTTACCTACATATTTTCTTTATACTTCTTTAACATCTTAATTTATTTCTTTTATTTCAGAAACTGACTAGTTTAGTTGATTTTTATCGATTTTAAATCGAAAATCTACCCGATTTGGTATGTATGTGAAGTTAGCCCAAAATTCATCCCAAAAAAAACGATGGCAATACTAATCCCAACTATCATGATACTTTTTACTTTCAGCCCAAAAAAATTAACTATCATGACAATTTTCATAAACTCAGCCCAGAAAAATTAATTCTCACGATAGATAGATTTATATACTCAACCCAAAAAAAAGCCTGTCACTAAAAACAACTTTATTTAATGGCGATAATGACTACTAAAACAAAAATAGATAATTAAGATAGTTTTATGCATGCAATGTTATAGTGACTGCATTAGGAACACGTACGATTTGCTTAAAAACTCGAACAATGGTGATTGGTTTCTATGTCTACGATTTAAGATATAGTCCGTAGAACGTTGGAAAACGTTGGAACACAAAGAAAATTAATAGTTTTTTATTTTATTCAATTCATAGAAAAAATATTTTATTTTCTTTGATTCGATTCTAAATAAATTCAAAATGCAAACAACATTCACGAAAATGGAAAATTTAAAGAAAATTAATAGTTTTTACCTTATTCCATTCAGATATTAAGGAGATGTTAGGGATTATAAAATCCTTAATATCTCCGTAAATACTTGTCCTATCGCAATTTTGACTAACAAAAAAGTAGAATCCTCTCTAAATAGAGGTCCACAAGGAATTTCGACGAAAAAATGTAAAATAGAAAATCTTTAATATCTATGTAAATACTTGTCCTATCGCAATTTTAACAAAATCCTCTGTAAATAGAGGTCCAATTTTGACTGGGTATTTTGATGATATTTTTAAAAAAATTGTAGATCTAAGATATAAAATGCTTAGGCAGGTTCTATATGGGATAGTCAAGTGGCAATCAAATCGTTCGAATATACATCACGGATGTCAACGGTAGTCTTATATGCAATTAATGTATAGCCCACTGATTACTTGGCCATCTTTCGAAACTGCTGGGCCGACACCTAGATATTATGGTATATGCCTCGCAACTACTTCTCGTAACAGCAAGTGCTGTTATTTATATATATATATATATATATATATATATATATATATATATATATATATATATATATATATATATATATATATATATATATATGTCACACAAAAAAATAAGGCGGTGTAAATACGTTTCAATCCAGAAAAAGTTCCTTATTTTTATCCTTTTGTATAAAATTAACACCACAGGTTTGGGTTCAAAATTTAAATTATCCGAAAAGATAAACTAATATTTTGTTCGCACAGTTCGGTGTCAAATTTAAAATGTTCGCAAAAAAATAAAAATATGCCTGGGGATTTTTTTTAAAGGTACTTCCCATTTCAAGTTTGGATACTTATGGAGTGTTAAATTAACACAATTTGGAGTTATCACTGGCGAAGGTTTTTCGGGTCAATTTGTTTGAATTTCGGATTTGACTTTCATTCTACACATCAGCATGAATAATTTTAGTTTCGTGTTAGTATTCCAAGTGATCGCTTGTTTTTTAGTTAATTATTATAAAAGTGAATTTAAAAATAAAAAAAAACTATAAATAAATTATATGTATATGTGGATTTATTGATTTGTGTCTATTGTTTAAATAAGTGACTATTTAACATTTTAAATCTATATCGTGACTTATATTGAAAATTTTAAATTCAGAATTTTTTCACGTTCTACTTAGTACAACATGAAGGTAAGAATATATATAAATAACATTTATATTAATAAAATAAATATTTGTGAAGTTATTTAAAATTATAATTTAAATAAGTGTGAAACAAAGCTTTAATTGTTGTTTTTATTTAATTTCAGAGTTATACTATCAAAATATGCCAGACCTACGATTAGAAACCCAAACGTGAGTATTAAATTTTTAAATTATTAAACCTTAATCATCTTTCAATACTAATATAATTACTTATTTCAGATATTCATAAACAGACGAGAAGATTTCAACGACAAAGCCTGATTCATCTTATTTTAGTATGGCGTGAACCAGTTCAAAAAGAGGAACCACTTGCATCAAAAAACATGTGGAGCTAACAAATTTATTTTTTATTTTTTAACATAAAACTATATATACATATATTATGTATTTTATTATTTATAACGGGTGATTTTTTAAGAGCTTGAGAACTTTTTTTTAAAAAAAAACGCATAAAATTTGCAAAATCTCATCGGTTCTTTATTTGAAACGTTAGATTGGTCCATGACATTTACTTTTTGAAGATAATTTCATTTAAATGTTGACCGTGGCTGCGTCTTAGGTGGTCCATTCGGAAAGTCCAATTTATTATAGCATCGCTATCGTTCGATGCTAACAAACTTTTTGTTGCCAAAAATGGAAGAACTGAACTTAGTTGACATGTGGTTTCAACAAGATGGCGCTACATGCCACACAGCTCGCGATTCTATGGCCATTTTGAGGGAAAACTTCGGAGAACAATTCATCTCAAGAAATGGCCCGGTAAGTTGGCCACCAAGATCATGCGATTTGACGCCTTTAGACTATTTTTTGTGGGGCTACGTCAAGTCTAAAGTCTACAGAAATAAGCCAGCAACTATTCCAGTTTTGGAAGACAACATTTCCGAAGAAATTCGGGCTATTCCGGCCGAAATGCTCGAAAAAGTTGCCCAAAATTGGACTTTCCGAATGGACCACCTAAGACGCAGCCACGGTCAACATTTAAATGAAATTATCTTCAAAAAGTAAATGTCATGGACCAATCTAACGTTTCAAATAAAGAACCGATGAGATTTTGCAAATTTTATGCGTTTTTTTTTAAAAAAAAGTTCTCAAGCTCTTAAAAAATCACCCGTTATTTATATTTTAAATAAAAGAAGTTAAATATGTTAAAAAATTATATCGAGTTAATTTAATTAATCCGAAAAAGCAATTCTCTTCACTTCTTAAGTATCGTTTCTTTAACTCCGAATGGTCTAAATAAGAACTTTTTATGGTGCTCCTTGACCCCATATGAATAATTTTGTTTTATCCTTTGGATGCAAATATATTTATCCGAAAATATAAAAATAATACTCTAAGCGGATAAAAAAAATTTGTCCGTCTGAAGTATAAAGATCTATTCTTAAAAACTTATTTTCATCAGTTAAGTGTGAATAATTCAATCGTAAAAAAGTGAAGACTAATCAAACTAAATACTCCGATCGGATGAAGAAAAATTGTATCCGATCGGTGGGATATTATTTGACACCGATTCGGAGTCAGGAGAACTCCACTTTTTTTGTATATATATATATATATATATATATATATATATATATATATATATATATATATATATTTATATATATATATATATATATATATATATATATATATATATATAAATATATATATATATATATATATATATATATATATATATATATATATATATATATATATATATATATATATATATATATATATATATATATATATATATATATATATATATATATATATATATATATATGTGTTACAATTTATACTTTTGAAATTATTATTGTGTATTTAACTTGATTGTGGATGTACAATAATAGTAGATATGGGCTAAGACGACATGACATGACAAACAACATAAATTCGAAACTGAATAGTTAAGTAGCTAGGAACAATGAAACCGGTTGGTGGGGTGTACCGTAAAAATAGTCTATAGTCTTAGCAGGTTAATATTCACGTACCACTAAGCCTCCATTAAGTTATGCAGTATTTCAGAGACAAGCAATGTTGGAAACACTTAGAGATGTCGCGCCACCCACACCTCTGAGGCCAGTCGATATGACTGTCTGATGGGTGTGCGTAATAACACACTCATCTCAGTCATATCGAACCACCTCCTTTCTTTCGGGGTGGGTGCGCGACATCGCAAAAGTGAATCAACATTGCTTTGATCCGGAATACTTGATTACTCGGATTTGGTGAGCGGGTTTGTTGCCTGTTGAGACTGTGGGCTCCCGAGTTTTCTTTTAAATTTTTTAAACTAAAAAATTTTTTCTATTAATTTTCCATTTTAGATGTCTAAATAGATGAAAATGTAATAAAATAATGTAATGAAAAATATAAGAAATATAATATTTTTCTATGAATTTTCCATTTTATCGAATTGAATAAGATAAAAAACTATTAATTTTCTTTACATTTTCATTCCACGCTATGTTTCCAATTCCTAGACATGGAAAAAATCTACAAAAACTCGTACGTGTTCAAAAACCTACTTGTTCAGCATGTTTTAAATGACGTGTTCTTTATAAAACTACGTATGGACATTTTTATCATAATATCTGAAATTTTTTAAAAATATTCTTGATATTTGTATTTACTAAGCTTGTGACGAAAACATAGTGTAATATATAAGGAGAAATCTATTATAATGAAATGTCGTTATAGTAGTTATAAACAGAATTAAATAGTATTGCCATATGTACCTTTTTAATTTTCGGGGTTGAAATTTTGGGCTATCTTCACAAATGTAGATTTGGTAATTAATTTATTTATTTGTAACTAATATAATTCCCAGTTAACCCTAGTTTTTCTTAATCACATACAGCTCAATTTTCTTCCCTATGCCAGATTTGAGCTTTTCCAAATCTATTAGTTTGTTCAATTAAACTACTCCTGTTATGTTCTTTTCCATTAAATTATCTATTCTTCCTCTTAAGACATCTCTGTTTAAAATAAATAAAATAAATAATTGAACGTGACTAAAATATGCACAGAAATCTGGAACAATTGCCATCATAGACTTTATACACTTTTATCGCGCACTCATCAATCTTTATATGCAACCATGTATGTAAAAATGGAGTTCAGTCAGCAATATGCATGTATGAGAAGCAGAACCAATCATGATTGTATCTCAATTTACTACTGCAGTCTAAAATCTATAAATCATGCGTTTATGAGTATTTACATTTTTTATACTGCAACAAGAATTTGTTTTGATGATTTCATATATCGGAACCGCACTGAACAAAAAATCAATTGCATCTTAATAAAGGTTTGATTTAAACCCGCAATGTTCACGAGTACGTCGTTTGGTATAAGTTCAATACACTTAAAACAGGTTTGTTGCTTACTCACCTAAAACTCACCTCAAGTCTTTTGATTATTTACTTAGAAAAAAATATATCGGCTCGAAACACAACACATAATAAAACCATTTCCTTGTATCTCGCAAATTACAAAACAACATCTCCCATCAAACACCAAACCATAATAAAAATCAACCTTTTATTCGAGGGTTATCAATGTTTTAATTTATTTTTTTTTGTATAAAATCTTTTAAATTATTTTAATTTTGTAATTAAATTAAGTTGAATTAAATACATTGTGATTATTGTAATGATTGAATTTATGTTCTACAAGACAAAGTGACTTTTTTGCCAGAGAATGTTTAACATTTTAATGGTTTTTGAATTGCATTAAACATATATATAGTTTGCGCGCATATAAAAACTGAGTCGTTAACTTATGATCTTTATGGTACATTGCATTGCGCATAATATATGTATATGATTGAAATCAAAAAAGAACAGTAAAATGAAATTATAATTAAAATTATATATATTTTGTACTTTTTATTTTTTAATTATTTTGATTTGCCGAATCCTTTTATCTGCGGTAGAACAAATTGGAATCATATATACATACATATATATGTACGATACGGATTAATATCTTATATACTTGGGATTTATTTTATGAGTTTATTAATACATGTGTTGAGGTGAAAATTAATGTTTGCCATTAAAATAAAACCATAATAAATTGAATAACAATAATCATTTAAATAGCATTTAGTTATCAGTATATTTTTTAAACATAACTAAATATATATGTACTTTCACTTTTTAAGTTAAATTTTTATTTTTGAAATATGTAAAACCACAATGTGTATATTTTCCACTTGTAACAATATATAAATAATTATTAATGTTTATATATTTTTAATTTAGTTTTTAATTTTAAAAAATCAAAATTGGTTTTCTCGTTTGTAATCTACATATGATCTCTAAATCATATATATTTATATGCTAACATTAATTATATATTGTGAGTACATTAAAAATGAATTTGGTTTTTATAGGCAGATCATGCATGTTAAAAAATTATTTTACGAGTACATAGCAACAATTGTAAATAAACATATATATTGATAACGTGTATAGTATACGATATAGGTTTCGTGTTGTGTAGGAAAAACTCGAAATTATATTTTTATATTATATTATTTATTGATGTTGAACATAATATCAATCAACATGGAATAAGTCAATATGGTAATTAAAAACGAGTATAAAAAATTATTTTATATATAGGTTTCAAGCAAAAGGATTGTAAAATTATGTAATTGATATGGGCAATATTATATCCAGCTGTAAAAGTGTAGAAAATTATTTACGGTTTTATACAAAACTTTCATTTATCTAGGCTTAGTGGTGTTTATAATACTGACCATTAAATAACCACTTTGTACACAAACATATATAAAAAAAAGTAGACTGGTTGTAATTATATCCTTATTGAAAGTAGAAAAGCGATTGTCTTATCGAAACTAGATAATAGGCTTGTGATTTTTACCCAGATAGAAAAATAAGTCGAGATATTTTCTCATAAGTCGCAACAAAGTCAAAATAATTTTATGCTATTGAAATACTTTATGACAGATTAAACATAAATTGGGTTGGGACATATAATTGTTGTGCAAAACCAGCCTGAGTGGCAGTAATATATCCACAGAATGAGATTGGTATAAATGCAAAACAAGTTAATTTTTTTTTGGAGGATTTATTTATTAATATAGAGCAGGTGCTAATATTTAGAAAACCATATTACAAATTTTCATTTAGATCAATTGATGTTTAAGCTTTATATATTGTCTTTACATGTACATTACTCTACCTGTAATCGGTTAGGAAATCATATTTAAAAGAACAAGTTAACTTATACGAACTAAACTATCTCGATCTAAAACAGTATTATATATTGTGTAGTGAAATAAAATTGTATGTACTTAGTTTTGAATCTACTACATTCAATAAGAACTATTGGTTTTAAACTATTGGTTTAAAAAATAAATTTTATCACTCAAAAAGTGATAATTTTAGCCCATTTTAAATTGGTTAAACCGAAAACAACTTATGAATGTTTTAGGTATAACAAGAGATTTCTTCTGTATCATTATTTAATATCATCAGCAACACTACCTCAGAATCAATTTTTGAATCTCGATATGTGGAATAGTATTGCTACGACTATCACGGTTCGTATACGGATTATTGATTATAAAGACGTAGATCAAAATTAAAACGAACATAAAGTGGTAAAACTACCCGCTTAACAATGGTGAGGACTGTGACAAAAGTCTTCACTTTTGGACACATAAACACTTTACTGGCTAGAATCAAACCTATCTGATTTGGCGTTTTAACACTACTAATACACTAATCATTGGGAATCTCGATCTTTCCGTTCTTCTCGCAACAGTCAACATAGTGGTGTATAAATTTCGGTGTATAGTAAAATTCGATTAGTTTCCATGCGTCATTGAAGTAGTATTCTCAACTGATCTGTATTCATTCGCTATTTTCTCTTGATGTTGGTTCGCTCGTTGTATAGTGTTACCTCTTTTCTCATTTGATTATCACTACTTAAGCTTAACTGGTCTATAAAAATCACTCAAGGAGTTGAAGAGATAACATCTCACGCTTTTTGAAATATACTCGATCATAAATTATTTCATTGTATTTGGGGTGTTGAATTTGAATCAGCTTCTATTTTGACTACTACTATATGAATATATATCGAGAACTATATAACCACTCAACTATCGTCTGCTGTGAGGTTTAAAGCGTTCAAAAATAGATATTCGTTACAGTATGCATGATCTCTATAAACTCGTATACCTAGTTCATGTTTTAAATGTTGGGATAATCTTACTATCCCGTCTTTTAGCTTAACCATAAAATTATATAAATAGGTAAAATAAATTTGCACAACATTTGAAATTAATTTTTTTTAACTATTCTTTGATACAATGGAACCGTCGTATGATTCCATTTTTTGAATTATTGAAAATGTGAAAACTATGTATATATATATATATATATATATATATACATACATATATATATATATATATATATATATATATATATATATATATATATATATATATATATATATATATATATATATATATGTGTATATATACACATATATATATATATATATATATATATATATATATATATATATATATATATATATATATATATATATATATATATATATATGTATATATATGTATATATATATATAAATTTATATATATATATATAAATATATATATATATATATATATATATATATATATATAAACGGTGATTTTTTAAGAGCTTGAGAACTTTTTTTTAAAAAAAAACGCATAAAATTTGCAAAATCTCATCGGTTCTTTATTTGAAACGTTAGATTGGTCCATGACATTTACTTTTTGAAGATAATTTCATTTAAATGTTGACCGTGGCTGCGTCTTAGGTGGTCCATTCGGAAAGTCCAATTTATTATAGCATCGCTATCGTTCGATGCTAACAAACTTTTTGTTGCCAAAAATGGAAGAACTGAACTTAGTTGACATGTGGTTTCAACAAGATGGCGCTACATGCCACACAGCTCGCGATTCTATGGCCATTTTGAGGGAAAACTTCGGAGAACAATTCATCTCAAGAAATGGCCCGGTAAGTTGGCCACCAAGATCATGCGATTTGACGCCTTTAGACTATTTTTTGTGGGGCTACGTCAAGTCTAAAGTCTACAGAAATAAGCCAGCAACTATTCCAGTTTTGGAAGACAACATTTCCGAAGAAATTCGGGCTATTCCGGCCGAAATGCTCGAAAAAGTTGCCCAAAATTGGACTTTCCGAATGGACCACCTAAGACGCAGCCACGGTCAACATTTAAATGAAATTATCTTCAAAAAGTAAATGTCATGGACCAATCTAACGTTTCAAATTAAGAACCGATGAGATTTTGCAAATTTTATGCGTTTTTTTTTAAAAAAAAGTTCTCAAGCTCTTAAAAAATCACCCTATATATATATACATATATATATATATATATATATATATATATATATATATATATATATATATATATATATATATATATATATACATATACATATATATATATATATATATATATATATATATATATATATATATATATATATATATATATATATATATATATATATAATAAAATAATCTAACAGCATGCTTACTATATCAGGTGTCATTCGTGATATAAATCTATCTTATATGATATATATTTTAGATAGCATTCACTAGAAACTGATAATATTCACTGCTGCTGGTCCCTCGAAAGGTGTAGACACAGTTTAGAAAGTGTTAATTTCAACCTTTTACATAGCTTTCTTAGTACTGTATTGCAAAACAATACTTTCGTGTCGATAACCCATGGTCATATCACATTTAAATTAATTAACATTTGCTTTAAAATTCCTTATCAAATCAAAGTCAATCAATAATCTGTTCACTTAAAAAAAAATATCTCTCACCTGAATGTTTATATAATTAAAAATTACCAGATAAAATCATGATACTTCCAACTATAAATGTATACATGCATATATATTACATATATGTATATCGATTTTCATTATTTCTACTTATAACAGCAGTGAAATCTAAAATTACATATCTTAAAGACATTTAATGTACATACACACATAAAAATTGTAATAATACACGGTACAGGTAAATCGACAGTAAAAATTAAGATTATAATAATAACTAATAGCAACAACATCATACTTTATATTTTATTTTAATTAAATTTAATTTTCATTCGATATATAAATTACATTATACATATCCCAGGTAATACAGGTGATTACATTAAAATTTTATTGTTATACATATATACGATTGTGTTTCGCGAACAAATGTAAATTACTTCTTTCGTTTTTTAGTTTTTTTTGCTATGAATTGGAAAGAATTTTAATTTCGCGAAAAATGATTGATTTTTCATGATTTTAATTTTGAAATTTAATCGTATATTTATAAATTATTCAAGGATTTCCAATTGGTAGCAATTTAATATTTTATATATATATATATATATATATATATATATATATATATATATATATATATATATATATATATATATATATATATATATATATATATATATATATATATATATAAATTTGAAACCTATTGTAACCCCCCAAACTCAATGTTTGTGGATGAAAGTAAAATGGGTGAAGTCTAATCAAATACAAAATATTAAATCTGATTAATTTTAATGAATAAACCAAATAAATCCTTGTGAAAGCTTTATGATGTGAGACAAAATTATTCTGAGTAAGTGGTCCTTAAGTAAAATCTATGGCTTTAAGTTTGAACACTACCCTCCTATAAATAAACTGATATCTATTCTAAAATATATTCGTGGCTATTATAGGTGGTCTTCGATTTGAGAGTCATTTGGTGGCAACAACATATATATAAGCTATACAGCTTCGACTTAATAAATTATTTTTCATTTGAGAAGCATTAAACAATTTAAAATTTCAGAAAGTATTCGTGTGTTATATAGATGTCGAAATAGTTACCATTTCATAACAGTAGTGGATAAACCAAACTAAAACATAGTTTGGAGTATCAAGCTTGCAAAACAAGTTGGAATGTGGCAAAGTGTTATTTTTTAAGATATGGTATTAAATAAGTACTGAAAAGAAGAAGAAACGATTGAACTCGATTCTAGTTGATAACGATCTTTGGTGATCAAACTTCTAATCCTAATATTTGAAAGTAGTGATTGTAGTTGCAATTAGTAATTGAATAATAATTTATGTACAGTAAAACCTCGAAATAACGGACCGAAATATATCGGACTTCGGATAAACCGGACAAATTTTAGCCACAGGTACTAGAACACTGTTTTATTCAAAGACACTTACTCGCCGACTTTTTGGCCAACGTAGCTCTCTTAGCTTTAAAAATGTTAACAGAAGATATTAAAAACTCCGTTCATTACGCAAAACGTATGGCGAGCCTCTTCTCCTGTCGGAACATGAATTTCTTTATTAGTGACCTTAATCTGAGATTAAGTAAATACGCTCAGGACTTGGAGAGAGAATATAGATTGGTATTCTTACGGATCATGGTCCAACATACATAAAACTGCCCTCGTTTCAATTAGTCCGGTATATCGAGGTTTTACTGTATATATGAAACATGATATGACTCGAAAGTTCCACTATTGAATTTAAAGATGTCGATCCGTTGGTCAACATTGTACATGAGTTTTACCAATAGGGAACTTTCTATGACTTTTGACGTTGTATTTTAGGTTTTCGAATTGACTGAAACATCAAGTATAGACACTATACTTGATAGACTTTGTTTTTGAAAAGTTCCCATAAAAGTAATCTAAAGAGTTAAATCACATGATTTGCAGTCCAATTCACATTTCTGCTCTACGCAAAGTTAAGCGATTTTCTAAGAACCTTTGCAATTCGAGAGAGTCGCATCTAATGGCTAGTATCACCGACATTTTGTTGAAAATAAACATTACTCAAATCTGTTTCATCAAGCTGGGGCAAAAGACGTTAAGCGGTTTTCTAATAACCTATATGCAATTCGTGGGAGTATCACGGATCTTATAGCTAGTTGTACCGCTATTTTGTTGAAAATAAACATCACTCAAATCAGTTTTATCAAACTGGGGCAAAAAACTAGAATTAAACTGGTTTGCAAAAAGTTTGTGCTCTATACCAGGTGGTTTAGTGCTTTCACCATATAACTATAGTAGCCTTAGAAGTCTGATAGTGGTTTCATTTAAATAATTCATTTGGGTGTTTAATAATCTTAATACAGTATTCAATCGAATACGTCACCATATCCTATTTATCGGGTAGTTATAAATATTCAATCCATTTCTAAATATTTAACTAGCAAAATGTCATGAAGTGACAGAAAATAAACATGGTTTAGACACAAGTTTAAACATTTAACGATGCGATGGGAATACCACAGAATCGATCATTTCCGCTTGATGATATTCCAACTATGTTTAGTAAACTGTTTCTGTGTGGGCTTCTAAAAGGACAATGTTGGAAATCTCGATTTTCAAAAACTAGTTTCATAAGCCTATGGCTTGAAAGTTTAATTTTCTAAATATAGGTTTTCAAAAGCCTGGTTTTCAGAAATTTCTTTATTTTAATTAATTTACACGGATCGTATATTAATGAGTTACGGGATATATACAGTAGGAAATCCCGGTTTTTAAAAACCGGATAAAAATAAACAAATCAAATTTTTGAAACCAGCATTTTTTAAACAACGAGATGATTCAAACGAGCTTAAATATTTCTTATAAAGTTCACCTTTGGAAGTGAATATTTGAGAAGTATAAGTATTTAGCTATTGTTATTAATAATTTTTGCGAGTGTTTTGGAATATCGTTTAAAATATTAAATGTTCTTTTCATAACAACATAGTAGAAAACAAAATTTTTTTGAACATAAAAAATACTATATTTGGAAATACCAGGCTTTTGTGTTGCAAAGCAAGGATTTTAAAAAATCTGACTTTTTATATACAACCAGGCTTTTGTAAACTATAAACTCACTAGTAACCCGTCTAATATTATTAATAGTTCGTTAATCAAACAGTTGAATTTTTAAACAAAATATAAAATACAGATAGTTGACTTTAACCCCTCATTTATTGATCACGATATAATTTGTATGTCTGATGAGCTTTTATCTAATGAACATAATGATACGATTAGACTATATATGTTTTGCGAAAGGTCATTGTCACTCAATTACTATACAACTATATTATCTAATAAAATAAGAAGCTGGTCATAAAGGCATTGTATCCCAACCGATTTAATTCACAACCATCAGCATTAATCGAATATGTCATAAAAATGTTAGTCACTGGGTTCTGTTAACCTAAATGAGTGTTAAAGATTGAAATCTCGTTTCGTCTATTTAAATTTTATTTCTTACTTTTGCTGTTTAAATATGTCTTTACAGGTTGATCTATACAATATGAACAACATGTTAAAATTAAGTGTTCAAGTTCTTATAAACAAACCGTGCTTTTAAACTAATTTAAAAATCAAACAAAGACTGCTTTTCTAGTTACTGAGGCACAGAAATCTCCAATATATATATATATATATATATATATATATATATATATATATATATATATATATATATATATATATATTTATATATATATATATATATATATATATATATATATATATATATATATATATATATATATATATATATATATATATATATATATATATATATAGAGACGTAACCAACGGACATTGCCTATCACTGTTTGAACCGTTTATGAAACAAAAATGTATTCTATGATACTTGGCTCTTTGAAATATGTAATTTTATTTAATGTGATTGCTAAGTACATTTTTAAAACCAAATACCTGAAGTTAGTATCGTATGTTATAAGAAACACTTTACATCCAAATATTCGTGTTTCTTATTCATATATCCCAACACTAGAATTAATTTTTTTTTTCTGCTTATAGATACCCATCTACTCGTAGGTTGTTATAACATACATCATCTATTGGGATTGGTGATTTATATTTGTTACTATAAAATTAATTGATTAAAAAACTGTTCGATAATATATGTAATTATCGTGTCACCACATAGTTAAGCTATAACGTGATTTATGATTCAAAATCGTATGACTAATTATATGAATATATAAATATTAGTAAATTAATATATTCACACGCATATGAGTAAATTAAATTACACATTTGACATGAATAAAATCGGTTAATTACTTTACTAATCTCTATTGTATTCGACGAGAATTGAATTGAATAAATTTTACACCCGCGCGCTCGCGACTTATAATGTAACATTTTCAGATACATAATATTCATTGATTATAATTTGCGTTCATTATTATATTTTTAATTCATTCAAGGATTTATTTCTATTATTTTATTTACCATGTTTTGTTGTATATATAATGTAAGTCACCTGAACACAAGATTATATTGGCATTTTTTTTTTATTAAATTATAAGAAGTACGAGTAAATTATATTTTTTATAATATGTTCAATATTCGATTGAAATTTCAAATTAGCTCGGTTATGTTTTATCCGGTTTGTGTGCCGCACCAATCATATTATTGATTAGCGTAACGAACATTGCATTACACATTACACAAAAGTTTTTTGTTTTGTATTTTCGAAAAACACTTTTATTGCTAATCTATCGCGAGAAATGTTAAATCTGTATAATTGCACAAATAAAGCCAATATACTCGTACATGCACATATAAATTATATCATGTGCAATAAAACTTATTTAACCGGATTAAAAATTTGTACAGATCTTAAAGGTATGAATATTATTAATTTGTTGTTACATTTTATTTTTGTTTAGTTATAATTATCGCGACATTGAAATATTTATCAAATTAAAGCGACATAACACAAAATTATATCCGTAGTGGCGCGGACAATTTATGATAATCGGATAAAATTTTAATCTAAAGTTATAGAGTTGTTAATATATGTATATGTTTAATTGAGATGGTGAATATAATTTAATTAAGTGTCGTAATTATTGATTTATATAATCAAACCGATTAAAAATATTTGTTCTCTGCTAACTCACAGCATTTGGTCATCAGTGTTTTACTAACAGTCAAATTTGAGAAGCTGAAATGGTGTGAGCATCGTATACCATATATCAAGTTTCAAAGATTATACTCGCAAAGACCAAATTCTAGGGATCCGTTGTTCGATCCCAAATTATAACAAAAAACCAATAATGTAAATAATGTTTGCTGTAAAGTTCCTCTTGACTGATCAATATAACACAGTAAATAATTTTGCAAGTAGATGTTCCATATGTAGTTCTTATAATTGCGAACTCACTTTAAAAGGTTTGGAAAATCGTTTTCACCTTCATATAATTTTCGCAATTTTAATAAGCAATACCTAACATAGATGATAATACCATTTGAAACAATTGGAATGATAATATTTCAACAGGCAGTGATCGCTTGTCATAAATTACAAATAAACATGGCCAATGGTTTACCTAAATCCTGGAATAAAAACCGTCGACATTGTGAAGATTTAGTACTCTTGGCGTTGTTTTTACTGTAGATTATAAATGCTATTTACTACATTGTAGAACATAGCGTGCGGTCATACATTATATCTTGTAATGTGTTACCATTTTATCCATGTTTTTGAACCTCATATTGGTACAAAATGATTTTTGGTTTGTTTTGTGGACCATTCGTATTATTTGTAGTGTCGATAGTTCGTATTATCATAGTCGACAGCATAATTACAATGTTATTCTTTGTCGGAACATATATGAGCAAATGCTCACTTTTTCAGCGTTGCTGAACCCAAACTAGAAAGAATATTCTTCTTTACTTGCACATTTGTAGAATTCCTTTGTGATGCAAGTTCCACAATAACAACAGTCGGTTTAAGAGTATAGTGCGGAAAGAAACTGTTATCAGCAATTGTAACATTTCGGCCAGAACCTTTAAACAAGTGACCGAATTAACAAACAACTAGCTGTCCTTGATCATTTTCTGGTCCACCAGGTCGTTTTCCCAAGTAAAACGGGAATGCGGGATATGAGATTTTCGCATTACAAACACAAAATATTTTTAACCTATACTTGGTTGGATTGGTTGGTATATATTGACCGTGTCCTGTCTTGATAGGGAAGTAGTTGTTTATCTACGGTCACACAATTCGAAACTGTGTAATGTGGTGACAAATCAACATTTAACAGCATCCGGATATCACTGATAGCAGCTGCTTTATCTGATTCGCAGCGTTGGGGACGGTGGCATCGTTGTTAAACCGAATAAATCGGAATATTTCACGAAATCGGTCGATCGAGATGGTCGCTCTGAATAGTGGGTTAGAATAAACACGCCATAATAAACTGTGATTGTCTCATTGTAATAAGAATTTCAATATAAGCGTAAAACTCTTTTGCGGTTAAACACTTCCAGATCTTCCGGAATTATTTGTGTTCCATTTTTCAAATGTTTTCAGAGCTTTCCGATTTCATTCACGGACAATTGTGTCCACCATCATTTCCAAAAAATTTTATTTAAATGTATCTCTAACAAACAAAACTTATGTTGAAGAGGCTGGTCCCGGTTTATGACGGTTGATTTAGTTGCTGTGCATTATAAGTTAGAGTGCATTATAAGTTAAGTATACAGGCTGGCATATTTTCTTTAAATTATATAAACGAATGATTTATTTTCTTAATTTACAGTTGGTCCTAACCACTGGGTATCGTTGAACTGCCATCTTAAGGAATGCAATATGTGGCTTGTTATGTACTAGGTAGCTTGTTAGGTAGTTTTTATTACCTCACATTTACTGTCGGGTGCGGTTGGTTTTCTGCCATTTCGTAAATAGAACACCTGAGAAATAGGTTAAGTCTGTTAGATTATTCCAGATCATTTTCATGACGTTTGTATGCTTAAATCGAATTGACGTATGTTTCTGAACATTTATTTTCAGTTTGAACGAAGAATGATCAATTAGTTTTCATGAAAATGATATAATATGATATGATATATTATATCATATCATATCATATCATATCATATCATATCATATCATATTATATCATATTATATAATTTCATATCATATCATATCATATATCATATCATATCATATCATATCATATCATATCATATCATATCATATCATATCATATCATATCATATTATATCATATTATATAATTTCATATAATTTCATATCATATCATATCATATCATATCATATCATATCATTTCATATCGTATTATATCATATTATAGCTTTTCATATCATATCATATCATATCATATCATATCATATCATATCATATCATATCATGTCACGTCATGTCATATCATATCATATCATATCAGATCATATCATATCATATCATATCATATAATATCATAATATGATATGTTATGAAATACAGTATGGTATTCTGAGGTTTGTCACCATAATCCTGGAATGTTCCGGAGAGTACCAAATAAATGTCTAAAAATCTATTATATTCCAAAATTATGTGGACCCAGGTCCTGTTTGAATCTTAACGATGTAGACTATAAGGAATAGGAATGGTGGTCACCGAAACGACTAAGGTAATAATACGTAGCAGAGCCATTATTTATCTAAAGAGTGATCCAATAGGAGGTACTACGATTCATGCGTGATAACTGTCACGTTCATATTATATTTTATTGACATTTCACCATTAACGTACTTACGCGAGAACATCGTTAAAAAATTGTAGAAAATTATTTAAAAAAATTAAATCTTCAGTGAAAAATTGTTTTATCGAAGAGCACGACTATTTTAGGGTGTTCGTAATCGTTGAACTAAATGCACCATTCGTGAATAACTCAATAAACTTCGAACCACTTCTTCATTATATTACCCAACTACAGTGCATACAAATCGATCTAATATGAATATTGCTGATGTAGGTGAAAGTATACGTGAAGACCGCAATCAATCAATTCGTCGTCGTTCTCAAGCTCCGGGTCTCTTATATGGGACTTGTGGCGTATTTTGAAGAGAGATCTTGAACACAAAATACAGAAATACAGCTTGCTCAAGAAATGAATCGGTTGACCACACAGCGAATCGAACTGAACACCAATTGAACTTTATAGGGACACAAACAAAGATCTTTACGCAGAATTCGTTACACGGCAGACTGATTGATGTTCATTTCCAATGCATACGATGACGAATTGATGTTCTCGGTAGTTGGCGCACACTTTCACCCACTGCGGTGATATTTTCGGCTGATCGAACAAGACGACCTTAGGTACGCGATGGATTGTCGACTAGGTAGCCCGTATCACGTACTTTATGCATAAACTTCTTGATACCGTTGAATGTGAGTCTCGTGTCTTTATCAAAAGTTGTATGATATTTTCTTCCAAATTCGAACAAATTGTCTTTGTTGGGGAAGTAAATTTCCAACATTTCCCACTTTTATTGAAGCGTTAAGCGACTGATATCATCAACTAGGAATAATGAACAGAGTTTCTCAAAAAGGCCAAATTATTATTAAAAATAAATAATTCAGCCATGTTTAGCTATAACCTAACCATTTATTTTACACGTTTTTATTAGCTCGCTTTGGTTTGTCTGTCTGTTTGTCTGTTCGGTGCAAATCTTGCAACTCGATTTTCGACCTCTTCCTGACAAGTTATCGGGCTGAAACTTCGAGAGTAGCTAAGAACCCAATGACAATGCAATCTAAGACCGCTAGCACTTTAGAGCTACTACGAGTCGCCATTACTGACAAATCAATTTTCAGGTGAAGAAATTTCCGTAACACTCGACTACTACGATTTCAAGATTTTGTAACGGAATTTCAGAGAGAACATGTTGAGGTGGAAAACTGGCCGAATTCACCGCCCTCTGACACAAACTGTACACGAAACTGAATAAACACCTAAAACTAACGAGAACTCGCACGATTGGCTCCAAAAAAGGTCGAAATCACTGCGCTTATCTTTTGTATCGAGATTCGAACCCATGGCTTGCTTGTCTCTTCTTCTCAGATTTATCGTTTATCGCTCTGTCTCTTTTCAAGCACACTTCTTTGTTTCGTTAACTGATTAATTATTTTGATCACATGAGATGTTGTTGTTGATGAAGGGTGATTCTGAAATTAATTCACTTTAGAGCCGAGGTAAATTCTACGTTCTTGATTAAACAAATTATGTGTTTCGATAAACTCGGTGCCATCTTTCTCTTTCACTGCACTTCTTATACCCACTAAGCTTTTATTCTGATGCGATTTTGTATGAATCAATGTAATTCTCAGGGCTTTACATTTTCATGACATCGTTGAATTGGTAATTGTATTTGGATGACGCGCACCACGTTTTTAGACTTCAATTTAATGAGTCTGTGGGATGAGAGAGAAATTATTTTCCTCTTTTTAGGTCATATAAAAACGTGTTGATTTAGATTTTTTTTATCTATATAATATTTTTAATTCCGTTCCCAGAGTGCATTTTGGTGAATGAACGGGGAAACCATTAACAGAAATAATCAAGTCACATTAAGCCAACCTGAACACTCACGCAACTCTATCTAGCATCCCATCCTGATGTCCACCCCTACAATTTAGAATAAACATTCACATCATTCTCACACCTACAAAAGCATACCTTCCATATACAACACACGATGCATCAAACAAAAAAATCAGTGGGGCATAATACAATGGGTCATTACAAAATGTAGTTCGTATTATTGGAGCTTCCACCTTTGGTTGTAACATAAAAGACACCAAAGTTTAAATTTTATTCGATACGTCAGTTATCTTGCCTGCTTTAAGCTGTTACATGTATTGTGTGATATGAATACGACAAATGGGAGCATTCTAACTATTCTCAACCTGCCTATTATTTCCGACTCAACCTGCCAATTATTATATTAAAAATTATTAATAAAATATTCAATTACAAGGCAAAACGTTAAACAATTAATTATAATTTATAGAAAAATATTTATTTACCTATTACTATTATTTAAGCACGTTCACGTGTCTAAAATTTAGGGCCCGAAGAAACAAAAGTCCGACTAAATATAATTACCTTCAAATGTCATAAACAATATTATTTATCTGTAAGGTACGATACAAATAATACATTTTAAATAAACCACCACCTATAAAATTGTCAAGAAACCAATATAAATATATTTAAAATCTATTTACGAGTATGACCACCGGCGAAAATCATGATAAGGCGCGATAATTTTTTAGACAAAATGATAAACGAAAAATCGTGCACAAATTGTCAATATATAATATTGAATATTGTCACACCGTACAGTAATTTGTAATTAATTTAAATTGCCGGTGCTAGTACAAAGCATATATTTTGTTATTGAGTATATCAAGTCCACACCTTTATATGTGTATAAGAAAGTCACTGATTTCCCGGAAATACAAATTCACCTACTCTCGTTTATAGACTGTAGATATAGGTTTAGAACACCGATCGCATTAATTTAATCAACACATTTTTCTAGTTTCAGTTATTGTTAATTTGAAAAAATTATACTTGTTAGTTTGTAACATGTCATCTATTAAATTAGCGTAATTTTTTATAATGGTTTTGTTCTTAGACACTGCATACGTTAGATACATATATACGAATGTACAAATTGTATAAGCAAACAAACGAACAGGTTTATTGTACGATACGTGTATTCGCCTTTCGGACTATAAACAATTTTTCAAAAAAAAAAAAAAGTTCGATCTCATATACAAACACAAGACCTGATATTGGTTTTATTATAAATATTCTAATCTGCTAATCAGCACAACCGTTCGTACCCGTAATGAGTCTTATATATGTTTTGTATTATTTATCATAAACACGTGACCGCGGTATCATTATTATTCTGCATTTGGCATTTTTATAATTTTTGCTTCTCTGCTCAACCACCCAAGTGTATGTATATAACAAGTCACATATCCCTCTGTGTCTGCGCTATATACGAGTATGTATATATATTCATTTTAATTATGATAAAATCTTGAATTTAATGTGAACATGAATGAAAATTAAAAATTTAAATTTATGACATTTTCTTAATAATATGTATATACATTGTACAAGTAGCTATCGTATATTAATTAATGTAGATCGATTCGTTAATAATTTAGTTTTTAATAAATTAACAAGCTATATACTACATATAATATATTAACAATTAAATTAAAATTAAATTAAGAAAAAATAAAATAAAAATCTCATCACGTTTTATTCGCGTGCAATTTTAATTCGAATTTTATTTTATATAATAATTAAATAAAATTAACATTTATTCGATTTTAAATTAGAAAATTTACGAAAACTAAAAAGCAAAAACATAATATTTACCTGTTCACAATTTATTGATTTTTTTTTTATTTTAAATTATTTGTATAGACAAAAACAAGTAATATCGCAGATTTATCTTAATTCAACTTCTTGTTTGCAACAACTAGTTCAAATTAATTTATAAAATTGCATGCAATTTAAAACAAAATGAGTAATGTTGGTTTATAAATTAAAAACCAAATATAATTATTGATGAGAATTCGTGCCTGATAGTGATGAATGAGAAATTGACATCATTTATTCTGTATATAGGTAAGGTTGTGAAGGATCACGATTTTCATCGGTAGGAAAATGTATTTTTAATAATCCATATGTTATCATTCTCATAATCCGAAAGTGGAACGAATCAACATGAATTTAATCCCGCGTAATTTTTTGTACACAGGTGATCCAGATGGCATAGGTACCGCACTGTTGATGATGATGCGACTACTAATTTTAAATTAATTTCAAATATTAATATGTAAAATAATATTTGTGGGTGTTTATGCTATTAATAATCAAACAGCGACCCTAGTTGATTATAACTTTTATGTTGTACATATATACTAGTATGTCTATACGCTGAACATTGAATAATGGTGAATTTGATAAATTTCTATATTTCGTGCAACATGAATTTCGATTTAATTGAAACGAGAAGAAAAAAAATGAAATAAATTTAATTAAATTCTGTTTTGTATATATACATACATCACACAGCATCTATGTATATATAAAAAAAATTGATTGAATTTCTTGGGAATTAGATCAGGTGATATTTTCATATGAAAAAATATAAGGTAGCACATGATGTGTTGGATGCAATTTAGTTGTTGATTTGGGTATATATATAAAATTGTAGAGGTTCAAAGGGAGCAGATACATGACAACATAAGAACAGCATGCAAATATAAACAAAAATTTAAGAGAAGCTCTTTGTAATTTTTTTTTTGTTAATTATGATATCGAGATCATGCTACGTTTTAAACTTATTTTATATATTGACTAATTTTTAGCGATGTTTAGTCCAGAAATTTTTTCAAATTTGTCTGCTTTTCATGTATTGGGAATCAATCGTCCATTTCACAACGGTACGATGTTCCTTGAAAGCTTAGCAATTATTACAATTTTGTAAAATTAAGCCATATAACGAATTAATCAACATATAACCGATTTTCCTAAAGATTTCAACGATAAGGTGGGGTTAAAAATATTTTAAATCTCATGTTTTAATCCATATGCAGCTATCAATTTTGTACAATCATAATATTTGTACCCAAATAAAAAATGTATCTGCAAGAAGTCTATATATTTTATAGGAACACCAACAAAAATTATATGAAGCCTAAAATTTTAGAAAATTGCGTTTGCAATAAGTTCATGCAATATAGATGTTATTCATAATGTACCCTCAGAAAAATTATTATGACCAAAGTCTTAGTCACAATTTGGTTACTTTAACACAAGTTTTTTGGTTACATTCACCAATTCTCTACTTTAAAATAAAAGATAAAAACTTTGCTACTTGGTTAAAGCTAATTGATCAAAATTTAGCTAACCAAAATATTGGTACGTGAATTTGGTTAAATATCTAAATAAAAAATAGTCAAACAACCTAACAATATATTTAAAATAACAAAGTTAAGTTTTTTCATTAGTAAGTAATTTTGACCAAACAATTTAGCAGTGTAAACTAAGTTTTTAGTAACATTGACCAAACAATAACTATTTGTCAGAAATTTATTAAAACAATTTTGGTAAATATACCTAGATAAATGTAAAATTATGTTTTTCACCAACGTTTGTTTGTTTTAAAAAATATTTAGTTGACATCAACAAAAATCTTGGTTACAAGCAATCGCGATTGTATTAGAAATGCAATTTTACATGTCAGATTGTGTTGTTCTTCAGTGAAAACACGTTTATACTTCTCAATTTTAGACGATACTCCGAAAATAAATAACCAATTTTATAATGAATCAAAAAATTATGAGTTTTATCTGGATTTATTTGATAAGCAACGTTTTAGTTTTTAGTTTAAATAAGATTGGGCTCTATACTAACATTTTATTTTATTTATTTAAGCAATTGGTTCCAATGAGACCACCAGTTCATAGTGGGCCTTCTTAATTGCGAAACATCTGGCCCGAATACTTTATTAACGAATTCATGCCTCAAAGCTTCAGCATCGTTAGAATTGTGAGTTACCGCCATAAAAAAATCAATAAAAATTTCAATATTAATTTACGATTTAATTTTAGAAACCAAACTATATACTCAAATTAACATTAGCCTGCCGTACGAAAATGACTCTCATACGAAAACGCCGAGTCGGCGGTTAAATTAAGCCCCAATAGCGAATGGTTGGTTAGCTCGTCGGCGAGTAAATTAATAAAAATTTGGGAAGCACACAAATTGGGCATAAGCGATGTTGTATGGGCGAGTGACAGGCGGTTACTTGTATCAGCGAGTGATGCCAAAACACAAAAAATATGGGAATTAAACTCTGGCAAACGTCTTAAGACCTAGAGCGGCACCGTAACTATTTGTAATTTGTTATACGTTTTAATGTTACGGGCAGTTTCGACGAGTCGGTACGAATATGGGATGTACGAACGGGTAAATGTTTAAAAAGCTCCCGGTCCATTCGAATCTTGTATTTGCGGTGCATTTCAATCGTGAAAACTTCTATCACATAATTTTTTCGTCTAGTTACGATGGTAAATGTCGAATATGGGATACAGCAAGTGGACAATGTTGAAAACACTGGATTGATGATGATCAATCACCGGTTTCTATATTCAAGTATATATTTTCAGCACAGTTGACAATACAATGAAGCTGTAGGATTACTCGAAAGTAAAGTGCTTATGTTAACATGAAAACAGTGTAATAAAAATGTATTTTATTAAATAAATATTAAATTTACTAACATTATGTGTTGTTTAATCTACCCTAGCCAATTGTGAAATATACTAATGTTTGGTAAATTTAAAGAAGTAATTGATCTTTACAACCAAAATCATCTGAAATATTGACTAAATTTGGGATTATATCAAATAAAACATGTTAAAACTAACTAAGTCGTGAAATTTACTTTGTTTTGGTTAATTTAACTTTTTTATTTGGTTATTTAAAACAATTTTTTTTTATATTTTAAAAATAACCAAATACTTTTTGTTAAAGTAACTAAATGTGTTATTTCAATAACCCAAGTTTGGTAATTTAAAATCAAAAATTATTTTAACCAAGGGTTAAGTTATTTATTTTACTAAGGCATTTGGTTGGTTGAAAAATACTAAATTTTTGGTTAAATTGATTTTTGGTCTTTTTAACCCAAATTTTTCTCTGAGTGATACAAAGATACCAAAAAGAGTGATAGTGCAAGCTTTAAGATCAATATTTGCTGAAACATTAACTTGAAATCAAAACTGCCTAAAACATGGTCAAAAATAAGACCAGAAGTAAAAATAAGACCAGTCAAACTAGAATCAGAAAGTTACAACTTAACAGACAACAAGAAACCATTAATTAATAGGCTACAAACAAGGTTTGAGGTGGTTAATGGCAGAATAAGATATTGAGTTTGTAACAAGGGTTATATTTCAAGTAAGTGCTGCGAAATCGGCGAAGCGAGCAATGATTGATGGTATCGTTGTATTAGAAAAAATGGTTAGGATGATAAGGGATCAGAAAAACCCTCCCGGTTCTGCAAGATTACAGAAATTAAACGAGAAAACTATAGTAAATAAGGAAAGCTAACACATACAATCAAACTCTGCATAACATCCATCCCGTTGGCTTAACGTTAACTGGATAAATCATCGGAAAAACCTCCATGTTAATATATTGGAAACAGGAGCAATACGGACCATTGCGGAAAGTAATAAGGTGATAACAAGAATTAATAATGTAATCTACAGAATTCAAAAGACGTCAAGGTCAACCAAAGAGCTGCTCATCTGAAGCAAACCAATTTTTGATAGCTGTTAAAGTTGTAACGGGGCACAATATCTTCGAGTTCTTGCTATGTCATAATTATATCAAACGGTATATAGAGAACCTGAGTATATATCTTGGAATGAATTATCTATTTTATTATTTTCATAATGATGTCTTATGGCGAGTTCACGTACGCGATCATAAATTTTTGATTACAATGTGAAGCTAGTAACAAAAGATATTGCTCTAAATATTATTAAGCTATTTTTTGACGTTTCATATGCCATTTTCAATCATTTTAATTTGTGTGTTGAGTTTGGCTGTGATGTATAATTTTAAGTGATTTTTTTGTGCTTTTTTCTGTGTTACGCCTTATTGTTTATTGGTAGTAAACTCAAAATGTCTTTGTTAAGACAAAACTCGATAAATATTAAGTCGCGCGACTTGAACATAGTAAGTTCATTGCTCACAGCATATATCGCCGAACATCAGTCACGTAGAAGAGGTAGGAGATTTGACGTAAATCCTGTCAATCGTAATAGATTCCGAAAAGGATACTACTCAAACCTTGTCGCAGAGATGAGGCTGAATGACCACAGCACATTCGTCAACTTTCATCGAATAACACCTGCCGCGTTTGACGAATTGCTGTCAATTGTGGGTCCCTCAATACAGCGTTTACCTGTCGGAGAAAGGTCAGTAACTGCAGGTCAGCGGTTGTCATTATCTATTCGGTAATTATTGTAATTAATATATTGTAATTGCTTTATACAAAACTAATTATTCACTAAATTTTTTAGGTATTCTTTCGAGTGGAGACAGTATGATCTCAATTGGAAGATATGGATATCGTTTGGGGAAAAGCACTACCTTCCAAATAATAAGGGAAACTTGTATACAACTGTGGGAATTATTAAAAGATCAAGTTTTCCCAAAGCCCTGTGCAATGTGGAAGGATATTGCCAGAGATTTCAAGCATCATTGGAATTTTCCAAATTGTTTAGAAGCGATGGACGGCAAACATCTAATCATACAGTTAAATATGTTTAATACCTATAAAATAAAATTTTGTAACTAATTAATATATTGTTATGTTTAGGCATTTGGTAATTCGGGCTCGACTTATTTTAATTACAAGTATAGCCACAGTCTCGTGTTATTTGCAGTATCAGATGCAAACTATAAATTTACCATGGTGGAAGTAGGAGCACCCGGTCATGTTGGTGACAGCACTATTTTTAGGAATAGTAGTTTTGGCAAAGCAGTTCTTAGTCGCGGTGTTTCACTGGACATGCCCCCACCTGCGATACTACGGGATGGTCAAGAATATCCGTTTGTATTTGTTGGGGATGAAGTGTTCCCCGCACTACCAAATTTAATGCGCCCATATCCTGGGAAAAACGCCTCGGTACTTCCTGAAGATAAAAACGAGTTTAATTATCTCCTAGGAAGATGGCGACAAGAAGGTGGAAATGGAATGACACCAATACAACGACTAGGATCCAATAATCCCAACCAAAGTGCAGTCGACGTCAGAGACCAGTACAAAGTATACTTCAATGACGTGGATATACTGCCTTGGCAGAATAGTTCACTATTTAAACTCTACTTTTATTTATATACTTTTAAATTTTATTATCACCTTCCCTTTTATCGAATAATTCACTAAATTCGTTTGCGAATGCAGTTTGGTTCGAGATTGGCCATGTATAACGTTTTAAGGGATTGTTTTTATAATTAATGTGCCCTATTTGAAACAAGAATTCCCGGCCTTCCCTTCGTATTTCTTCCATCAATTTTATTATTATTTTTTGATTGACTTTATTCATTTTTTTGAATTTGAATTATTCAGTAGTATTATTCACAAACGCTCAAAACAACACAGAATGAGAAATGTCAAAAAAATAGCAAAATTATTATATTTAGCGTCATAATTGGTCTATTTTTCCTTTTTTTTATTATGTTGGATGCTTGCGATCAAAATTAGCCCAAAGTTAAAATAAATTCATCACGGGAGGGAAAATTTTTACATGTTTTCAATAATTTGATTGGTTTGATTCGCGAATCATTTTTTGATCGCTAACGTGAATCCGCCCTTATAGCGATTAAAAGTAATAAAAAAGTTCATCTAAAATGTATGTCCGTTTTTGTGGGGTCAGATTTATTATTAATCACAGATCACTTAATAGTAATCAATACACATACACAGTCGAGGTTAAATTTGGAGTGAAACACATTATGAATTATTACTATATAACTGTGTATTTCTTACATTATCTGTATTTCCCGCGCAGAGGCTCAGAGTCAAATAACGCTTAACAATACTGATATCTTTTGGTTATGGTTTCTATCCAGCCAAACTTCATTAATCTCCGTTTCCATTTAACCTTATGTAGACTTAGGGTAAAACTGGAAAGCTGGAAGTTTTTCGACTACCAAAGAGAGAAAATAAGGACAAATAATTTTGAATCCATTCAAACACTTTTGAATACTCATGAAACAAACATCCTGGATAGTAAATTCCCTATTTACAATCATAATGTGTATATATGATCAGTCAAATCAACTTGTTAACTGGTAGAAACAAGTAGAATAAATGTGTACTGAAAACATGGTATTGTAAACATATAAATAAATAGATAAATTAAGAAACTATATTTGTTCTAATTGAATAGAGATCTGAAACTGATGTTTTATTTCTTTCGAACTGGTGAATGACCGTTAAATCAACCCATCTCATCAGGACCGTATTTTTGGGCTTGCTTATTGTACTGTGCGATCTCTGAATATAAGTAACAACCATATCAACCTAACCAGTGGGTGTTATGGCACATTGGATTGTTTGATGTTTCTTTCTTCCCATCTTAAAGAGACGATTTTCCACATGTTATGCACTGTATCCTTTCATCAGATTTCTTCGTCTTAAAATATAATAATTTTCGCCACTACCCACACAGTTATTCTATACTCAAAATTATCAGCGACATAAAATTCTTTATAGTTCAATCGTTAAGTGATCTTTTTGTATGGCGCTTTTTCACATTATCTCTTTCAATTGTGCTGGATGTTGAAGGCACCTGTGAAATACATTTCAACAACTTTCCCAGTGTATGTTTTTGATTTATGGTTGGTGTTTGCAAAAGCTGTGGAGATATGATTGGTGATGATTGTGCATTTTAGGATCCTGAATGTATGGATTTAGAGAGTTAATCCTTGTAGTTTGAAAGGCTGATAAAACCATTACTGGTATTTGCTAACTTGCTTTAAGATTCTGATAATAAACTATTTGATTTGCTTTTATAAATAAATTGCACGCTTCATTAAAATACAAAGTACAATTTATACAAAACAAGGCAGGAATGCCTTACAATCATTTGTAGGAATTAAGTAGTAGGTGGTGGTAGACAAAGAACTGTTATCTTATTTTCTGCTTCGAATTTCAGCATTTCAATAGTGTAATAGTGGGATGAATGGTCATCTGATATTAATAAAACTTTACCAAGAACGGAATGTTCTTTTAACCACATATAAAATATATTTAAAAACAAAGGCTGGATGTAATTCACTTCTGCATTGCAACATGAAACTACAATTATTATTTCACTTTTCTTAGTGAATGTTTTACTAATTATATTTTATACCCGGACATGTTACTGCCGAAAGGGGATCTCTTTCGATAGTAACATGTCCGGGTTATCCAAACTGAAATTTTTTTTTTTACGTTTTGTTTTAATTGGGTGCAGGGCGGATTTTTAGACTGATCTAGCTCCTTGTAACTGTCAGAGCTCCTGCACCCAACGCGTGATCCTTCAAGTAAAGGTTGGTAGCTGCCTTACACTAATGCATTTTAAACTTCAACGGAAATTGGATTCCATTCGTGTTACCCGCCCTGGCGTAACAAATGGTGGTATTTTCTCCTTTAATTCTGCAGAACATTTACCATTTATTAATCTATAGAACACGCAGAGTTCTGCAACATCTCTGCGGTGTTGTAGGCTGTCTAGATCTTTCGTAAGTCTGGGGTTTCATATTATTCGAATGGCACGCCACTGAACTCTATCCAGCCACTGGAGAGCAGTGCAATATGCTCCACCCCAAACCTGACAGCAATATTCTATGCACGGTCTAATAAAGGTTTTATATATTTGGAGAACCTGATGCGATTTAAAAAACCGTCTGCATCTATTGAGGAACCCGAGTTTACGTGAAGCTGATTTGGCTAATGCGATAATGTGTTCATTCCATTTTAAATTGTTGCTCATTTGAACACTAAGCAGACGAATTGAGTCACAACTTACGAGAACGTGGCCTTTTACCACAAAAGGGTATTCGTTGCGACTTCTTTTACGCGAGAATGTGCATATTTGTGTTTTTTTCTCGTTAAATTTGACCTGATTTTAAACTCCCCACTCAAATATTGTACTCAAATCGGAATTAAGCGAAGTGACAACTTCCAGCCGTTTATCGTGTAACTGTAAAAGAGTAGGCTCGACCTCGAATGAAAAAGAACATCTTGTTACATCAATCAAACCATTTTCTTCCAAATATGTATTACCAAAAAGTCTAAAATAGTTGCTGACTTTTGATAGCCTTGCTGATTTTCGTATATATACAGATAGATCTTGCTAACGCTTCATAAAAAGCGAGAACCAACCAGTTCCTGCCGGCAAAGTCTGTAAATAAAATATGTGTATGATTTGTATTTTTCCGGCCAGTTGAAATATAATACCATACACTTTATCTCGTGTAAGAACAAGGCCATGCACCAACAACTTTTTAACACTCGTATGCGACCAATTTTGACTCATTTAATCAAGAATGAGTCCCATTACGTTAGCGAATTACAAATTAGTATTGGATGTGGATGCCAGATAATCTAAAAGTTTACTGTCTTGAATTTCATTTTGTCACTCATCATATCAAACTGCAAGTAAATATTAGGTAACTCAGTACTAGACAATTTATGACAAAAAGACTATAAGATCCGTTTGGCGTTTACCATCAATACTATAAAACAACATTTCATGGGTGGTATATACCTTATAGACTATTACACAACAACCTGTTTTTGTTTTATTACTCACCAATCAACATTGGGTGGTAACACGACATAACAAAAGATTTATTTCATCTTATCTCGCATAACTCAATTTAAACAAAAACCGATCGTGCGAAATACCTTGTATTACTTACATATAAATTGATTTCTTAATTCTATATCCCATAAGATTTATAAACCTTATCGAATTCTAACTAGATAAATTTGACATGCAAATTATATAAAACCAAACATTAATTTCAAAAATAAAAATTATTATTACTTTTATGATTTAATGTCTAAATTTTGTATATTTTAATTTGAGTAAATTAATCACATCTATGTTAAGAAAAAAAAAATTCTTCAGATAAAATTCCAATAAAATTACTTTGCATACGAAATTGGTTGGTTTGAGTAACTAAACAGAAGGTTAATAATAATTGTTAAATAGAAACTTTCGAAATCAAAAATAATCACACAAACGCTGTTAACATTTTAATTTTTTTTTTGTACATTATGTGAGTACGAGTAAATTATAATTCACTTTCAAAACGAAATTATATTCTTTATCGTTTTAAAATCTTTTTAATCTCCTCCAAATAAATACATACGATATAGGTATGTATTGTGCGCCCAGAATGAAGTAATACAATTCTGGTGGTCAAATACATACGTGTGTGTGTATACGTTTTCGTGTTTGTTAATATCAATAAAATCAATCAAACAAATTTACGATTTTGAAGTTGTTTGAAGAAAATTGACTTCGGAGTAATAAAGTGACAACAATTATGACTTCATGGTGGGCCCAAAAAATGAAATTCAATTAATTTTAGTAGTTCGGACTTTTACAAAATGTGAATTATTATTTAATCAGCTACCGATTTTTGTTTTAGGTTTTTGTTTTATCTGTTGTTTTGTCTGTATGGTATGGTGCGCGGGTGGAACTTTCTATACTGCGGTGAACGTTTATTATTCATACGTAACAGGTGCCCGGCCCAATTTCAACACTTTTTAAATTTAATTGAAAATTGAAATTATAATTAATCGTTATTTACTTTTTCTTTAATTAATAAATACATGCTCGTGTGTTATATAAATTGTGTTATAAATTATTAACATTTTCTTTAATTTAATAAAATTATGACATTGCTGCAATTTATTTTGTCATGATAATTAATTGTATCTTGAAGCAAAAATTAAATATTTAGTGTGCATGTCATGTCCCCTTAAAGTTTATATTTAATAGGTTATTTACATGTTTCTATTACACGAGAAGATAGCTGCAAGTGTGTTCTAACTTACTTAGAGGTTATAACCAAAAACTTAACCAAAGTTCTAATGATGTTGCATCTTAACAGACATACCTTTGTACTCCGTTTTTTGAATTTTAAACAATTGTTTCATAAATTTTTGGGAACATCATTCTTCGATACAGAAATATTTCCTTCAGTCACAAAGAGTAAGAGTATTACATTGTAGCTTAATGATTAAGAAAGTTTCTCAGTACGCTGCAGTCTCGAGTTTGAAACTCGCCGTTGATCAAAAATTAACACGCACCCGATGACATTAAAAGCGTTTGTGTGTAAAAACATTCGTTGGGCTGACCACCTTCAATGTGCACCAATCGTAAATTGGTTTGTAAGGTATCAGTTGAGACGCGCTAAGGGCCGTTTACGGCCTCTAAGCTTTAGATTATTTATTTTTTTTTATGTAGATCATGATTGTGAGTATACTATGCCACGAAGTTACTTGTTTTACATAAGTACATTGTGTTGTATAGTAAAGCACAAGGTTATATATTGCAGAAGTTCAGATAAGTCTCATAAAGGTTATTATATGTAGGGAACAGTTTATCAACAAGTTTTCATTTTTGCCTTTTTCTGTGTTTGAGTACGAAATAAAACTTGTCCATTGAACCAAACTGATTTGAACTTATTTCTCGTGTTAGTAAATCCATGCACGTCGAATTTGATTGTGGTTTAATTTAATTCGCCATCTGTCAGCATATAAGTTAAGTATATTAGTGATTTTATCTTACCAACAGATATTATTGTAGTATCAGTTTAAGTGTATTTAATTTTATCTACCAGAATATAAGAAGTTTGAGGAGAAACTCGGATAAATTATTCGCTTATGTGGATTCTTTGCGGGAGAGGCCAATGATTATTGGGCTGTCGGAGGTGTGGATTTATAATGAAGAATATCAGGACTATGAGGTAAATGGTTATAACCTTTTCCTTAATGGTAACAGTAATATACGGTCGGGTGGAGTTGCTATATACGCCAGCAATAAATTGAATTGCACTCAACTCGCTTTCAATTTCCGTACATTTGATGCTGTAGTTATTCAATTTGATTTGTATTCGAAAAAAATGACATTTGTTTGTATCTATCGTTTTGGGTTTACAAATATATCAGACTTCTTTGAAGAATTTTCTGTACTCCTTAACGATTTGACGCAAGCCAATTAATTTGTTTATTGTAGGCGACTTCAATTTTGATCTGTTGCTGAAAAATGCTTTGGTTGACCAATTCTTGATGCTGTTATCGAATAATGGCCTTGTCAATTTGGTATCTGAACCAACTCGCATTACTGATACGTCTGCGACTTGTATTGACAATGTCCTATTTAGAATTGACCATCGATCATTTCGTGAAGGTTTAAGCACAGTTCAAAATTTAAAAATCACTGATCATTGTTTGATTTCATTTGAAGTCGTTTCAAAGACAATAACTAGAGAATCAACTGTGAATTCCAAATTATCGCATAATCGTACCGATTATGGCAAATTGAGAAATTTATTGCTTGCCGAAGAATGGGAGTTGGTTTTTGCTTCTTCAGATGCATCTTATGCTTTTGATAAATTTATGAAAATCTTTGGGGACCATCTCAATAATTCAACTATTCCACAAAATTCGAATTGTTCTGTTAAACTAAAACCTTGGATGAATGATTATTTGCTTGGTTTGTTACGTAAAAGAAACAAGTTTTGCCGGCTTTCGAAAAAACATCCGTCTAATTTGAGACTGAATAGTTATAGTTTGAAACTTTGCGAGTTAGTTAATCAAAAAATCACAACTACCAAGAAACAATATTACACCATTCGCTTTCAAGAAAATGCCAAAGATGCTCGTAAAAATTGGAGATTAGTCAATGAAATCATTTGTGGGCAAACAGATAAAGCGTTTATTAATGTAATCATAGACGAAACAGAAACAAATATTACTGACGCGTATGATATCTCAAACAAATTCAACGAATTTTTTACTAGCGTTGGTGATAATGGTGGTCCTACTACTTTTTCGCCTTCTGCTGATTTTGAAAGTATCGTATTCGAAGATAACAATCCAGTTAATAGTTTTTTCTTCTCACCAGTTATCCCTGGAGAGTTGTTTGGTATAAATTATACGCTGAAAAACTCTTCGTCACCCGGTTTAGATGGTGTAACTAATATCGACATCAAGAAAATAGCTTGCTATCTGGTAGATGTTCTGGCGCATATTTTCAATTTAAGTGTGAAATCAGGTGTCTTCCCTGCTTCATTAAAACATACAGTAGTTATACCAATCTACAAGAAAAATGATAAAACGTGCTTGAATAATTATCGCCCAATTTCACTTTTGTCAGTTTTCTCTAAAATACTAGAAAAAAACATGAAAAGAAGAATTATGGACTTCTTGAATGCAAACTTAATTCTCTCTGATTTACAATTTGGTTTTAGAGAAAGAAAAAGTACTGAAATGGCTCTCTTGGCATTCTTGGAGGTTGTCACAAATTCTATCGACCTGGGGCTTAAGGTCTCGGTCCTGTTCGTGGACATGACTAAGGCGTTTGATAGGGTTGACCATAGTTTGCTGTTAAGGAAACTATCGTCATATGGCATTCGGGGCGTTATTTGTAAATGGTTTCAATCGTATTTACATGGGCGCAGCCAGTGTGTGAGAGTAAACAGCCATTTGAGCAAAATTTTACCGATCAAGGTTGGGGTTCCCCAGGGCTCTGTCCTGGGACCTTTATTATTCCTAGTGTACATAAATGGAATCTTTAGACAACGTTTCTTCGGTTCTATTATTGCATTCGCTGACGACCTCTCGTTAAGTTACGCAAATTTAAACTTTCAGCAAAATGTTATTTCAATCAATCACGACTTAGATCTATTATCCCACTGGTTGTCAGCTCATAACATGCGTCTTAGTGATAAAACTAAACTGCTGCACTTTAGGAAGCACCAGTTTAAAATAGCCGGAGTGAACTATCACGTGTCTGAATGCAATAGAAACCTACTATGTTTTTCTAATGGTTGTTTCCGATCGAAAATGTTCATGTTTTTAGATACTTGGGTGTTATTATTGACGAAAACCTGAGCTGGAAGGAGCATATTGACAGCCTAAAATCCAAAATGTGTTTTACGTATGTATACTCCTATCTATCTCCTGCGAACAGTGTATTTTGCATTAGTTGACTCTCTTCTCCAATATGGTCTTGCTTGTTGGGGTTGTGCGTGCAACACTACTTTATATGCATTATATGTACGACAAAAACATATTATCAGAATTATATGTTTCAAAGATAGGCTTTCGCCTTCTTGTCCTATTTTCCAAGCTTTAAATATTTTACCTCTGCAACATATGTTTGTTTTCAAGGTTTTGAGACTTTTTTATAATATGAGTGGAAATGACTTTATAAATCATTTAGATTATAAACCTGCGGTCTAACGGGGTTATTTATAAAGTTGGTTCCAAAATTTAAACTGGATCTTCGCAAATATTTTTTTAGTGTCATCTCCCCGTCCTTGTTTAATAACCTTCTTCTTGATATCCGCTCCAGCATTAGTTTCTCGGCTTTCTCCAAAAAACTTCTTATCTGGCTAAAACAAAACAGTACCATTCAACAGCTCTTCTCCTTTTCTGTTTAATACATAAATACAGCAATACTATTCTAAATTTGTATATATATGTATATTTTTTATTTTATTTTTTTTTCTATTTGCATATATAACAACTTGATGTGTTAATAATATTTAATTTGATTTATAAATACATATTGTAAAAAAATTGTATTGAATCAGTGTATCTGACACTGGTTTTGCTAGAAAACCAAACGATACACTTATCTTATCATCTTATTTATATTGTAGTTTGTTTGTAAACCATTTCTTTTCTAACTAAATAAATGATGATAATGATTAAAAAAAAAAAAAAAAAAAGTGTATTGACAGTACTATTTCTTTGATGAACTTCTGCATTTACTTTTTAAGTCAACTATGAAGTATCTAGATGCCCTGTGGGTGGGGGCAACCATGTTTCGTAAATATTTCGAACGAAACATGAGATCCATAGAATACCACCACAGTATCCAGAGCTTGTCGTAGGAGGCGACTAAATCTGGTTGGATCGCTGGGCTGACGACCCGCATCCGTAAAAACCAATAACAGTTAAAAATGTCAACAAAAACAAAAAAATCGGATACCGCCTAAATAACAATGACCCCCCGCTTAAGTACCCGGATACGAGATTGAGGATCAGCACGTGGAACGTGCAGTCACTAAGAAAACCTGGCGCGTTGGACGGCCTTATCACATGTATGAAGGAGTATCGGCTGGAACTCGTAGCGCTCCAAGAAACTCGAACAAAAGTGGAGTCCATGTGTCCCAAGGCTATACGTTGCTACACAGTGGAGATGACCTCGGAAATCTTGGAGTTGGCTTTCTCATTGGGCCGCAGGTAAAAAAGGCTGTGTTGGACTTCCAAGCAGTCGATAATCGAATGTGTAAGCTTCGCTTGCACATGAAATTAGCCAACCTGTCAATTGTATGTGTACATGCGCCCACTGATGTAAGCCAACCCCAAGATAAAGACTCATTTTACAATAATTTGGATAATCTGATGGGCTCTATACCTGAGCACGATATCAGATTGGTGATTGGTGACTTTAATGCTAGAGCTGGCAGAAATCAGACCGACTTATGTAACAACATAGGTCCGTACTCCCGACACGAAACTGCGACCGAAAATGGGGAAAGAATGATGTACTTTGCGATCGCACATGATCTTCAAGTGGCAAGTACATTCTTTCCCCACAAAAACATCCATTTGGAAACCTGGACACATCCACGTAAAACATCCCGAAGCCAAATTGACCATGTGTTGATTTCAAAAGACCGGGCTCGGGTTGTTCAAGACGTGAGATCGTATCGGTCGTCAACAAAATTCGTAGGCAGTGACCATTTTATGGTTGCTGCAAAGCTACGATGGAAATTTTCGTACAAGTCAAGGAGGACAGGAGAATATAAAACGCGATTCTCCTGTGAAGGTCTGATAAATGAAGAAACGCAACGAAAATATCAAGATCTTGTCAGCAATAGCATTTTACGATCCAACTACCAATCTGATGATGTGAACAGTGTCTGGGAAGTATTGAAAACCTCGGTTGTCGATGCTGCCCAGCACACTCTCGGTATAGTGAAAACTAAGCCCAAAAATGATTGGTTTGATGAGGAGTGTCGTCTTGCTGTTGAGCAACGCAATATAGCCCACAATGAAGCGCAGACTCGGTTTACAATTGCAAGGAAAAACAAGGCAGTTCTTGCTAGGAGGACAGCTAAACGCATTTGTAGACAGAAGAAGCGCGAATGGTGGAAGGCCAAGGTCTTAAGAGTACAACAACTCAGCAATGAGCACAACTCGCGTGGTTTCTTTAAAGGAATCACCGAATTGCACCATACCTTAAGATCTCGGTCAACTGCCATTCGGGACCAGGATGGAAACCTCTGTGTTAACGTCGATGCGGTACTCGATACATGGTGTGAACATTTTTCTGATCTACTTAATGTTCCACATGTATCACAAGCTGTATTTGAATACTCTCAAATACAGACCGCGGAGATGTTCATTGAGGATCCATCCTATGAGGAATTCACAATGGCCATGCAGAGATTAAAGAAAAATCGTTCACCAGGGGTTGATTGCATTAATTCAGAGCTCTTGATATTCGGAGGGCTAACTTTGTGGAACTGTCTTTTCGACCTTGTTCGATTGGTATGGCGAAATGAAGTTATGCCTGATGAATGGAAAGTGGCCGCGTTATGCCCAATATTCAAAAAGGGTGATCGCATGAAATGCGAGAACTATCGCGGTATAGCTCTCCTTTGCACAGCATACAAGTTACTGTCATACATTATCTTGGGAAGAATTACTCCTTTGGCGGAGGAAATTGTCGGTGACTACCAAGGAGGATTCCGTCCAAATCGGTCAGTCACTGATCAAGTTTTTTCGCTACGGATGATTCTTTCCAAGTACTACGAAACATCTCGCGATGTACACCAGGTATTCCTAGATTTCAAGCAAGCCTATGACTCGATCAATCGAGAGAGGCTATGGTATGCGCTTGAATATTTAGGAATACCACAAAAATATGTACATCTGTGTAAAATGACAGTAACGCAGTCACAATGCTGTGTTAAAGTTGAGAACAGGCTATCGAGAACTTTTGCAATCAATTCCGGTGTTCGACAAGGAGATGCGCTGTCCCCGATACTTTTTAATCTCATGTTAGAATACATCCTTCGTAAAAGTGAAACACCTCAGGACAATATCTTATTCCGACAATCCAATCAACTTCTTGCTTATGCAGATGATATCTGTGTGATTGGATTAAATGGCAACGGAGTGAAAGAGATACTTGATCCACTGGAACAGTTTTCAGCTTCTGTTGGTCTCAAAATCAACGAGTCAAAAACCAAATATCTGATCTCGGGTTTTAGAGACCAAGACGCAATTGATTTCAGTAGTGGAAACCACACGTTTGAAGGAGTGATGAGATTCAAGTATCTTGGATCTCTCATCACTCACGATAATAGTGTGGGCGAGGATATCAAGGTCCGCCTTGCCGCTGGCAATCGGGCTTTGTATCCTCTACGTCCACTGCTGAAATCAAAATATCTTGCAAATACGGATAAGCTGAAACTGTACAGAGTGTTGATCAGACCCGTTGTCATGTATGGATGTGAGAGTTGGACCTTGACGGATGAGTACGAAAGATGGCTTCTAACATTCGAGAGAAGAATCATGCGTGTGATATATGGTCCAAAACGCGACGTCGATGGCACTTACCGAGTTCTTTTCAATCACGAGATCAGGAATTTAATGCAAATTCCTGATATCGTGCATGAAATCAAAGGACAGCGAATACGCTGGCTCGGTCACGTTCTGCGTGCTGATCCGAAACGAATGATACAGCGATCTTTAAAGGGAGAACCGCCTTTCGGTAGGCGAAGAGGTCGCTGTCGGCGACGATGGCTCCACGGCGTAGAAAGCGATCTGGCATCTTCCAACTGCTTGCAACAGTATGAAGATCTGGCTCGTGATCGAAACCGTTGGAGTCAGATTGTTGACACGGTACGGGCCAATAATGGCCTGTAAAAACCGAAAAAAAAAAAAAAAAAAAAAAAAAAAAAAAAAAAAAAAAAAAAAAAAAAAAAAAATGAAGTATCTAGACTGATATATAGGTTTGCCTATATATCAGTCCCTCATGCCATATTGTGTCAAAGGTCTGTTCCACGTGAAATAAAGCTGATATTTTATTTTTCAGCGCTTTTCAATAATATTTGTATATCGATGTACTCGATCAATAGTAAAATAATTGCGGTAGAATTCAAATTGATGATTAGGAATAAGATGACTTATTTCAATTATTTGTGTAACCTGCTCGAAAAGTTTTGACATTATCAGCAATTCTGTTATAATTAATTATGATGTTAACATTTAAATAGTACTCGTGTGATTCCGCATCACGATTGAAAAAGATTCTTACAGTATTCTTAATATCCACCTCTCAAAAGCTTTACAAAAATATTTCATCAATTTTTTTTTCCACAATCCGAACTTAAATATAAGACTTCTACATTGAGAACAATTCTGCTGTGATAAACTTACAACTATTTTTAATGAGCTTGAGTAAACGGCCGTTTTGTGATATGTAATTTTAGTCATTAAGTTTATATGTGTATTTATGATTAAACTTCTGGCAAGCTGTTTCCAAGATCGAAGATATAGTTTGATAAAATAGTTATAATTTAGATATAAATCGTGGCGACTTTCAAATTGTGACATTGTATCAAGCTATATCACAACTTATATTTTCTAAATCTAAAACATTGTTCTCTACATCGCTGAATTTATGCTGCTCAGTCGTTTGCTTAAGGAAAACTAGAACTGATATTATTATATTGAGGATCTCGTCAAAATAAATCTTATTAATTTGAACATGAGTCCTAACATGGCAGGTGGACTCATGTTTTTAAACTTTATCCCCCAAAATTGAAATTGATCACCTACGAGCATTACTCGAACTTCATTTTAAGGCACATTTGAGTGATTATCATCATATTAAGTGGTCAAAGATTAAACTATAAAATCTCAAATCATAATTAATTCACTTCATAAACTTTAACCTATTGATTTAGTATAAAAAACTGGTTTTATACAATGTCGTTGGTACACCGGGATTACCAATTGAAGTTGAAGTGTCCAAATTTAAAAACACTGTAATTTTTAAGGTTATTCACCGAACTTATTATTGGTTGTTTGTCTATCCTCAGACAAATTTCTGGGGTGTTACCGCGTAATCCGATTCGAATTTCCAAAGTGTCCGAAACTTTAATTCGTTTTTGTAAGTGTTTGGTACTGCGTAAACCGGATTAAATTTTAGTATTGCCAAAGTCGTAGGTAAAATTAAAAGAAAATTAAAGCATTTGATATTTCCACACCGATAAAACTCATTGATTTCATATAAGATCAGTGTATAGCAATTTGGTGCAGTGATGATGATAGTAATAATGAGAACCCCTTAAATGTAAGAATAATTCGCGATAGAAAAATCATTTATTTCTTAATAAATTAAGGTTCAAGAAGCATTTTAGACTATCAAAGGAAGCACTTACATATGTCCTTAATGAAATTAAATGCGAGTTGAAATCTCGTAGAAGGATAACCACTATTTCAAATCACATCAAATTGGCCGCTACGTTACGTTACCTAGCAGAAGTTGGCTATCAACATGTCACCGGAGACGAAGTAAAAATTTCATTGGCTCAACAAACAGTATCATATATGTTATTAGTGGAGTGTGTACTGTCATCGAAAACAAAATTTGCCCAAATGCAATACGATTTGAGACTGAATCTAAAAATCGAGATATAGAACATTTTTTTTAAAACCGGGTTTCCTGGAATAAAAGGCGTAATTGATTGAAAACACACATCAAAATCATCAAACCGCATCACGATGAACATTTGTACTTCAACAGGAAACTAAAATACAGCATAAATGCTATGATGGTATTTTACTGTTTCACATTTTTTTAAGGGATAAATTTTTAAAAATTTATAGATTTATGGCCATAACATGCGAATTAAAGCTGCAGATGCCAGATTAAGTGGTTCATCACATGATTCACACATTTGGAACTTATGTTCCGAACAACAGAAATGGTAACCAATCATCTTGAATATAAGGTAAATTTCCATACATGCATACTTTTAAATCATTTAAGGAGATTCTACATATCCACTTGAGCCGAGGTCAAATTCAATATATTGTTCTCCAAACTACGGACAGTAATTGAAAGACTTTTTGGAGTTTTAAAAGTTTTCGCTGCTTACTGTCTGCAAGAAAGCTCCATTATATACATGAAAAGGCAATATAAGTTTTTAATGTTTGTTGTGCCTTACACAGTATCTGTTTGAACTTCAAAGTTTCATTTGAAAATCAACAACCATAATTTATGATATGATATGATGTTGATGAATATGTAGGTGTAGTTGATTTCTCAACAGAAACTGAATCTGTTCTAGATATAGGGAAACGCCCAGGTGACACAGTGGTTAAAGCTGCGGCAGTTGGAGCTTGAGGTACCGGGTTCGATGCGTAAAGGGATTTTTCACCATCGATCGTTTGGGCGGTGCGATCGGTGGTGTGAATGAACTCATCTGGATCTCCTGTTGAGTTTAAAATGTAATGCGCAGCGGTTCTACATAAATCGGACATATAGTGGTTTCACAACGGACCATCGCCGGTCTAAGTGTACGGTAACAGCTACCCTACAAAAAAAGTATAGGGAACCCTTTCCGTTGTTCGAACTTGTTTAGCCGGTGGAACATATTGATTTCTTCTTGAAAGGCATCAGCACTTACTTCCATAACTGGGTCATCATCACCCTTAGTATCTATAGTTATGGTTTTGATTTTTACTTCAACCACACCAAACTTTTTAGTATTTTCAGGTTGTTAGTTGGTTTTTTGTTTGTTTTTATCTCTACAATCTATTTTGGGGCTCAATGCACTTCCAACTAGTTCGCGGTTTGCTTATTTACGTCCTTACCTTATGCATTTACATCCAAATCGAGGACGTACGGCTTTTGGTCCGATTAACACAGAACCATCTGCACATTGCATAGCTCCATGCCAGCCTATAGTGCTGACATGGAAGATGGGTTGGCCCATAAATTCTGCACTACAACAGGGGATCATAGATGAGTTAATTTACACCACCGATCGTAATCGTATGGTAAAAATTCCCTTTAGCATCCTGCCCCTATCGGGATTCGAAACCGGTAGCTTTAACCACTGCACCATGGTCGGTTATTTTGAGTCCCCGTTATGGTTTTCCTTAATAGAATAATATCAATCACCAGCGTTTTCAAATCTGCCCACAACAACAATATACATTTTTGTAACATAAGTTTGCAAATAAGTTAGAGTAATATTTTTTCCTATTTCCAAGAAACAACATCCTTGACGGGTGGCTCTTCCGCATTCAATATAGCAATTTGCTAATGAATGGTTTACTTTTTGATCTGCTGCAGCAGTTTTTAAATATCCTTGGGCCATATCTGAATGAGTTACCCATGCTAAGTAGAAATAAATGGAGCAGCCTGTTGAAATGTTGATAGATGACTTTGGTAACATCCCATCCATGGTTTGGTAGAAACCATACCACATATTTTGATATTTAGTGACAGAAAATTTAACAAATTTTTTGAACGATATTTCTCAGTGGCTGCCGCCTGAAACATAATCTGTGTCGACGCTTGTTTTCGTGTCACCATCAAATATCCAAAATCATAATCTTTTTAACCAAACAAATCAGTGAATTTTCATCCATTCGTCAAGACAAATGGTTGCACGTCTCACTAGAATATAACAGATAGCTCGCAAATAAAAATCAGTCCTTTTATATCAGCAGCCAATTCAACACAATATTGATATTTGCTCTATAAACATTAAACAACTATAAAAACTACTAACCATAATTTATTATCCATGTTATACACCTCAAAGAACCCGGAAACCAACAGTTTACACAAAACATTATGAAAACACAAATATGCAAATTTATAATATACGATATTTGATTTACTAACATCGATCAAATCAATATATATAAATTTTCTCTATTTTAGCAACAAAAAAAATTATTTTTAGAAACTCACTCGTAAGATACTGGAAATTATCACATTCAGACAGCATATATGTGCTGCAATGCGTAGGTGATTCCTATTTGTACATTTCTTTCAACAAAACGAGTATACATTTATATTGTATTTTCAGATCTAAGATAACAAGCCAATTTTCAATCTTGAAATTAAAAAATTTTCTAGATCCGCACGTTTATTACTTAATTAAAAATTATAGACGTTGTTTAACGAGCGTACAACAATGCATGGTAATCATATGGGTGAATTGACACATACGTGTACAGTAATCACATCTTTTTTCGTTCAATCATAACAAATCACAGTCGAACATAAATTCAATTATTAGCGCGACACTCACGCATAATTGTAATAATATATATAATTTATGGACTATATATGTACATATATATATATAAAGAAATTGTATTTATTATATAAAGTAATAAAATTTAATTGCATGTTAGATTCTACAGTAGGATAAAATGGCATACCTGCGAACCTTTCTCGTATATTATCATGTGCACACACTATACACACTCAACGTATCGTATATAAATAATTTTGCGATACTCAAACACAAAATATAAATTTTATAATTGAATTACAAGTGTTGTGTGTGGAATCGTGTATGGTATTCCATTAACACCGTAATAATCATAAATAGATTCCAGTTTTATTTTTTAAGTATACGAGTACATATAATTTCTGCTCGATCATTGTTATTGTCTTGAGAGGTACAACTTTGTAAAAATCCAAATTAAATTAGTTACAAGAAGAAAATGAAAATGCATCCAATTTGCTACTAAAATAATAATAATGATAATTATTATTATTATTATAACTCAAATTTATTACATGTAATAAAATTTAATGAAAGACTTATCGTTGATGATTAGCTTTTATATAGTTTCACTTAATACAATTTTGATGTAAACACAAATTTTATAGATTTATTGTTTCTGGTATTATTACATCACAAGTCGAGAAGAAGTCATTATAATACAAAGTCATATATATAATTCTGTATTCACTTTTATATAGGGTTGAGAAATCAAAATTGATAAAATTTAATGACAGACGATTAAACGTCTTTAGACGTTGAGATAAATATAAGAGATTTGCATAATAAGTACCAAAAGTCGACTAAAGATGGTGGCACTGTTACTATATTAATGGCATTGGAATATTTTTCACCAGCAATCTTCAACATACTGAGACTGATAAAAATATTAGTTTCCCTAATCATCACTTCTTTACCCGACTTGAATCATTTTCTCGGCAGCTTTAAACTTCCTGTCGAAGTGCGAAACTCCTAAACCAACCCAATCTCCACGTCTAAGTATGTGTAGTGTTCATACAAATAACGCCACAATCAAATAAATCGAAAACTTCGAGGTACATTCTTGTGATTCGCTAGTACTGTTGCGACTCGATTAAAAGTTACATATACGAATCACACGCAAGTACATACGATACACATGAAGTTCGCTAGCATATTACTGAAGTTACACAAGAAATTTAATAATGCCATCATCAGACGGCCCTGTTTTTAGGTAGGGAACATTACATTACACGTTAATACCATCTAACACAACCGTCCAAAAATAGTATGCCTTATGTAAAACTAGGCATCTATGTCTACCTACTTCATTGGACTATATATAACCTCCGATTTAAAAGTATTTTCGATGATCTGGGTGAAAACATTGAAGACCTCATGTTGGAATGCAAAATTCATAGGCCGAGCCATATTTTATGTTGTGCAATGTAATGTGTTGATAGATATAGTGTACGCAAATCAAGGCTATAGCTATTCGACCTCAAAAGAATTATTAAGTGTTTCGGTCTCAAACTAGATAGTAGAGACATGAATGTAAAATCAAGAAATACTATAACTCCTTCTTAACCAATGGAGATGTTTAGAAAATATACCTTCAAATTTTAAGGAAACCTCATGAGAAACCTAATTTTTTAAAAATGTGGTGTTGTGTCGTAAATGACAGCTTGTTTAGAATCTTCTTACCTCGTTAAGTCACAAAAAGTTCTGAAAACCTCAATACTGATTTAAATTGTGTACGTTGATTGTAAAACGCGAGTCATGTCCTTGCATATTTGACTGGTGAAAAAGTTTGAGGAAAACCGTTAAAAAATTTCATTATACATTGTTGATTAGTATTTTAATTTGTTTTAGACCATATCCTATTAACTAAGATGAGAAAATATTTTTCTTTAATAACGACTGATAATGACCAGCAGTTAATCATCGATCAACATTGATTTTATATGAATTAAAATATTATTTAATCCTAATCTATTTAACTTTGTAACTTAATAACATAAATATTTATTTTGTATATCACTGTATTAGTAACTTTAAGATTGTTAAGTTTTATGGTATATTCTTCTTTTTGTTCTAAATTAGTACAATTTATATTATGTATTACATTTGTTCTGTCATTCTGTTAAAACATTCTGTACAAGCAACATTAAAATATATAAACCTAAATTCAATCTAAATATAAATTAAATCTGAAGCTTTACACGAAGTTTAATTCTGGAGTCAACTTAACAAATTCAACGAGACGAAAAACGCTTAGTCTCCATTTTTCATTGGTGTCAGAAGTGGGATTGCGGGTCATTGCATTTTTCATCGTAATTTTCATCCTCAATCTTTATAAAAATTGGAAATTCACTGGCGTGGTGCGTGACTTGCAGTTAAAATTCAGCTAAGTATCTTTTTAATTCAATTAAAATTGTTGATTGTGTTTAACGTAGTTATTCAACCAATAATAATTTTAATAATTTTCACCGCCTAACATTCGATTTATTATTTCGTTCCCGGGTGCATTGTGTAATATTTAACGTTGAATTAAGCAACGTGGTGTTTAGTGATTGTGTTATTTCTTTATAAAATATGGCGACTGAAACTCAAATTAAAAGGTGCAAACAATGTAACAAAAACTTTAATGAATTCCTCAGTGAATTATCTGAATATGTTAATACCAAATTAGAAACTGCACCTCGATCACAAGTTCAACTTAGACTTGATGATCTAATTCTTAACTACGGAAATTTAAAGAAAAATCAAACTTTGTACGAGTCATTAGATGAAACTCAGTTAGAAACTAAAATTCGAACCACGGTAGATAGATTATATTACGATATCCGTCCACAGTTACAAGATAGACTTGCAGATTTGACTAAACAAAAGGGTGCATCTGTCGTAAAACCTAATGAAGAGTTATCTTTTATCCCTAAATTACCAGAAATTTCCTTAGATAATTTTTTTGGAGATATAACAAAGTGGAAGGGGTTTATCGAGTCGTTTGATAACCATGTTCACAATAACCCAAGGTTAAATGAATTAACAAAATTTCAGTATCTAAAAAATTCAGTTAAAGGTTCTGCAGCTAAATGTTTCGAAAGTTTAGATTTTACAGCTTCTAATTATACCGAAGCACGGAGCTTATTGATTGATCGCTTTGATAAACCTAATCAAATCGCATATCAAAGAGCATATCAAAGCATTATTTTCTTTTAAACCAATTGATAAGCCAACATCGCAAAATTTGCTGAATTTATTGGATCATTTCAATTCACATGTTCGTTCATTAAAGTCGTTGGGTCGTCCAGTTCAATACTGGGATGATTTATTAATCTATCTTATCACTTCGAAATTTGATTCACATACAAGAGCAAAATGGCAGGAGACCTCCTTACCCAATGTAAATTATTCCTTTCAAGATATTTCCCAATTCATTCAAGTTAGAAGTCATAAGATAAGTGAATACAAGCCGGACAAATCGGGATCTTCACATGATTTAAAAGATTCAAAACCTTTGCAGCCTCAACCAAAACCATATAAACGAATGGCGTTTTCCGCAGTCAAGGGATATAAACAATATAATTGTGTTGTTTGTAGCAAACCAGGCCATTCTATTAATCGGTGTCATGCATTCATTTCTATGTCAGTAGAGGAACGTAGAAAGATTGTAATGGATCGTAATCTGTGTACTAACTGTTTGAGATCATCACATCTTGTTGCACAATGCAATATTACAGATGTGTGTCGAATTTGTAAGGTTAACCACAATACATTATTGCATACAGACAATTCTAGTTCCGCTGGTTCAACGAACAAGGAAGTGGTACAACGAAGTAATCTCTCCTCTCACCCTGATTCATCTGTAATGACACTATCATCCAATCAGAGCCATTCCACTTTAATCGGACGTATCATTTCAAATTTTGTTTTCATTGCCACTGCACTAGTTGAAATACGTAATTCGAATGGAGAATCAGTTATTGCACGTGCATTACTCGACTCAGGTTCGCAACTAAATTTTATTACCAATTCACTCATAAAGAAAATACAAATTAAGACAGAATCATCATACGTCAATATTAAGGGTATTGCGTGTGCTCCAACCTCTTCATTGAGGAAGGCTTCTATTACCATATTTTCACGTATAAATCAGTTTTCAGCAAACATCGACGTACAGTTGTTAAATAAAATCTCTGATAACCAACCATCATTTCAAATTGATACTTTAGGATGGCCAATTCCAGTTAATATTAAACTAGCTGATCCATTATTTTACGAACCAAATGAAATAGATCTGCTATTAGGTGCAGACATTTATTACAAAGTGCAATCAGTTGGTCAAATTAAGCTTGCCGATGACCTTCCTATTTTACAAAACACGGTACTAGGTTGGGTAGTGGCAGGTGGAAATTTAAGTTCATCTCAAACAAATAGTAATTGCAATTTAGTTGCCACAGATACACAAAATTTAGATTCACTTTTAGAGCGATTTTGGACAATTGATGAATTTAACACTAACACCGACTCATTACCAAAGTCTGATTGTGAGAACCATTTTAAGGAGAATTTTACTCGAGACACTGATGGCAAGTTTGTAGTAAAACTCCCATTTTTAAATAATCCATCATTATTAGGTGATTCATCATTCATGGCAAAAAAGAGATTTCTAATGTTAGAAAAGCGTCTTAATAATAACCCGAAAATTAGAAAAGACTACAATACTTTCATGAGCGAATATGAAGAGTTAAATCACATGAGCTTAGTAGATAATATTGAATCTCTTAACTATTATTTACCTCATCATTTCGTTATGAAACCTGATTCATCAACTACTAAATTTAGAGTCGTCTTCGATGGCTCAGCCAAATCGTCAAGTGGCTATTCGCTTAATGAGTTGTTAATGAATGGACCTGTAGTTCAAAATGAATTATTCGCTGTACTTCTTCGATTTAGAGCTCATACTTATGCTTTTACTGCAGATATCTGCAAAATGTATCGCCAAATCATTCTGAATTTTGATGATCAAAGTTATCAATATATTTTCTGGCGATATCATTCTTCAGAAGAGCTTAAAACATTTAAATTACATACAGTCACATATGGTACTACATCAGCGCCATTTTTAGCAACACGGTGCCTACTTCAGTTGTCGCTTGATTTTCAATCCACTCAACCATTAGCAAGTGCGACCATTCGTGATGACTTTTATGTTGATGACTTATTGTCAGGTGCTGACTCAATAAAAGAAGCAACTCAGTTAAAAACCGAGGTCACATCTATTCTGAAAGGCGCGGGACTTAATTTGAGGAAATGGTGTTCAAATAGATTAACTCTGCTTAGTGACATAGCAGAAGAGGATCGTGAAACATGTTATATAATCGATGATAAAACGAACATAAAAACGTTAGGCATGTTTTGGGATCCTAACCATGATCATTTTAATATTAACATCAATCTGGATTGTGACGTGACGTCAAGGGTTACAAAACGAATAGTTATATCGCAAGTGGCTAAAATATTTGATCCTCTTGGCTTAGTTGCTCCAATAGTAGTTGTAGGGAAGTTGTTACTACAAAAGTTATGGTCCCTTAAAATAGATTGGGATGAAAGCCTTCCAATGGCCTATCACACCTACTGGATTTACTTTCTTAGTGAACTTCCAAAACTAAGTAAATTAAATATTCCACGTCATTTGTTCAATGGATGTGAGAAATCCAGCATTATCCAGCTGCATGGCTTCGCTGATGCTAGTGAAAAGGCCTACGGTGCTGTGATATATGTACGATTTCTAGTTCAAGATAATTATGCTACCAATTTATTATGTTCAAAATCAAGAATCGCCCCATTAAAACAAGTTACTTTGCCACGGCTTGAGTTATGTGCAGCTCAACTTTTAGTAACTCTTATGGAAAAGGTGGTAAGTGTACTAAATTTTAAGGTTACAAACATTTTTTACTGGACAGATTCCATGATAGCTCTTCATTGGATTAGGTCTTCATCATCAAGATGGAAGTCCTATGTTGCAAACCGTATAGCTGACATTCAAGCTAAATCTAATTCTAGTAACTGGTTTCACATAGATTCAAAATCAAATCCTGCTGATCTAATTTCTAGAGGAACTTTTCCTGAATCGTTAATAAACTCTAATCTATGGTGGTTCGGACCGAGTTTTTTATGTTCATCCGAAGAAATTCAGAAATATTCACAATCGCCAGACACAGAATCTCTCCCAATAATTCAAGAACGAAAAAAGGTTACGGTTGTAACTGCAAGTGCGGATCCCGTCGATGATCTCCTAAATAGAATACACCGTAAAAATTCATTTCTAACAATACAAAATGCAATGGCCTATGTCCTTCGTTTTGTCATAAACTGTCGTTCTAAGTTATCAAGAATAATTGGGCCCTTAACAGCAGAAGAAGTAAACAACGGATTAAATTCAGTCATACGTTTAGTCCAAGTCAAAGGTTTTAATACCGTATATCATGGATTACAAAAGACTGACTTCATGGTTCGAGATCCAGCATTAAAATCACTATCATTATTTATGGACGAGCAGAAAATCCTTCGAGTAGGCGGTCGTCTAAAATTTGCTGCAATTTCTTACAACTCTCGCCACCCCGCATTACTGCCAAGCAATCATTATTTTACCACAACGCTTATTAGTTTTATCCATAGGAAATATCTCCATATTGGACCACAAGGACTTCTAGCTGCTGTTCGGCAAATGTATTGGCCAATGTGTGGGAAACAGCTGACAAAACGAGTGTGTAGAATGTGTGTGATATGCTGTCGAGCGCGACCTCGACTTCAACAACAATTAATGGCAAATCTACCAACTCAAAGAGTTAACCCTGCTCCACCATTTTACAATGTTGGAATTGATTATGCTGGCCCTTTTTATATTCACTATCGGATACGAGGCAAAATTCCAACAAAAACGTACTTAGCAGTATTTGTATGTCTCACAACAAAGGCGGTTCACCTAGAATTGGCCTCAGACCTTACATCTGCTTCTTTCATCGGTGCATTTCGACGTTTCATTGCAACTCGTGGATTGTGCAAAACAGTATTTTCCGACAACGGAACCAATTTTGTTGCAGCAAATTCGGAATTACATGGGCTGTATACAATGCTACACAGTACAGATACTCAAGACCAGATTAATTCACTAACAACCAATGATCATATAGTCTGGAATTTTGCACCACCTGGATCTCCACATTTCGGAGGAATATATGAATCTGCAGTTAAATCTGCTAAGTATCATCTGCGTCGTACAATGGGAAACGCTAACCTGACTTATGAGGAACTTCAGACATTGATAAAACAAGTGGAGTCTGTATTGAATTCTCGTCCTATCACTCCAATTACTACAGATGACAACTTGGAAATTTTAACGCCAGGTCATTTCCTTATTGGGCGAGCTTTAACCAGTATACCTGAACCAAATATAATTGATCCTAAAAACATTAACTATCTCAAACGTTGGGAGCTAGTTAATCATTTGTATAAACAATTTTGGTCCAGATGGTCAACTGAATATCTTCAACAACTCCAGCATCGATATTATTGGAAGAATGAAACAAAAAACATCCCTATAGGAACGATCGTCGCTATTAAAGACCAAGGCCACTCAAATGGAAATTGGGTAAAATTATAGAACTTCATCCAGGCTTAGATGGTCTAGTACGAGTTGTAACAATAAAAACTGAGATTGGTGTAATAAAGCGTGCTATTGCGAATGTTTGTCCATTGCCAGTTGATGTTGAACAACAGAGTGTTCAAGATGGGGGAGAAATGATAATGACCAGCAGTTAATCATCGATCAACATTGATTTTATATGAATTAAAATATTATTTAATCCTAATCTATTTAACTTTGTAACTTAATAACATAAATATTTATTTTGTATATCACTGTATTATTAACTTTAAGATTGTTAAGTTTTATGGTTCAATATTCTTCTTTTTGTTCTAAATTAGTACAATTTATATTATGTATTACATTTGTTCTGTCATTCTGTTAAAACATTCTGTACAAGCAACATTAAAATATATAAACCTAAATTCAATCTAAATATAAATTAAATCTGAAGCTTTACACGAAGTTTAATTCTGGAGTCAACTTAACAAATTCAACGAGACGAAAAACGCTTCGTCTCCATTTTCAACGACACTGAAAAATGCATTTGGGCATTGGGATCCGTGTATTGGCTGAAATTTTATTTATAGACGACAAAAATAGACCCAAGTTCGATGTTGGTTTGAGCTGAAAATCAAATTAAAAAACTTCACGATGTTGAATATTATATCAAACTCGCTCTGAAATGGGTATAAAATGGAAAATTAATGTTCTAGCTAATAAATTGGAACCAAACTGTGACCTTTGTTACGACTTTTCAAAACTTGTGATTTCAAAATTAGTTATCTGGTTTTCAGTTTCCGTTTAAGTATATAAAATGCACAAGTTTAAGGCAGCTATCAACCTTCACTTGAAGAACCACGCATTGGGTGCGGGAGCTCTGACAGTTACAAGCAGCTAGGACTGTAAATGTCCGCCCTGCACCCAATTAAAGCTTTATTAAAAAAGATAGACAGAATGAATGTTAAAATAAATAAAATTAAAAAGTGTAATTACCTTGTCGATTGATTTCAGCAGATACAAAAAAAATGTTATCTTGCAGATCCACTAGTTATGATTCAAGTACAAGATTCAAGTTCAAAGTCCACATCAGCAAAAGTTATCGCGTCTGACTTTTACCCACAATAATTTAATAATTATTTGATTTGATGAAATTAAGCTGCGGTAGAGAATCAACAAATACAACCTGGAAAGACACCAGTCCTTCTTTCGACAAATAAGAGAACCTTGCCAAAAGAATCAATGAAGAGTATAATGATATAGCCGAAATATTTAATAATTATAGATTTGGTTAGTTCTTAGTACCTATTCTTAGTACTTTTGCATTAAGAATAGGTTCAACTATTAGGTTTTTTGTTTTTATACTGTGTATTCAGGTTTGGGACCATATCACTCCCAACTTATCGGCGGTGTGCTTTTAACTTCCTACAGTACACTATTTAGCAATATCAAAGCTTATGGCTTTATTTTGAATAATTTGAAGTAAAGTTTATGATAAATTAACAAAAAACGTACAACAGACATCAAGTCTTAACAAGAAACACTACACTTAACCTGAAATCTCCCAATAACCTTGTTATTTAATCTAGAATATAATGTATAGTAAAAAACTATTATAAAAGAGTAATTAACTATCTATTTAAAGAGTAATTAAAAGAGTAATATTATTTAAATCTATACTATTTGATGCCTCTAGTATCAAACTGAGATATTCGGAAAAACCCTCTATCATAACATGGAACTGTCAGATGTAGGTACGTATTTCCCTGTTGAAAATGATTTTGCTTGTTTTTTGTTAATTTATAGTTCGCCATTTCCCATGATAACATCTCTATAATTTGTAAAACAGTTTAGAATCAATAGCCCTCTTATTGTGAGTAAAGTATGCTATCTTATAATTAATAATTATGTTTTAGTAGATATAATGCAGCCTAAAGAACTGTCCCTATTACATATTCAACTAGTCAAATTGTTTATAACATTATGACCTGTTAAGTGATGTAATTCCATTTTGTGTTGAAGCAGTCAACAGTTTCTCCTCTTAAATTATCATAAATCAAACCTCAAGTATCACCATATCAACCATGGCTGAACAAAATCGCATAACATTTTTAACCAAAGTTCTTTCTGTTTTAAATTTTAATATAATCGCTCTTTTTCTTCCACATCATCGCATTCCCGAAAGTATCTCTATTTTAATAATATTCCATACTGACATCCAATAGTGGTCACATTATTTTTTTTGGATATGAATCTTAACGCCTATCATCGTACTTTGCACATCTTTTTGAATCTATTCCCTTCTTCCTAATCAGAACAAAAAATAATCTATGACCTAACAGCGTCTCAACTAAGACCTTACGACCAATTAATACGTGTTGGCGCACATTTTAGATGGTCAGCCTAACAAATACTTTTACACACAATCGCTTTTTTTGTCACCCGGTTGCATGTTGACTTTTAGTCAATGGCGGGAATTGAACACGAGACCGTGGCGTGATGAGAAACTCTCTTAAACATTTAGCTACAGCCGGCGACTATCACTACAAATAAACATACTTAGATATGTAATCGCAAACTTTGTTCCATTCCTTACCTATAAAATACATAAGATTTCTAATCTTAATCAATATACCAATAACTGTAAGAGCAAAAATCGTGATACATATTTATACGCACGATTAATTTACTTAAAATATGTACACAGAAATAAATAAAAATTTAAAAATTCAAATTTTTACCTTCTAAGTATTTTTGTTTTTATTTATTATTGTAAATATACAAGAATCCATTAAATTTACAAGAAGATCGAAACAACAAATACAACAACAAAAATAGTGTGTGCATATATACGAATGCTCAAGAAATGTGTGAATTTTCAGCGCGGAAAAATTACCTGCAGTCTTTAAAAAAGGTAATTATGTTAATTTTCTCTTTTTAGTTATAATTTTATCTGAAGCGGTTATTATTTAAATATTGCTATATACATATGTATAAACATATATGTATGATAAAATATTTCTTACCATTATAGTGTTTATGCTAATGAGAGATAATCATGATTGTTAAGATGATGATGATGAGATGGAGGTAATATCTTAATTTTTTTCAAGTTATGTACATACATTTACTTACGAGTTACATATCTGTATATACAACAAATATTTCATATATATAGATATTTAATAGTTTAATAATCGCATCCTGCAGGTATGTAACCATTACCAATTGAAAAGTATCATGACATTTATGCATATAAAATATAGAGCCAGGAAATTAATATGTATATTCACCTCTATATAGTAAACATATATTTGATTTGCATTTGGCGAAGGTATACAATTTTAAGATAGATAAATCACGATGCGCACGAGTATATCGCATGCAACCATATTTTATATAACAGCCTTAAACCAATTTAACTTTCATTTTCCAATAATTTATTTAAAATATTTTGTTGATTTCGGGGTAACATCTCATTTAAAGCTTAATGACACAATAATAGCACGGACACAATCCCCGATTTATATTGTTATAATAACAACATCATGATTTGCAACTTTAATTATATTTAAATCAAAAGTTGTATACGTATATATGTATAGCCTAGCTATAAATGTATATCACTGTATACATTACATTTATTTATGTTTTGAATGTTAAAATTTATTAAAACATCTAAATAACAATTAAATTCATTGTTATGTTTATTACAAATCATAAATTATAATAATACGTCACATTATATTCGTATATTTATGTACATAAAGCTTTTCGAATCAGAATAATGTATAGTCGCGAAAAAAAGTTGTTACAAGAGCTAAACAAACACAACAACAACATAAAAAAAATTATATCGACACATAAACTAGCAAATATAACAAATTTATTTTCATAATAAATTAAGTGTCTATAACATAAATATTAAATATGGTAATAGAATTATTTATAACTGTCACAGTGCGGGATTATGATTTGCGTGAAAGTTATTTCATCAATTTTGAACAAAGATTATCTTGAAGTACGCGGATGAGATGGCCCAAGAGTGAGTCTAAGGTTTCTATATTATATGTCATTGCGATTTGACAAATGTTTTACATCATAAAACCTGTGAACCAAAGTTAAATTCCAGAATCAGTATAATGTGGATGGGGTAACTGGTAGATGGAGTAACATGCATATACGAGTGCAATTCGACGTTTTCAATAAGTGGCTACGAGGTGATAGTATATTGGTTTAAAAGACAATTTTGGAAAATATATACCTCTACTTTGAGGTTCGTAGTTCATTCGTAGCAAGGTGCAAGACTCATAGATTACAAATATAGTTACAAAAATTATCTGGAATCGGTCATTCTTCACTCAATATTTTACATTCCAATGGTGATCATATTCTTTTTCTAAACTACACTCGTTTTTCTCGTGTATTGTTTCGTGTATAAATATAAATTTTGAATATTGTTAAAAATCGACTCAAAATTAGGTTTTCATGGCACGTTAGCCAAGGCCTGAAGTAACGTAATGTATCTCTGACTGTTCTATAATTCTTAGTTAGCTTTTACATTTCAATAACAAATGAAATACATCTTCAAATGTTTCGGTTGTTTCGAATTTCAATTTGACTAAATACTACCACGACCAAGTATCTAACTTTTAAAGTTAGTAATTGTTGAACATACTAACGTGTCTTTAGATTTACTCAACTTTTCATCGTGGTCACTAAGTCATTTAGCAGCAAAAGTTTATATATCAAATTCTTTCAGCTAGGGTGACAATTTGATTTAGCGCAGTTAGTTCCATAACCTGGCATGGTTCACCATCTTTTTTATTTCTCATTTTTTGGCTTGCATAATCTTCAAATCATAGGTAATAGACGCTTATAAGACCGCGGTGTGATGACAAACTCTCTTAACCATTAAGTTAAACTCTAAGAGAAATTAAGAGAGAGAGAGAGAGAGAGAGAGAGAGAGAGAGAGAGAGAGAGGTTAATAGAATCTCTCTTAACCGCGGTGTGATGAATCTACAACGAGCGACCAAAACGTTAAAATGGTTCATAAGGTCTCAATTGAGAAGCGAAGGGCCTTACGATCTCTAGGGCGAAGATTATTAAAATATATATAGCTTCTTAAGTCCCTCTTTGCTGATTGCTCTGTAGTTTACTAGTAAATTTAAACGCTTTCACCTCTTGTGCGGGTTTCTCTTTGTCATATAGGTGTGACTCAAAAATGTCATCATACTCAACTAATAAAAAATTGTACAAAGCTTCATGTAACTTTCAAAAACAGTTGGCTGTGCTGATCGTTGTCATTATTAATATGAACAAGCGATGGTTTACCTATAGTAGCGCAATGAACCAATTTCAATTCCGGAAGACTTGCCAAAATACGTAATTGTACACAAGATAATTTTCACTATTGGAAGAATCGGGTCATCAAGTATACTTCCTCGAAAGGTATTGGCCAAGGTAAACATAAATCTTTTCTTTGACATACATTGGATAAGCTGGTGTCTTTACCAGCTTTTTGTGAACCAATCCTGAAATAATTTTTTCTTGAAGAAATTTCAGATCACTATAGTCTAATTTTTTTTCGAACTGCCCACAGTACTATTGCCGCTATTTTATATGACCACACGGCTATAATGAGACACCGATATTTTTCACCTAGTCTATATACTGATTTGTGCGATTAATTTACTCGACTAATTAAATATATTTTTCTATGGGAAATGTTGATATTTGGATGGCGTGCAAGTTGTTAGGAGTCAGCCAGACCCAAGAAGCAACAGTTATTCTTTTGATTTAGGGTATTTATTACATTTAAATGTTTAGTTTTTCAATTAAAAGTGTTACAATTGGACTTCGTTTAAGTTGCATTTAAAACTTGCAAAATTTGTGGTTTATTGTGGTCAACGCGTAATTTACACGGTAGTTCAAATGAAGATCCATGGAACCATCAGACCTGCAGATCTTGTCGGCCAGCTCAAAAAGGAATTATAATATCTACAATCGCCGCCAGAACTGTAAGAGGGGTTGCTGATGCTCTTCAGTCACGGCAACGGTGATTCCATCGAAGTTCTCTAAAAGAAAGAGCCATTTAAGCGGATGCAATGACTTTGTTTCAATTACTTAATCTTCTGTTGCCCAGAAATGTAAATTTTCAAAATTCACAGTCACTTAAGTGGAAACGGGATTCGACACTCAATATGATTTTGGACTAATTTTTTCTTTGTGTAAACCAGGTTTAAACGAGTCGACTTTCTCAAACGTCCCCTGACTGTTATAAATTAAAATTTCGAGTAAATCATCTTGTAATTCGCTGGCACTGTTGCAATACGGTTTAACAGTAAATATACGAATCCGCACAGTACATATATCAAGTTCAATAGCATATGTCTAATTACACGAAAACCATCCTAGCAAATTACAACATAACAAGTACAACTTTTAAATTAAAATCATTATAGTTTTTTTCCACGCTTTACAAACCAAGGATTTCAAGGGTGTTATTATTGCTGACTAAAATAAAATGGCTACACAACATTGGGTTTAAAAGTGAGCTTTTCAAGATCTGCAACCGTATTTTTAGCTACAAATATTTATTAATTAATTAAATAGAAATATTTAACCATTAATATTTAACCATTAATAGCACTTTCTGCAACATCAAAGATCTTATAATTGAAATAAGTTTTAATATCAATGTTCTCTTCGTTAGCCTGGTACTCTGATTCTAAGTCGATAGCTTCTGTCCTTCTAATATTTTAAAGTTTAAGCTACGAGAATTAAAACTCCAACAATAAGCTTTGAAGTCTACAAGTGGGGTGGTAGACAATATTTTTATAATTAATTAGAAAAAATTTAAATCTCTGAGAATTAGGTTCCATTTGCAGTGTAGAGGTATGGCCATGCACTAATATTACCGATCGTATTGGGATACTTGGTAAAAAATTAACTAACCGATTTGGATCACATTTGGTATTTACTGCCCAAATGAAAGTTTTTTAAATACCAAAGTAAATTTCATCTACACACAATATCATCCAATTTTCAGCTTAATAAAAAATCGATCCAAACCAATAACCAAACCCTTAATTAAACCATTTTTATTCCTATTGTTTGTGTTTCAATTTTTGTTGGCAAAAAAAACTTTTCTTTTCTATTTAATTAATCACCAACACTGTGTTTGTTAAGGGAAAAATCATTTTTTTTAAAAGCTTGAAATGGAACTTTATTGATTTCTCAGCAATTAATATTTTTTATGTGTTCGTTCGTTTTCTGGTTTCCTCCGCATTTTAATGGTGGTTCTAGATGTACCATATATCACATCAGATTCGAGGTACAGAATAAAAACTGTTGATTCTATACCATTTGAGCCAGCCAAATTGCTTGACTTTGTATAGTGAACAAATATACTTTAGTTATTGAACGAACCACCTTCATTTTTGTCGGATAAGTCTCCTTTCAGCTCGATGCATTCATTCGAAGGTATTACAACTTTTAAGCTACCCATAAAATATTATTTGTTGAACTTAAGAAAACAGACCCCAGTTTAGTGCCAAAATTCGACTAGTTTTGCTTTGGTATTCGTGGGCGGGTTATTATTTCACTATGACCTGATACCTAGTTCGCCGAAGCCTTTCATGTCCATTTTTCCATGAGAAATACTAGGTACTGAGTCAGTTAAAATATTTTCTACATCACATCTTCTATAATTTCCCCTTTTCATTTGAAACGGTTATTTGTCTTGAATTTCTTGAATTGTTTTCATCTATAGGGTGTCCGCCGGGAAGGTACAATACTTTGGTTTATAATTTTTGATTAAATTAAAGAGAATAGATCTTATATTGATAAATGTTTTATTTAATATCGGCAATTATGTATGGAATACAATATCAGATAAATGTCCGCCTCTGTTAGCCTCACAAATGCGAGCCCTTCTGAGCACAGTTTTCATAACATTCTCACAAATTTCACGCGGTATTTCATTAATTTCATCACGAATATTTTGTTTGAGTTGCTCAAGTGTTTCTGGTTTGTTTGCATAAGCCTTGCTTTTCAATCAGGCGACCGTGGAGGTCAATCAACATCACCATTTTTTTAAATAACTTTTGTGGAAAGAGGTCTCGCAGTAATTCCATTGTAATCCTGGCTGTATGCGATATGGCACCGTCTTGTTGATACCACATGCTAATCAAGCTCAAAGAATGCAGTTGTGGTGTTAAAAAGTTTTCAATCATATCACGATATCGCTCCCCATTCACAGTTACTATTACGCCGTTTTCATTTTCAAAGAAGTAAGGTCCAATGATTCCTCCTGACCCAATTGCACACCAGACTGTTACTTTTAATCGATGTACTTTTAATGGATGTAGTTGATTGATGAATAATTTTCCATTGCCCAGAACTGACTATTCTGTATATTCACATATCCATTCAAATGAAAATGTGCCTCGTAACTCAATATGATTTTTTCATGAAAATCGGGGTTGTCATAGGCGAGCTGTAACATCCTATTGGCATATGTACGGCGGCGTAAATGGTCTTGTGGAAGAAGCTCTTGTGTCAACTGAATCTTAAATGGAAACAAATGCAAATCTTTGTGCAAAATTGTGGCCAAACTTGTTCTTTGAAGACTAAGCTCCTGAGCACGGCATCGAATTGAGCTTGATGGATTGATTTGAACACTTTCTTGAGTAGCAGTAATGTTTTCAACCGATCCTGCCGTGCGTGCAAAATTAATTTTTAATTTGATTGTGATCGGTAATATTCCATAAATACATCAGTACATGATCCAGCATTTATATCAGTACTACAGATAGTAATGTTCAAATTAAGGCTAGAAAGCCAAACAAATAGTTAAATATAAACCAATAAATAATTTTGTACTGTACAATATACTGAAAAATAAATAAGTCTTAGTACATAAGTCTAAGTTATTTTTTTGGATGTTAACTTAGAAATATTAATGAATTCAACTGGCACCAAATTGCATACAATTGCACACACCTGTAACCCAATATACATAATGAAAGCAACTAAGAACGACCTCTTCCATATAAGCATATATAAATGTACAACTGTGCGTAATCATTAACTTTCTTACAATTCAGGTGCACTTGTTTATTATCTACTTTTCTACACTATTCCATCTCTGGTTCCGCAATAACATGTATATATGTATAGCCAGCATTGGATATTAACTTAATTAGAATTTAATAAATAAAAACTCTATTTGAATAAATGTACAACGTGACCTTATATGTTTGGTCATTCATCATATCATGTTGTTATATAAAGTGACCACCCCCGCATGCTGTTTTTACTTGGAAATGTATATATGATTGTTTAATGTTAATTCCTCTCAAAACTACTTTACATAAGACTACGCGATACAACGGTATGGAAATTTATACGATTAATAATTAATAACTGTAACAGTAAACGAAATGATTTATAGAGGATCTTGTATCGAGACATCTTATACACGAGTTTAATAATTGGTTTATAATAGCCAGTTTATTTATTTAATTCCAAGGTTTAAAAAGACTATACAATCGCAACCTGTCAAAACGGGCAAGACATATTCATTTCCTATAATAGATAGTTAATTTTTTATTTTCAAGTGCGCTAGACACAAACAAACTATGTATAACTCACTTGTGTCATGTTAATTAAATGTTCACCACCCGCTCATGTCACTGAGGGAGTGCGACTTTATAACAATGGGGACACACCGCACAAAGTATCATAAATTTTCTAAATTATTAATTGACAGGTCTCTTGCACTAACTATACATACATTATATTAATAGCCGTGTGTATAAATTAAACCCAATTTTAATTTATTAAATTTACGATTTATTCAAATTAAATTTTGTTTATATGTGCGGAGTGAGAGAATTAATGGATTTTCATTGCTTTTTTCACGGATTGGCGTTTTCTTGTATATTATATACTAAATTCGCGCTCTTTACAATCAAACCTTTGTTTCGAATTGTTTCTTGGTTCGGTAAATAAATTCTTGTTTTTATTTGATTGAAATTACAAAAGTATCGAAATGACTTTACAATGGTCTTATTTTGATTTTTTTTTTATAAGTTTTCGTTTTAAATTAAATTTTAATTTGGTTTACTTATTTATTTTGGTTGTTTATATCTATACAGTCGTGTTGTGGTTGAATAAACAAATTGAATCATCTAATTTCCTATTTGGCAGTTAATAATACAAATTGAGATGTTGATTTGCTATATGTACGCGATAGCATTTTTTTATACATTTAAATTGACTCGTTACGGGTTTTAACGTGGAATTGTAGGTTGAATGTAACAACAGTGGGTTTGGTAGTAACTTACACGTCAATTTATTCGATTGTTTAACGGTGGAACTAAGCGGTAATAAGATTGTATCTATATAAAGTCAATAATTTTTATGGAATGTAGAACATCAAGACAAAAACCATCTAACAGTTATTGAAAATTTAGCGAATATCATTGCGGTTAGATGGACAAAACGCATATTAACAACTAGTGTGCTTGAACTGGAATCCCAACAAAACACATCAAATGTTATCGTATCAAATCGTGATCGGCGTTAGAAACACTTGTATGTCTAGGTTAGAAGTAATATTATTTTTAATAAACTAAGATAGTTAACGAAAAAATTCTGATTTTTTGGTTTAATTTGAAGAAAAGTGCAGTTGATGGACATCGAAAAATACGGAGAACATACTTATTAATAAAAAAATTGAGAGTATACATACTGTTTCCGGCATCTTAAAAGTCGCGATCTTGAAACTAGGGACAAAAGAAGTGGAATAGAGGCAAGTAAAATTTTGAAGATGTTGAGTTGAAGGCGTTATTGGACCAAGATTCTTACCAAACTCAAGAGGCTTTGCTGAAACTTAAAAGTGACTCAACAATCAATTGCAATCCGTAGCAAGGCCATGGGTGAACTCAAGCGAAGAGCTCAACTGCTACAAAGGCAAAATCGAAACTGTGTTTATATTAAATCGTGACGGAAAACTAAAAGTCAGTATAATAGGTACAGGATAACCCAAAGCACAGAAAACCGTTGATTAAGCTTGATCTTATCGGCCATATCGAGTATACATGACACGAAACAAATTCGTTTTATCTGATGAGATTAGTTCGGAGTGATCTACTATAAATCACTTGAATATGTTATCAACAAGAATTTACGTACAACACTCACAACCTGCCAAAAAGACATGACAATTTTTCAGCACGATAACGCTCTGTTACATATTCCAAAAGTATAGTAAAGAATACTTCGGAGGTGCTTCAATTGGATGTTCTACCTGCTGCATTTTTCAGACAATTACCAGGCCGAGCAGTACTTCACTGTTTTTCGCAAAAGCAATTTCTCTGTATAATTTTCCAAGTTATAATAGAAACTGGAAAACTATTCTACTATTAGTAGATGTCACATATATTAGTAAGTATCACTTGTAACCTCGGAATATCCATAAGATTTGTTTTCATTACGTTTAAGGAGGTTTATATAAGCTGTGTTTTAATATTCGCGCTATCCAGAGCTTGCTATCCGGAGCTAGGGAAATTTCTATTCAAACTTATTCTATTATCCGCCAATGTCACTGTTAATCAAAAAATAAATACATAAAAAAATCAAATTTTGACATTTAATCCAAAGAAATTTTTCGTTTTTAGGGATGAACATTAAAATACCCATATTTTTCGTAAATTTTCCATCAAATAATAGCTGCTCTGGATAGCGGCTCCGGATAGTGCTCTATACAAATAAGTAGAGCTAAATATTTATTTTTACAAATTTTGATATCTAATTGAATGAAATATTATAGTTTGCTGTTAAATAAATTGTGTTTACCTATAAATAGCGCATTAAATTGGATTTTAAATAGAGAAAAATGCTTTTTCCGCATCGCTATCCGGAGCCGCTATCAAGAGCAAATATTAAAACACGGCTATAGTCTCATATCAGCAAAAGTATTGATCAACTTTCTTGTCATTTAAAACGTTCGCCATTTTTTTAGTTTTAAATTAGCTTAAGTTAATCATGGTTAGAAGAAATATAGGTACGTTTGCTGAATATGCCAAAAATACTTAGTACAAGGTGAACTCTCTCACAAAACAGTATCAAAAAACAGGCAATAACTTTGTATTGCTTGATATACTGAGATTAAGTGATTAGTAACTAACTGTTATTCCATTTAGTTACTAATCACTGATTAACTGTGGATTAACTGTTAATCCATTATTACATATAAGATTTTTGAACAAGTTTTTAAGTCGACGAATATGAAAAATTTACTTCTTTTAAGAAGGAATAAGAAATGGGCCAGATAGATTGTAAGTTAAGATGTACATGTAGTACAAATTTACAATTAAGAGTGCACTGAAAAAAATAATTGTTCAAACTGATAAAAATTACGATCACATTAAAAAATTCATTATCAATATACAACCGATAAAGATTCCTATCAATGAGATTTACGAATTTATCACCAACTAAAAAGTTCAACAAATATATTACCAATAAGAAAAGTGAATTTATCGATTGGAATATATTATATTTTGATTTTAATAAATTTCTTATTTAATAATTCCGTTAAATTAACTTCATATTTTTCAGTAAATACAATTTATGAATTATACATAAAAATAGCATGCATTTTTATATATAAGTTAATATATAAAAAAGAAAAGGCTTTCTTAATTTGGAACATTCATTCGAGTATTGGCCGTGTACACATATTTTGAACTTCTCCCTCCATTATCCATAAACTCACCTCTCTCTCCCCCCAGTTATTATTACTGGAGTTTCTCATTTTGGTTTCGGAGGCCTTTCGGAGTAGGGATTTTGGATTTATTTCTAATAAAATCTATCGAATGAATTCTTTTTTGGCCGGTTTTGATGTGTTGGATGACGTCATAATTAAATGGCTGTGCGATCAAATAGATCAAATCCATCTCTTCAGGCATATGACTTGATGTACATTTCTAATATATACGTTCAGTCGAGTACGTTCAGTGCCAGCGAATTACAAGAACTTACGCGAAATTTCGTCCATTTTCACAAATTTCTATTTTCTTATCGATCTAGAATGATGTTCACTTTGAACGCAAACTGATCAGCTAGAACATTTAACAAAAACTGATAACTTTATCATATAGAATACATTTTTATCATATAGTGATAAATTATTGTTAAGGTTATTGCAACTTTGGAAATTTATTTAATTTCATTAATATGAAACCATCGCCTCTATCTTCAGCAGCACGTGTTTAGTGCACAACCTGAGGTCTCGTTTATATAACGATGCGCTCTTAGGGATCCGTTTTGTAGAATATAATAAGAATAATAAACACCATAACGGAACCACCACCAAAAAAACTCGGGATTACCTGTTTGATTTTTGATAGCACTCGTTTCGTTTTCTCCAGACTGTCCGTTTTCGAGTGCCAATTAAATTGGTACTCATCCGTATACCAAACAGCTCGCCACTGCCTAAGTTCCCAAGTATAGTGTTGTCTTGCGAAAATATTTCTTTTATCACGGGTACTCTATTTTAAATTCTCCTCAATATAGAACAGTTTGCCTCGAAACGAGTATTCCTGAACCATGTGAAAAATTTTTAAAGGTCAAGCGCAGTTGAAACCCGATTTCGAAGAGCTTGAGGTTTTATAACTCAGTCATTGGGAAACATATGACTATTTGACTAGAAACAATAATTGACTGTTGAAACATCGACCAGCGGTTATGAACGTCGAGCGTTCCAAGTTGGGTTGGTTTAACTCGTCTGACATTATTGCTACCAAATTGAATTTTTAAAAAAAACAAAAGAAAACGCGGGAAAGTATATTTCGTAGGTACGTACGTATGGGTGCCTACCAATATTGATGGTCTGTGGTTCATCGTGGGTATCAATATTAATATTTAGGGTTTTAAATATTAATATTGAAACCCACATATACTAATCCTTTAATTTTTTGAGATGTGTATATATGGTATAAGCAGACAGTTTTAATGCATGCAAAATTTAGTATGGAACTTAACGTTCTAAGTTAAAAAATAAAACAGTATTTAGATTAACAGCAAATCCTGCTTAAAGTTTATAAATTACTTAAACTAAATAATCATGCTGATTGAACAATAATATCTTTTTTGGTAAGGTCACAGCTTGTAAATGGAGTGATCCGTTTCTTATTGTAGTACTGGGCCAATATTTCTGTATACGGTTCGTATCGTGTTACGTTACGAAAGTTCATATTCGAGACGGTATTTCTGAATACGATCGTACCTAGTTTCTCGGTTTTTGTCCTTGCTATAAGGGAAATTTATTTTCAATCAAATAAAAATTTGATATTTTTAGTTCAAAAATATTCCTTATAGTGGATTTTTTATTTTTTTATTATAAATATATTTCGGCAATCAAGTTGCCATATTCAGTATTTATCATGAACGAAACAATAAATTTTATTTCCATGCCTTTTTATACTTTTTCCAGGGTAGAGTGTTTTGATTTTCAAGGTATAATATTTTGTGACGTATTTTTCAAAACTAGTTCGTAAAGTTTGTTCGTCATAGTATTAATTTTGTTGTTAAGTAGAAATATATTTTTGCGGTTTTTATATATTTCAAATTCTTCTAGCCTGTTGTTCATTTGGTCGATTTTATTCATCTTGTACTTGACTATTTGACTGTAGAGAATTTTTAAGTTTGTATCCATATCTGTGTAGTTGTGTAAAGTATTATTGATATGGAGAGCAAATCTTGACTCAGTATTCATTTTACCGATATCCTTTATATGTTCGTTAAATCATATTTTAAAGGATCTACCGGTTTGTCCTATGTAAAATGATGGACAGTCTAGTCTGAACATGTTAATTTATAAATTCCGCTGTCTATTGTAATGTTACTATTTGATCTAATTTGTTGTTCTAATTTGTTATGCGTTTTATATGCAACTTTAGATCCAAAGTTTTTGAATATTTTCTGGATATGTTGGCTGGTGTTTTTATTATAATCCACAATAACGTATTTTTCTTGGGTATTATCATCAAATTGTAACGTAGTGTTCTGTCGGTAATTGGTTCTGAATATATATTTTTGATTTATCTCGTCCACTTTGGCCGTGGTATAACCATTTTTATGTGCGATGTATTTAATTATCTTAAGTTCATTTTGATAATCTTCTTTTGACATCGAGATCTTATTTAATCGGTGTATCATATGATTATATGCGGCTATTTTATGCTGGTATGGGTGGTTTAAATTTTTTATGTATAGTTTGGTCCGTTTGCGTGGGTTTTCTAAATATTTTGAATGTGTGTTTGTTATTGATGTTTTTAATTGTTAGATTCAGAAAGTTAATTGCATTATTTTGTTCTAATTCTAACGTGAATTTTATGTTTTCGTGTATATTATTTATATAATTTTGCATTTGGTCCAGTTGTCTAGACGTACCCGTAAACAATATAAGTATGTCATCTACATATCTGTGCCAGTATTTAATGTTCTTTAAAAATTGGTTTCTATTATTTAAGATGTAATTATTTTCGAAATGATTTAAATATATATTGGCTAACGTTCCAGATAGAGGACTACCCATTGGTAGACCATCATTTTGGGAGTAGAATTTTCCATTATATGTAAAGTAATTTTAACTTGTAATTTCTTCTAATAGTTTTGTTATTTCTTCGACGGTGTTACTGTTAGTTCCGTTTTTTATTAAAATGTTTTTGGTTATGATAAACGATTCTTTCACTGGTATATTCGAATACATGTTTGTGACATCGAAGGAAGCGAGTTTTGCATTATTTGGTATATTAATTTTCTCAATTTTTCTGACCAATACAGTGTTATTTTTAATTGAGTGGTCATGTTCGAGAGTTATATTATCTGTAAATTTATTGTTTGATTTGATTTTCATTTCGTGCACAATTGACGGTATTGGTATTTAAAAATTAATTCTTATTATGGATTCTGTGGCATTTTTTATCATCCAGTGATACAGATGATGATATTGAATGTTCAAATTCGATTTTGCTACGACAATTGCGAGATAAATCGAATACTTTTACACTTTCCGACACTGAGTAAGGTATTGGTTTTTGTTGATATAATTAAATTAAAATTAAAGTCAATATAAATATATTTTTAGGTTTGTAAGTTGGTTCAGATTGTCCAAACCAGCTGTGAAATATTTGCTGGAAGAGTTGGATGGATTTTAATCTCAGCCTACAATATCGACTGTAATTAGTAAGTTACTTCATGTGATTGAAGATAAATTATGCCCGAAATGGATATATTCTTTCAACAATCAAATGAAGTAAAGCAAGCAGCAGTTACATTTTATCTTTCGACTCAAAGTAAGGAGGAGCTTTTCATGATTCCTTAGTATGGAGTTTGAGCAACTACCGTCGATATTTACAAGAGCAGCATAACAATTGCAGTCATAACTATTGGCTACTGGGTAATATTCCAATATTTTATATACTAATGATTTATGTATACTTAAAAAGCATTTATGTTATTATCAATTAGGTGATTCAGGATATCCCTTAGAACCGTGGCTTATAACACCATTTCGAGCAGCAACCGATGGTAGTAGAGAGGCGGTATTTAATACAGTACATTCTATGACACGGAATATAGTAGAACGCACTATTGGAATTCTGAAAGCTAGATTCAGATGTTTTTGGGAGCCCGGGAGTTACATTATAAGCCTAAAAAAGCCTCGCGAATAGTAAATGTATGCTGCGCTCTCCATAATTAATTTATAAGTCTTATCACATTTCAATTTTATATAATTTTTGGAACCTACTTGTAGAGCTCAAAATATATCCATATATACATAGATTAATCTAAAAATTTATTTTCTTGTAAATCTAATTTCTTTCTTTTTATTTCTAATACGTCCTGTTTCCTTTTGTATTCTTCTAACCGCTGCTTCTCGTTTATCTTAAGGATTTTTTCTCGCAATGCAATTTCCTTTTCTTTAATTTTCATTTCCCTTTCCCACAATCAAAATGATTTTTCTTTTAATCTAACCAATCTTTTAATGATGTATTTGGGTCATTTAACGTGGTATTGATGGACTCTAATTTCTCTTTGATATTATTATGAAATTGCTGCTGGATATTAATTTGTTGTTGAAAAGCTTGGTATTTAGTTTGTCTTTTGTTAGATGTTGATGGTTCTGATGTTTGTGCTTCAGTATTATGGTCAGTATCTGATTGTAAATTTAGTTTTTCCGAATCAATGTTAAATACTGGAACATTCAATCTCTCGTACCTTTCGTTCTATCTTAAGAGCGTTGCAATTTGCATAGCCGAACTATTGTTTCTTTTATGAGCGAAAATGTAAGCTGTTTGTATGGTCCACCTCCAGTTCCGGATATATGTAATTTATTTAATTTCATTTTTAATTTTTAATGTGAAATTAATACCACCCTTTTTTCCATCCCTCGTGATTTCGAACCGGAAGCTCGTGAGCATTTAATTGATCAGCAATTCCGATCCATAAAGATTTTTCTGAAACACGTGCATCTGAGGTGTTATGAATTTCATTCGCTAAATCGGTGTGCGTCTTCATGAACCCCATTAATATTTCATATTGTCTAGCGTTCGTTATTTTTGACCATAAGTAAATATAGTTTCATAATGTTTGTATTATATATAATCATAATAATATTTATTATATCAGTTCATTTAATTTTAAACTAAAAATTTTCAAAAATAAAATAAATATTAATTTTAATTTACTTACTTTTTATGTTTCAGCTCTTTATATTTTGCTTTCGTCAACAAACTAGATATAACGAACACAATTTCGATCATGAACGTTCAAAAATGACTCGCATTCTATTGCGCAATAAGCGAAATTTTTCATCCTATCGTACCAGACCAATACGTATTAGAAATTTTACGTGTTAGTATTCAGCAATAAGGGCCCAGAACTTCTAACAACAAAGTGTTGCCCAGTAATCCAAGCCAATAAATATTACAACACAATAAGCTCTATATAACAGTAAGTAAATATTTCACTGTACGATCATGCTTTTTTATCTCAACATACGAAAAGGTACATATTGTTGCCAAAGTGTTTTTGATATTTGGACAGCAGGCGGTCAATTTAAACCATATAAGATAATTTAATCGTACTTATACACACAATGTGTCAATATACAGTTCTTTAATATTAATAAAAAAAAACTGTCCTTAATGATCAAAACCAATTGTAAGTGATTTTTAAAGTTTCATGTCAATAACCAATTTGTTTAATTTATGAAGTTCTTGTAACATGTATGTACCAAACAGATTGCATGTTACGAAAATATTTAAAAACTTATGTGTATAAACAAACAATAATTTTGACAATAAATTTTTTAATTTTCTAATCTTGACTCGATTAGCTAACAAATCAATATATTATATTGTGTATATATGGTCGATACGAAATGACTCAGAAATTAATTTTATTTTTTGGACTTTCAGACTATATACACATAGGTACAACAATAATAAACATTACATATATGTGCTTTGGTTTAGTTTTCAGTTTTTTTTAATGTATCCTGCGGCGTTATTGTTTCAAATATTGTACACATAAATTTTGCATATATTGATTACATTTCATGTATTGTTAGTGTAAATTGGCAATTGTATTTTAGTATATACGAGTATAACTATATATTCGGTTTATATATTTTGGTTAAGATAAAAATTCAGTATATTTTTCGCGCAGCACACGGCAAAGAAATGAAAATACGTTATAAAATATATATTATAAGAAACGAGAAAGTGAATTAAAATAAATTTTCAAGAAATCGATTAAATTTGCATATATGCTGTACGATTTAATGTATTTAATCATTTTTATGTAAATTTCGCTATTGTTGTTGCTTTTGTTTTTATATATTTTTGACACTAATTAACTTTGGAGTTTTACGATTTGAAATTTATTGATCGATTTACAAGTTGATTTTAAATTTCAACATTGTTTGCGTATTATATATATGTACGTGCATGATTAATTTTTCTTGTTATACTATGTATATTCCCGATTTAGCAAAGGTTATAAAAAAGCTATATTGTATGCCTCTAGTATTTTTTCCACCGCATCTAACTTTATTAAAATTAAATTAAAACTTGTCGTTTAATTAAACGTAATGGTTTAAGGTGTGCCATCAATACACTATATGTTATTTATAGGCGCACACACCATTAATTATATTACTGATTAACTATTCTTTACTATACAGTTGAATTGTCCATAAATTATAACGCCAAAAGATATAAAAAACATGTTTAAATAACGCAGACATACGAGATGTATGCCCGGAAGCGCTTTAATTTAGTCACGTGTCGATCAATAAATTAAAAGTCAAACGTGTGCCCAACCAATTGCATATATATGTATATTACTAAAAGTTCATGCATTTAAATGACATGTAGATAGAAGGTTTAAGGACGCTTTTGTCGTTTCAAAGAATGCGATGCACTTCAAAATCACATATATAAATAAAATGTCTTGTAACGTTTTATAATGATTCTTATCTATATGTATACACAATTTATATACAAACGGTTTACCACGCATATATATCAAGATTATTTCGCCCAACCTGCTAAAATTTTATCAAAAATCAAAATTTCCCACAAAATTTGCACCATAACTATAATCCCCTTAAATAAAAATAACACGTTCGCCATCAACATGTGAATTTTTCATCTCAAGTACCCACTGTACGGATATCCGATTTTCAAACGAACAATAGAAAGAAAAAATTTTCATTTAATTTTCTCACGCTGACATACCAAATATCCCATTAATATATATTCGAACAACAAAAGTAATATATAACAGCATCACCATTATGCATCATATACACAATAATAACCTTAGTCCCCCAATTTCAGGACGATACCAACCACCATACATCAAACATCCGATAAACATAAATTTTTATCTAACACAAGTATTTTTTTTTATGTTCAGTTCGAACAATCAATTATCACTGTAACAATAGTAAAGTGCATATATTTTCCATCGACTGTGAAAAATGATCGGAACAGGTCGCGTGGTAAAATACTGTATTTATTATATATGTATCTATGAGGGTGCTGCACCCCTTTATGTATAACGACAATTACTTACAGAAAAAAAAAAGAATTTCTAATTTAATTTGTACAGTATGATTGGGTCAAATCAAACATATTACATATATAGGGGTATTGAGCATGAGTCGCTGAATTAAGTTTTTCGATGTTCACGCAGTAATGATAATATAAGGGTGACATAATCCATATTGTTTTGGATTATTTATATAACAATATTCGATTTAAATTTAATTAAATGGAAATATGTATGTATACATAGGGAAATTGGGTTGGACTGCGAAGAGAAATGCGTTTCAATTTAATTTTTCATGGGAAATTGCCCTAATTACCGTAAACATCGTTTGCCAGGTAATATACGTGTACTTTAAACACTTTTTACCTTATATGGAATTACAAAACATTTCCAATTTGTAAAATCAAATTATAAAATTGTATTCGATTTTATATAAATTAGCATCTTGCTGCACCAACCAACTATAGGTACACACGACGATTTTCACACGCAAAATGATGATCTAAATTACGTTTTATCGTATATGGTTGTGCCTGATTTACCATTTTAATCGTTGTTTTATTGTGATTTTCAATTAATTGTGGAATAAATTTAATCTAAATTAAAATTTATTTTCTTGTCTTTAACAATTTCTATAATCTAATCGAATAAAATATCTATATCAAGATAATCTTAATTTGACTTCAATTTTAATTAACATACGTTTCGTATACGTACTTGTGTTAATTTACATTTAAATGCAGAACACCTTTAAGATTTATCGTTTACACAGTTGGATGTACACAAACGGTCTACGAAAAGCAAGAAATATCTCATTCTTAACTCATATTTATGTCTGATACTCGTAATTCGAAGCCACAATTTTTTCTTCTCGTGCTAATAATTTGCTCATAGATAGAGCTTTAGAGTCCTTATTTTAGAATCGGCCAAATAATCTATCAATTCTTTATCTATCCGTCAAAAATGGGAACAGCCACAAAATGCCCATGATATAACTATCGCTAGTGTACTCTACTATCAGGACAACACTAAGAAACTATAACAGATGAAAAGTGCAAAAATACGAAGAACGTCTAAAACTCAAACTACCACCATACCACCAGGACACAAAGAAATATTCGATGGTTAGACATATTGTAGAAAAATACAGAAGACATTCTCAAGACTGAAGAAGTAGACGCAAGTAGAAATATGCTCACACTACCAATTGTAAAAAAAATTATTAGAAAATTTACTAACATTCCGCCAATAGAAGATCTAATCGGTTAAACCCTACCCACACACAACTAAATAGCCTGAACAATAATGATCCATATGAAACGCAACCGAAGAGAATACAAGAACTGCGTGGTAGCTCACTTTGCAACAACACAATAAAAGTATTTTTTTTTGTTCTAGTGTTGTCTGTCACTCAGGCTCTAATGGCCCATTGTGACTTCCCACTATATTACCGTACGTTCCGGATATATTTACGTAGAAACCATCTGCACATAGCTCCATACCAGCCTCTACTGACATGGAAGATGGGACGCCACACGTATTCTAACCTCAACTGGGTCTCAGATGAGTTCATTCTTACCACCGATGATACCGCCCCAGACAATCGAAGATGAAATCCTTTTTCGCATCCTGTCCCTATCGGGATTCGAACTCGGTATCTCCCCAATCAAAGTATTAGAAATGATAATCCTTGTGCGAATATACCCCATCAAGAATAAAACAACCTGGCTTTAGTCCAAGAAGAAACTGTACCTACTCTAAGTAAAGACTACAAAGATACATTTGACTCAATCAGCCGAAACACAATCTGACAATATTTAGCGGAATTGACATATCGAAGAAAATAATTGAACTAATCAAAGAGATAACTCGGGATGTCGGAAACAAAGTTCAATACAAAGAAAAACATCAAAGTGAAAAATTTATTCAACTAGCTAGGTGTAAGGCAATGCTATAGGTTTTATCTCCGCTACTATTCTCATACTAACGCTTTATAGTATAATATGCAAACTCGATACCACATCACCCAAATTTTATTCATCGGGGACCACCAACGAGTCTTAATGTTTTGGACTACGTATATGACATTTGCCTTGTTAACACTTAAACATGCTGACATGCATCAGTAGCTACCGTAGCTGTCAGACCACGTAAAACAAGTTGGTCCCAGTAAAACTAAAATCATGAGACTTGATACAAACAAGAAAGTTATTCACCACCAATAAGAGGTTGAGATATTCGTATACTTTAGTTCTACTGTATAGCATAACAGCCAACACGGAAGAGGGCATTAATCAACTCATTAACAAAGCCGGAAATACGTCCAACACTCTGTGGCGTTCTGGGCAACTCCAACAAATACAATTAAATTATCTCACGCCACAATTAATTAATCAAATCAGTATTTCGAGTTAAGTTTTTGTAATTCACTAGTACTGTCGCGTCACACCTGAACGTATATACACGAATCGCACAGTATCGATATCACGTCCAGAAGCATATGCCTGATGAGATGGATGTGATCTTTTTAAACACACGGGTCATTCAATGACGTGATCATCATCAGGTCGAAACTGGCCTAGTGTGGAGGATTACAAGATATACAAGTAACACAACTCGGATTTACAAATAATTCAAATTTACATAAAAGCAAAAATACAATATCTTCAACTCTTTTACAGGGCTTGGAATGCACACATCCTGTCTAGAAAGTCAATCCTATGATTGGTCAATTCGTGAAATCAGTTTTACTGTATTTGTATCGGTGTGGTCATGGAAACACAGTGCGTACTGTACAAAGACGGTATAGGTGATGTAAACAAAAATGGCTTAGAAAAATAATAAATATAGCTTCTGGCCCCATATAAAATCAAACATATGAGGTGCTTCTGAGATAAACACCTCAAAATAGACATTATGAATCCGAAATTAGAAACCGCAAGGTTTATAAAACCGTACACTGAAAGAGAACGCCCCAAATGAATATCAATGGAATTTAATCCACAAAGAAAGAGCCATTAAAGAGAATAGTGACCTGGAAGAGAGAAGAATGAATGGAAGCCGCAAAACCAAATAACTCAGTTAAACAAGAGGAAATCGGAAAGCAATATCCGAAAGAGTCAAATGGGTATATATAGTTAAATGGAGGCTCAATGCTCTTAAAGAATTAACTCAAGATGCATTATTATAACAACGCCACATATTAATGCATTATATATCGAATTAACATGATCATATATATTCGTCGGTAACCCTTACCTCGGTAAATTAACAGGTTCGCCCATGGCAGCTTGAATTATTTAGGCGCACCACATCTGTAGTAGTTTCACTGTAACATAAACAGTCTTGTTAACATTTTTTATCTTATTATTTTCTATTCGATATCAAATTACATTGGACATCTAATCTAATTGAGTTATAATCATAAACATTTATATAAAAAACTTAATGTTTTTCGCAAAGAGATATTAATGGTGAAATGAATTCTATGTCCAAACCGACCAAACAATATGATTCGAAGGTGTGGTTTTCTATTATTGTACATGTAAGATATTTATTTAAGAATTATGCACACATTGTAGTTCCGCGTGTATTCTTATAAATAGGCATTTCTAAACTTTCTTCAAACGAACGATTCCATTGTATCGTTATATTGTTACACTACGGAAGCAACAAATCTCTTACAAAGACAATCATAAAATAATAATAAGCAGAAAACACTTGACTCAAAAAATAAATAAAGCACAAACTAAAATCCTTAAAATAATAATAAATCGTGAATATCTCTATATGGTAACCGATTTTTTTTTGTGTGTGCTTAATTCAGACCAAACAACAACATATATAAACAATTACAAAAGTCCCACACAATTTCTGTCTCGCATATGCACGAGTATATAGTTTTCTTTGAAAGTACAAAAACAACGTGTACACAAATCCACCAACATGCTTCATCTTCAAATATATATCGATAGTTTTTATTTATTTATTTTTCGCGAAAATAGAAGTCAAACAAACAAAAAGTAACAACAAATTCAAATATATTATAAATAAATAAAATTTGCGGTGCTGCTATATACATATACGACGTGTATACGACGTGCAAAGAAACTATATTATAAAAAAGCACACAAACAAAGGTAATGTATAAGGTGAAGAGGTTAACTAGAAGGTTGTACAATATTTCACGCCAATGTAAGCATAAGCGAGCATATACATATATATAAATAAATAAATAATATTTTCTTTTTATTATAAATAAATACGATATTTTGATTCGCGCGTTATATTCTGATATATTATTTGTACACAGGTTTCCCTCCATCGGTTTCGTTTCAAGTGGAAAATGTTGATCAATCGAATTTTATATGGATGATTTATTTATATAGCATATATACAGAAAAGTTCCGCACACAGGGTGGTTAGTAAGAAAATTTATTCGATTTGAATCGTTTCAAATATTACAGTGTTGATTATTAGCCAGTTGAGCTTTTGACCATAAATAAGGCAGTATAAGGAGGACCATAATGAATCGCGTTAGAAGAGATAATGAAAACCATAGATTTATGTTTTAACGAGTAAGTTGATGAATGGACATTTATACCAGACTCTTGTCCTTAATAATAATGACACAAAGATTTGGAAAATGAGGAAACACATTTATATTGATGATAAAACTTAAACTATAAATAAAAACATGAAATCAAGTCTGTCAAAGCACTTTTAACATTTAGGCAAAATATTTAAAATTATTTGTTTCAAAAACCTATACTTCTTTAAACGTAGTGCAGTTACCACAAGATACGTTCTTACACAGTTAATTTATGAAAAGGTATAATAAAATTATTTAACATTTTATGAACCATCATTCAAATACAAATTTTCAGAAAGAGACACATAAAAATAAGTTGACAACAGAAATTGACATATCAACATTATTGGCATTGTCATTCTGACTCTGGCAACACATTTTGGAATGTCATTTTGTCATTTTGTAAAATTTGGGAAATTTACTTCCACAATAAAGACAATAAAAGAAATGTTCACGGACGAAGCCCATTTCCATCTCGAATGGTTCGTAAACAAATCTTTTTTGTGGTCATAACTTGAAGATATTGGTTTGGTCACATTTTGGTTCCAGTAAGATAGTGTGCCCTGCCACACATCGGGCGTTACAATAGTGAAATTGCGTCAAAAATTCGATGACCGCATTATCAGTCGAAATGGTGATGTGAATTGACCGACATGGAGCTGTGACTTGATGCATTTGGATTTTTATTTGTGAGTGCTATGAAGGGCAGGTATTATATAAGGACAATCCAATAACGATTAAGCATTTGAAAGCCAATATTGAAGCAACCATTGTCGAAATAGATCCGCACACAATCCAAAATTTGCTCAGAAATTGGACCGACCGGATCGAGTACGCCAAATTCATTAGCGGCTCTCATTTTCATGAAATCATTTAGCATAAATATCCAGGAGGATTTTACTTATAATAATATAAGAAAAGTAAATTTAGAAATATATTAAGCCATTTATGTTTTATTAGATTTTTAAATCTGAACTTTTACTGGGACGCAGCCTTTACAAATGTGCACCACCCAGTCTATGTTCCGGCTTTTAAAATAACCGGACATAATTCTTGCCGGTGTAAACATTAAGCCATTAGAACTTATTTTTCTATCCCCATTTAGTGCAGTCATATAAGCAGACTATATTAATAATTGTGTAATGGCACATGACGAGTGCGCATTTAACATACCACTCCTTGGATACTATATCAAGGAGATATTGGTGTCCATAGTTCTGAAAATAGTTAAATATGACCAGTAGATATTGTTGCATGAAGCATTTGAAAGTTAAAAACTGCGCCTGTGTCGTTTTTATAGACATTACAGTGTGTATCAGTCAAAACATAAAACCCTAAACATCAGCTTTAACTAGAAATAGTCTTATTATTATCTTAGGTGGAAATATTTTTAACAAATCCTATGTTAAACAAAATTTAGCCAAGACATAGCAAGTCCTGAACAAATAATATTATATTTCGTTGATCTTGTGCTGGAATCTAAGTCAATGCCGTTTTAAGCTTCAATTATATTCCAATTGATTCGGCTAAATGTATAAGCTTGACCCATAGTTTAAGTTAGTTTTAATCAAAATCCTTACCTTTAATTCATACACCTGACACTCTTTCACGAACTAGAAGAATTTTATAAAAAACTGGTTAGAGAATTACAAATAAATTTCAATAAATAAACTTCTCTATGACTAAGTATTAATTTGAATATGAATTCTTACTTGATAAATTGGTATTGGTCAGAAAGACGCCGAAATTCCATTTATAAATCAGGATTAAGATTCAAGAATACAAATTAATTATGGACTAGAAGTCAAAACTTAAATTGGCATATATTTAACTTACACTGAGAGAAAAGTATGCTCATATTAAGCGGTAACAGTATAATTCATGCAGATTTTCCACTTGAATGTGTGCTATGTATATTTATTCTTCGATTGAGAATATTGTTATAAAATTCATAAAAGATTAAAAAATTATAATTGTGAATACTATCGTTATTTCAAGAAATTCGATTATTTGTTATAATTGTTTTATTCTACATTTAAAACCATTTAATTTATGATATGTAGAAAATTATTCACCGATTTGACTAGTAATTTTAATTAGTTTGAGAATAATATAATCTTTAACATACATTTGTGTCAATGAAATTATTATATAACAATCTCAGTTTGAAAATATTACTTTTAATTAGAGAAGGTTCAAAGTAGAGCTGAGTATGTATGTTCTCAGTATGTAATTAGTTAAATCTTGTATTGAGAATATTTAATTTGACTCAATAAGCTAAGATTTCAAGTTGTGCAATTAATTTTTTCAAAAGATGAATCAATCATATCACATGGAAGGTTCTATTCTTAACTAAAGAAAGAATGATACTTGGTTTTCAAATTTTGGATACATAATTCAAATTGAAAATTCATAAATAAAAATAAGTGATTTTTAGTATTATAATAATTAAACGGTATATATTTCTTATTTTATTGATTTACATTAATAATTTTCATTTAGATTCTTATATAATTAATATTAGTAATATGTAAATATATATATATATTTATATATATATATATATATATATATATATATATATATATATATATATATATATATATATATATATATATATATTTAAATTAAAGGTAGTTTGGGATTTTCTAAGGTTCTTATTGTTATAGGTTTTATTAAATTATTATTAACATTTATATTTATATTGCAGTAATTCTTTCTGTATAACATAAAAATTATAATCATAAATTAAGTTCAACTTTCATACGTTTAGAAATTAATATAATTGTTTCAAAATCGGTTATCATTTATTTAATTTTAATTAACATTTGACAATTTTGAATATCTATTCCAATCAAAAAAATAAGCATCAGTTTTATTTGTTTTATTGTAAAACATAAATAATATTAGTTTATTTACTAAAACATATAAAAACTAAAACTAATTCCTAAATCTGATTTTTAATGAACAAATTTAATGTGTGACAATAAATTTTTAATTTTGTGTTGACTTAAATCAAATTAACAAATTTAATAATGCTCAACTTGCTAATTAACTTTAGAGAAAGTATCTTAAAATTATTTATTTCCCTGTTAGTTTAGCTTTATAACACAAGGTGGTGCATCTCATTATTCAAATACGTAGTGGACCAGATTTTTGAATAATAAAAGAGTAATGGATAATGATGAATTTATACAAATTTGAAGTTTCTATTTCTTCTAATAATTATAAGAGGCTGTGGATTCAATCCATACACTGAAGATCTCTTTCTAATATTTTCTAATGTAGGTTGTAGAGTTTCCAGTAGAGGTTTCAATAGTTGGCAGCTTAACATTTCTAAATATTTAAAATCTGAAAAACATATAATTGGTTATAGTTAATATTATTTGTGTATACATAAAATTCATATATATATATATATATATATATATATATATATATATATATATATATATATTTATATATATATATATATATATATATATATATATATATATATATATATATATATATATATATATATATATATATATATATTTACAAGTGTATTTTGTGTTGTAAATATAACTTACACTAAATACAAAGATCCTGTAATACATCCGTCTTAGAACAGTAATCTATCCTGATCCTTGAACTTTCGAAACTCCTTCATTGACAAGTCCACAATTAAACATTCGTATTAATATTTACATTTCTTTCTGTTCACTTTTTATTGTAATAATATTAATTGACATTGTTTTTATTCACAAAACAATTAAAGGTTATAACACTTTATAAAACAAAAATATTAACACTTATCACTTTTTAATTTTTACAAAAATTGAAACACGTTTACTTCTAACAACAATTCGAACTTAAATATATCAATATCAATATGATATATAAGTCAGTACCAGTAACGATATTTCATTAACTAACAACTTATGTTGTGAAATAAATTCTCAGTTCTAGTTTCAAATTTATAATGAACTTTAGTAATACATTCTTGATTTGAAATTATTTTTATAAAATGTAGAAAATTAATGATTTTAAACTTAAAATGAAAATAAATATGTACGATCCGATTTGAAATAAACATAAAATTTGGTTATTAAACTTATAAATTAATAAAAAATATTCTCTAGTCATGTTTCCAGATTTTTTTAGTTGGTATTTCTCCAAGAATATTTATTTTTAATTTGAGAATAGATTGAGATATAAATTTGTCGTTACAGAAAGTTAATTTGATTAAAATGAAAAAATTAGCTAAATTAACACTTGTTTACACTTATATAAGTGTCTATACTAAAACCGTCGATTTCTTAACTAGCTCATATCATAATCATTATCATGCCAGTCCACATTCTTTAACAGTTTCAACAGTATTGTGTTTTTTTTATCAGTTCGTTTGGATGAATTAACAATTTTAAGATATATTTATTATATAAATAATTTCAATGCCAGGTATCACTTAAAATTGTTAATTCATTCAAACGAATTGATAAATAAAAAACACAATAATTCAACGATAACAAGATTTAAACCTCATAATGTGGGAAAGTTAATATTTTTAAATTTCAGTATTAATAAATATAATGCATAAAAATACTCTAATCAGGACAGTGTTAAAAACAGAAAAATTACTGAATGTTTCGTACACGATCCAATTTTTTAGTTTAGTCACATTTCCTGGTGGACATCGTGATGCTAACAAACATTGCCATACACTTTTAAAATATCATTATCAACTAGATCTTTACGAACAGAGTTTTTTTTACAGCTTACCTATAGGTTATATCGATCCCCACATCATTACCTTATGGAATAAACTAAAACTGAAATCAAGTAGATACTCGTGTTGTTCTATAGCCAGCCATTTGTTAAGTTTCGAGCTAGTTATTAGAAATTCATTTCTGTTTTCTCTAAATGTTTTAAAACAAAAATTCTCCTTCACGGCAATCATAAATTCAATGAAGATGGAGACACACGACAAATTAGTCATTACATATAAGTTTTTGTTGTGGAGTGAGGAATTTTCGATAGACATGACATTTGGACCTTTACCAAATATTCGATTGTGTCGGATTATTATCGGCTAAACCACCATTTCCGGTTTATTTGTCGTTCCAACACTAAGATCTCGTGGATAGAACTAAGATCTCGTGGCGTTTGCTTTTGCTCCTATTGAAACATCTCAAACTCAATCTTTCAATCCTCTTCTGAATTTCAAATGCTCTATATTTGACTCAAAACCAATAAGCTATATATGAAAAAATGAAGTATATATAAATATATATATATATATATATATATATATATATATATATATATATATATATATATATATATATATGTATATATATATATATATATATATATATATATATATATATATATATATATATATATATATATATATATATATATATATATATATATATATATATATATATATATAATTTTGATATACATATTAATTTTATTACTTTTTAATCATTTTAATTCTCGAATTAATTCAATTTTTATCTCAAAATTAAACAGCACAATGTATCAAATTTTGAGAAATTACGATTCTTTGTTTGATTGTAATATAATTAATAATTATGTTGAAATTAAGAATAAAAATCGAATAATTTTATAGATTAGGTGAAAATCTCATATCAAGAAAAAAATTATTAAATTAAAATTATTAGTTATCATAACAAGTCAAAATTTTATTAAATTAAGTAGTTTTGTGCTTTCTCAAACTAAGAAAATTAATTTTATTTCAATAAGGTGTCTTAAAAATGAAATTATGTTTTATATATTTAATTTAATCATAATATTTTCTTTTCAATAACTTTATACTTAATTTTTTGCTGATTTGGAGTTTCTTGATTTAAGAATTATGTTTTCTGTAAGTTAGAATACTTTTTCTCTCAGTGTACAATTGGAAGAGATATTTAACTGACATTGGCGCAGCCATGGTTAATTATTGACTCATACCGATATATGTTGGGTAAGAAAAACCAAATTTCTTTGAAAGATTTTGTGATTGACATATCTACAGATAGGATATATTTCAGCATAAATAGTTTCGAAAAGCTCTTATGGAAACACTTATGTTGGATGATCATTTTTTAATACTCTTTCCAATGATGACAGAAATATGAAATACAGATTGTGCTCACTGTGTTCAAACTATATTTTCGGTTTTGAAAGTCAAAAGTAACATGGTTTATACATAAATGAATTGTTCCTTTTGTAAATGAGAGAGGAAAACGCAGTTAATTGTTGAAACATATAAGCATTCCTTAGAGCAATGGTACCCATTGTAAATGAGCTTGTACTCAAAATGGGATGTGCGTGCGTGCATGGTGTTGACTTTTTGCTGTAAAAAATGTAAGAGGTTTTTATGCCTAAGGAAGTATTTGTTTTTTATAAGTTGCTTCCATATGCGCCTTTCCTTCTTAATCAAAATTATAAGCAATATATAAATAATTAAATAAATATGCTCGTATTAAATGACTAAAAATTGTTTCTGTGATGCTGCAAGACTACAGTTGCCTTGCTGGTATAGAATAAAAATAAAAGAAATCTGAGATTGGCACTCTGCAGTATAGTTCGTTCGACACATGATGGATCTTCTATAATAAGAAACATAGACAAAGTATATATAGTCAGAGTCGCCATTATATTATAACCATGACATTCATCAAGCATCAAATAAAATGTATCAATTACACATTTTATAAAACTAATGATATGAAGATGATAATGTACAAGTGACTGAAGAAGAGGAAGATTGTTATGAATCAGATGAAACAGCATAAGTGAGATTAAAACAGTTTTGTTTTAGATATCCATATACTATTTAAGGATATGGACGAGAAATATATACGTACTTTTAATGTAAAATATGATGAGAGATGAGATCATAAAACTATTTGAAAGATCTGGGTTTGATAATATTATTTTACAATAATACGTCGTCGTACAAGAAGGCCAAAAGCTTTAGTTAATTCTAGATTGCAAGATGCGTTGGAACTCTATAATTCCAAGTGAAGAAAGATTTATTGTTTTAAAGGATGATAAAAAGTACTTTTCAAGATCTTGGCCAACGTTTCTTATCAGATGAAAATATGTTATAGGTAACTTATGTGATAAAAAGTTATAAAATCAGTGAAAGTGGCAATAAAAGAATTAATTACAAAATGTGTCCACTCTATTATTCATTTACAAATAAGTCTACAAATACGACATGACATTAAAATTGACGTAACAGTCAGAAACATAAAATATCAATAAATAATGATTAAATCAGGAAGTAGTCATGTGTAATTGCAACTTACATCTTAAGGAAGTAAAATTGAACATGCGATGTATCTGATTAAAGCTTTTGCACATCCTTTTAATCGGTTCGTTAGAATCATAGTTGGTTCTATGTCCATAAACTTGCAGGAACTCATTTTCTCTTAGTTGTCTACTGGCTACTTTAATTTGTAAATTTTCCAGTTGTGAACCAATAATATATTACCGACAAACGAGAATTTTAAAACCTCAAAATTATTTTCCAGAAATGTTTTTTGTATGTTTTACAGGTTTCCAAATATGGTGGTAAACGCTGCAGGTTTTCATGGTATGGTAATTTGTAATTATACTCCCAACCCTCTTTCCAAGTTAAGTGATGGATAAACTTTTTCATTAAACAGTGTTCATTTTTATTTTGTAACCTTCAGAAACTCAGCGCTAGCAGTGAGATTAGTAGGAAATTATTTCAAAACTTAATAATCGAACGCAGGAACAATATCCTAATGGCACTTATCATTAACTAACACCCGCAGGTAGCATACTTAAAACTATATAAATATTAACTAATAAAATCGCAAAAAATGCTTGTGTAATGATTTAATTAATCAAATATTTTCAAATAGTAATAGATTGGTAAGCGATGGCAAATTGGTAGCGCACACCATGTTCGTTTAGATCGAGGATTGCACTGAGTAATTAGTTCAATTGGAGATATATCTACTAGATCAGAAAATGATTTCAAATCATTTGATTTAAACAGAAAAATGAATATATTTTATAATAATTTTACCAAAAATTTATGACTATTAGATCATTGGCAGTAAATGAGCGACTGTCATTTAAAGCCTTGTTTTGCTTCAAATATTGCTTCTCTTAATATAATATTATGACCATATATCAGGTTCAGTTGTATTGTAATTCGATGAATATTTCTCTCTTTCTGTCTCTCTCCGTCTTTTTCCCTCTCACTCTCTCTCTCTCTCTGATCAAATCCTTATTATCAATATTCAATCCCTATCGCTCTTTCTTTCTCTCTCTCTCTCTTTCTATCTCTCTCACTCATAGACTCTTTGAATCATAGACTCTTTGAATCACAGTGCTATTAGTACCAGTATTAGAATTATAATAACTTCTATAACCTTCTGTCAGCTAGAAGTCAAGGCTTACATGAATAATTGTTCAGTAACTAAATTCAGCATTTTATTGAGATTGGAAAATCCGGAATAACTACCTATACTGGAAACGATCGAACTAATAAAATTGTCTGCACCACCCGTTCGTATATACGAGTATATAGATGTAATAAAATGTAACGAATGAAGGTGGATCGAATTGAGAGTCTAATATGATGTAAATTAGTTTTTCACGTTATTGATGTAATAAATTTAGTATTCGATTTATAATTTATTTTATAATTACATACAACCTCTCTCTCTATATATTTATGGTATATATAGAAAACATGTATTTATGTATATAAGCATGTGTATTGTAATCGAAAGGTAAAATTATTTAAAATCATAAATTATACAGATATACATTAAAATAATTTTATGATTAATTTATTTATGTTAAGCATATAGTTTGTAAATTATATTGTCAAATTGGTTAATGTTACATGAAATATAATTTCAATTTCGTTTTCATTTGAATGACGTGAGATAAATTCAACTTTTCAAGGAGTTTTAATTGATTAATTGATTCTATTGGTTAATTATGGGAAGGGCAGGTTAATCAATTTGTGTTAACCTAATGCGGAGCATATATATAATATAGTTTAACTTCCACCTTGCAGTGCATGAATACCCATATAAATACTATAGACAGTTATTAAATTTATAGTTAATTGAAATTCGTTACAACATAAATTATACGGGGATTTGGAAAAAAAGTGAAAAATAAGCGCAATGAAAATTCAATAAATTTTATTATGTAAATTCGCTAATATTGCTTTATTTTTAAACAATTGTGCAATAATACTTATAAATAATAATACAGTGCACGTGTTGATAATTTTTTTCAATAATATATTAAATTACAATTTCCACTATATATATTTCCTATACGATTCCAATCATAACAATATTATTATTGTTATAGTTTTGTAAAAGTGGAAGTTATATTTTGAACCATGGAGTGAGTGCTGAACTATATACTCGTTCGTACATACATACATACATACAGGCGACCAAAGATAAAAGAAATGGTTAACATATTTTTAATTAAATTTTCTTAAATAAATTATAATCGCTATAAAATAAAACCCAATTATTTCGTACAAAATCAATTTAATATTTTGACAAATTTATTATTAATTAATGTTAACAAGAGTCACCTGTACGACTGCATGTACATACATATAAATTGTTTATAATAGATGTTTTATTATTCATGCATTTTCTTCATCTTTTTCCGATAATATTTTAACGCGGTTTGACATGCAGTGTACGTTCCAATGTATACGATACGATAGTGGCGCAAATAGTTTTTCATTTCTTTTTTATGTCTGTCTGTGGAAACAAAATCTCTGAAAATGAATCATTTATTACTATTTAAGATTGTTACGAGAGATAAAGTATTTTTTTTACTTTTTAAAGTGTGAAACATACAATTGCTTATACATACTATAAATCATTTAATACAAATGTTTATGTTTGGAATTTTTATGCATCATTGGATTCACCACAATGAGCAAATTACGAAATAGATGTTTGCTTTAACATTAAGCATAATACCTATAATTTGCAAATTTGGTTGGCCTGATCGAGTCGCACGATTATTATATAAATTGAATTAAAGATTGTGATTTGTTTAAATTTGAGAACGGTTATAATCAATATGAAACAAGAGGTTAAGCAAGGGATGGTGAGATACGTAGAGGCCTAGATAACCGCAGATATTCAGTCGAAGTTGAAATTCAGTCGAAGGCGAAACGAAAAGTTTTTCGTTTGGTCGCAGTTTTGAAAAAATATACAATGAATGAAAATCGAATGAATTATATCCAGAAGAATGAATTATATAAGTGTGTATTGTTATACCACGATTCCATCTCAGAAAAAAATAAAATGTTCATCAGGTAATACTTATTTCATCCAGGTATTGCATGCAATTTGTTTAAAAAAAAATTCAAAACTTATTATTATAAATCTTACCCAGGAACCATCGGAATTATGAACAATCTCACGTGATATATGATATCATGTCCACTTACTATGAGCACATTGACAAATCTATGTGTTAATATTAATGGTTCCCAGAAAGCACGAGTGTTGTGATCGATCAAAAGTATGATATCAAATCCAAATCACATGAGATCGTTCATAACTCCAAATTGTTCTGGGTAAGATTAATAACAATTACTTTTGGATATATTAAATTTTATTCCACAAATACTTGGATATTGGTTGAAAATTTCCACCGACCGAAGGGGAGATGGAGCAGTTTTGCTGTACTAGCTCCCATCCCTTTCCTTGCACCAACGGTACTAGAGTGTTAATAGTTTTATTAATTACTTACCATTTTTTAGTAGCTACCTGCTTTGAATTAATAATTTTTTTATAAATTATTTATTAATTTTTTTACACTTTCCACGTTTTTTCTTTTTGACTTTTGAACGGTTCTTATACAAATTATTGAGTTAGAGTTAGTTAAGTGAGAGGTCAATTTTTCAAAGAAAACATTTATATTGACACCGCTCATTTGTCGGTATACATTTTGTATTGACACCGCTCATTTGTCGGTCAATTTTAACTTAACCGTTGATGACAAAATCAGATATGAAAATATGGAATAGACAATCACCGGAAACGACTACTGAAAACTATGTAAATATTAGGCGTCTGTCAATTAAGTAAAAAACAATTATTGTATTCAATGGCTTTTGGTTGATCTATTGACTAGATTTAGTTGCAGCAACATATTATGAAAAACTAATTAAGTAATAAGTTACTTCAATTGACTGATTTGATGAGTATCTTCCGATGCTTCTATGTGCCCATTTTAAAGAAAAACATATTTAAGAACGCTCATAAATTGGTCTTTACTATTTTCAAACAATAGGCTTCTGTTTCGTGATAGCTGATGTGTAAGAGTGGTTATGTGGATGAACGATGATCATTCGATATTGTTAAACATGAATCGAAAGTATAAGTTTTAAAACAAAGAAATAACATATAAGCATGGTTGATAGACAAATCCAAAACTTTTAATTTTACAACCCTGATTTAGAAGACATGCATATATCATGCTCACTTGAGCTTGAAGAACTTTTTATTTGGTACAAAAACTGTATAAAGTACAGATAAATTTAAAAAACAATATTCAGATAGATTATAAACCAATAAATGTATAGTTCGTATAAACAATAATACCATCTTCATTTAGGAGAAAGCATCAACTCAATCACCACAGAATTGACAATTTTGTTAAGGTTAAGTGATTTCTCGTTGAACCTGTGACTGTACCACCCTACCTTTATTTTGCCAATAATATTGCCACCTGGTTTAGCATTGATCCTAAACATACATATTAATCTCTATCTGCAGCCAATACAAGTTGTCTGACAACAGAAAGCTCGAATTTCAAAACTATTTATGTTCTTTAAACAAAGCATCGTTATAAATGTATGCTTCGAACTGCTATAATAGTTGTCAGATTATTAATTATATCGTACAAGCATATATGTTATAAAGGGTGATCACTTTAGGTTTTTAAACGAGATGGAGTTCTTTATGAATAATATAGTATCGTGTCGATTTGAACGAAGAAGCTTGAATAAAAGAGTTCATTATTTTTGAAGTTAAACTGAGCTAACTCATACGGCTTACATTGGGACTCATAAGTTATACTTGAAATAGGATAGGTATGCGTGAAAAGCATTTTATTATTAAAAGCAATAGATATTTAATGGCAAAGGAATCGAATTTTTTAACCTTAAGGAATAAAAGTCGACCTAAAGAACCGTAGTACAGTTAAATCATTGGGCAGGCTTATAGTCTCACCGAGTCTATAGTCTCTTCCTGGTTTCATCTATTGTGTTTAAAGTTTATTAAATAATATTAAGCCTTTACATTAACTTTAGCACAATTCATTTTAATACTTAAACATTTTAATAATTAAAATTAAATCCTAGTACAGACATAGGATTTAATTTTTCATTTTACCTCAATTCTTCAGTATATGGCTTTTTTGTAGATGTGCAAATCACTGCCTGGTGAAATTCAATCGCAGCCAAGAGTAAATTAAAAAACTGTGACTTTAGAAAGTCACAAATTAGCATGGAAAATTTTTCAATTTACAGAGATTGACGATATTTTTTCAGAATTGGTGAGTGAAATGTCTTTTATAAATGTCTGTGTGTCCGGAATTGGTGAGTCAAATGTCTTTTACAAATGTTTACATTTAAGTTTTAATTAGTAAGTTTTTGGATAGATTACTTTATGACAATATGGTTTGATGCAACACCAAATAAAGAAATTGTGTGGGAGGAGTACTTGAACCACATTTTTACTGTTTCAAAAATTCCGGGAAATCTCTATGTTATACACTGAAGTTGATAGAAACATTATGTAGGTAATTAAGCAATTACATGAATTTAAAATACTATTTGTAATTTTGTATGTCTTAGATTGGGACATATTGCCACCATCTTCTGCTTAAGTAACAAGAAATTCTTGCCGCAACAATACGAATTACATCTGAGTCTTTAAATTATACTTTTACTATACTTCATAATTTAAATGTATTAACACGAACTGAGCAATTTTGTTTATTCAGAATACGCTTTAAATCCTGGAAACATGATCTTCCTCTACTGGTCGCCCTCCTCGTTTTTCTTCTCGAAAATATGGAAAGTCTATTCTCTCACTTAACCGGTAAAAGTTTTGTATATACACCACTCATTTGTCGGCAACGTTTGACTGATCCGCGTTGTTGGAATAACACATGAGAAATGTATCACCAGTTACTCATATAAATTAATTTTCGACAGCATTAAGTCTAAGACGTCTATTGAACTAGTCAGAAAACATCATTGTATCAATAACTCAAATTGACAGTACTGTTAGTTTAGTTGCAACCACCTATTACGAAAATATAAGTTAATTCAATAAATGGACTAATTTGGTGAATACTTTCAATACTTCCACGTGTCCGTTATAAAGTATAATACGTTTTTCGAACACTCATAAATTAATCTTTATTCTTTTCAAACGGTATACTTCTCTTACGTGATAGCTGGATAAAAGTGGTTTTTTTGACGATCATTCCATATTGCTATGAATCGGACGCATTCATAACATGAATCGGAAGCATTCATAATCTCCGTAAGCATGAAAGTAATCGACCATAAGCATGATCGATAGACAATCCAAAGTTTACCGTTTTACAGCCCTGATCTTGAAAACATTAATATGATTATCCTCACCTGGAATAGACAATTTTTTATTTGGTACCAATATTGAATAAAATACAATAATAAATATACAATTTGTATGAACAATAATACCACCTTTATTTAAAAGAAAGCAGGAAGGCAACAACCACAGAATTGACAATTTTGTTAATGTTTCATAAATTCGCTATATTCTTGGTGTTTAGACAAAGTAACTTCGTTTTTAGTTTCTCGTTGAACCTGTTAACTTACGGACCTACCTTTATTTTGCCTATAAGACGTGAAAAAAGTAGGCTAGAATTATATATATATATATATATATATATAAATATGTATATATATATATATATATATATATATATATATATATATATATATATATATATATATATATATATATATATATATATATATATATATATATATATATATATATATATTGTTACAATTGGGTATAGGCTACAACCGGATAGTGGGGGTTAAGTTCGCTCACATTCAATTAAACCGTTAAACATACCTACGTGTAACGTATTATTGTACTATTATTTTACACTCGTCGTCCTAGAATCTCACCACCACAGTATTTATAAATTAAAACATTTTTTTTTTCAATTTAGCTCTTACATAATGAATATATTTTAAACAACTTTATTTAATTGGACCAAAGTCGCGAGTTAAGACCGCCAGAAAAGTGAAAATTCAAGGTTATGTGATAATTCTAAATTTTTTAATAAAGTTAGCTCACCTGAAATCTGCTCGAAGCGCTTCAGCCAAATGGGTGTGTCGATTTTGTTAATTTAACCTATATTTTAATGTAATTTTTAAAATTCACTTCACCTATGTAGGCCTTATTCATATACGACAACAATTATAAAATAACAATTTAAATTAAAGAGGATATATAAATATAAATTAAACATTAATAAAAGATTTGAGAACAAAAAAAAAAATTAAGAAATATACACATAAAAAAAATACGTGAAGATTATTTAAACCCGAGACGATTTATGGGTAAATTATCTTTGAGACTCCCAAACGGTTAAAGTCAAAAGAGAAAGCATGGCCTTGACAGCTTTCCCGCCTTTAATGCTGTGGTGTCTAAACTCAAACGGTACAACTCGCAGCAATCAACACATCTCGTTGGCCTTTTATCGGGAGAACCAATTCACTGATGACCACTCGTCTTCTAGTTTCTGAGAATCTTTCCTCTGAGAAACTTTTACTGACACAACAAAAAAAATCGCCACAACGCCCTAGCACTTTTAACATGTATTCACTCCACAGAAACTAGAATGCTTGTTTCATACAATACAACCTGTCACAACGCTAATTCTTTCAATTAGTGTCAATCACTGCGTTTGTTTCACTAGTTGTCCTGATTTGAAAGAAACGAAAAAGATATTTTCGTTTTCTTCTTTTTAACAGTTTAAATGTGCGTATATACCATCAAACGATAAATAATCACATAGCAATCATAATCGGTATTTTAGTTATACTATGTACATATAGTAATTGTCTCAGTTACGGGAATAAAACACTGAGAGCAAGCCACGTTGAATGTTGAATGCAAACACACGCAACCTTCGACTTTATCACTTAAGAAATTTTAGTATGAATAACGAGCAAACTGATTTGTTACAATATATATATATATATATATATATATATATATATATATATATATATATATATATATATATATATATATATATATATATATATATATATATATATATATATATATATATATATATATATATATATATATATGTTACGGTTATAACCCAAAATGCGGCGAATGTCCGAATTTACAAAAATGTATGTTCAATCTACGTTTACCTACAAATTTAGACTATATTCACATTAACTCTTTAATTATTTTTATTAAAAAATGATTTCGTAGCAGACCCTAGAATAATTTCGTAGTAGACCCTAGAATGATTTCCTAGAATTGTAACGGCTAACGGCTTCGCTAGCTCTCACGGGCACGCAGGAGGTCGCTGCGCTCCCCCCCCCCCCCCCCGCTTATCCCTCCGAGGGGCTTTAGATTTCAACTTCGTGGGACGTAGGAGCCGGGATAAGCAAACATGTCGCACTGCGTGCCGCATGTAGGAACGGATTATATAGAATCTATTAATGGATTAAGGTACACTTCGGTTCACATTTTTTGTAAATTCGGACATTTACCGGTAAATTCGGACATTCGCCGATTTCGGGCTTTAACCGTAACATGTATATATATATATACACTGAAAGAAATAATTATGCATAACTAACATAAAACATGCATATACCCTATCGTTTTCGAGCCTAGTAGAAATTGACGTAAAATATGAATTCGTTTGCATATTATAAGTAAATATAAAATTTCAGATATTAAGCAATCCTTTCTTATATTAACTAGAATTTACTTTAAAATTTGAGTAATCTTTTCTTGATTTAATAAAATAATTGCATGAAAGTAGAAATCAATCATGCATTATTATGAATGAAATAAGCACCAAGCGCACGAAACTTCCAAGTAAATAAGATTGAAATCATGCTATTTATGCATGTGTCACTAAGTAAATTTGAATTAAATCATGAAATTAATACATATAAATTATGTTCTTAATACTCAATTCACCTAATAAATTTTCTAGTAGTATGTCAAACTTACTTAAATTTTTAGCATTATTTCCATGATTCAAGACATGAAAGTTACTTCACTAAGATAATAATTTACCAAATATTAAAATAAAAAAAAGAAATAAATTTTTATTTAAAAATATATATTTAATTTGTAACATTAAACACACATACATATACATTAACCATGAATCGATGATAAGTATCAGATTGGATTATTGAAAAATGTTGGTAAACTCGTCCATCTGACCTCCACAGCTTATCTGACTTATGATGCTATACCATTGTAGTTTTAATACTGTGATGAGTGTGGATACTGTGATATACCATTTTATACTGTGATGAGATTAATCTCAGTAGTGGATTAATCATTTATATTCTCTTTTACATGCAGATTAAGATGAAAGAGTGCAGATAAGAGCTGTTTTGATGCATTTTTGAAGTATACTGAACGTGCTCTGATCATTTGTCATCGTTCGGTTTCACAAATTCAATTTCTTCTACTGAAATATTGTTAATAAATACATAAATGTTATAACAAAATAATATACAACAAATAAAAATGACATACAAGTCCAACATATTTTAATCGATTGATGGCAGTATAAAATTTTTTCTTAAAATGTATCACTATTAGCGTAAATCTTAATACTGAATTTGATTCACAATCGATAAAATAATAACCGATATAATCTATCGATTTTGTTACCTTACCTTGTTCATATTTGTAATTTTATACTAACATAAGTAGCCTCTCGTAGAAATATTTCTAAATTCATAGTTCTATGGCTGAACTTCTAAGAACTGAACATCCATTGTTTGAACTTTGAATATTATCATTCCTATGTAACAGATAAAATAAGAAATTATTATTGGCAAAACTTATATAGTTTATTTGCTTACGAACCTGATTTTCTGACGAATTAATTTAACAAGTATTTCCCATATTTGTCTATGATACTGAACAGAATCAATTAATACGATTATTCGAATTAATACGATTATTAATAAAATATGGAATAACGTTCACAAAAAGTTTTTTTAAAATACGTACTAACACTACATTTGAAATATAATTTATGTTTTTGACTTCGGTATAACTAAAATTTTTCGCTAAAACACTTGAGAACTAAGGTTCCTTTATGCTTATACAATCAACATCGTTTTAAAAGTGACGCTATTATTTTACTTGTTCCTTCGATTTCGTGTATTTAATAGTAAGACTAATTTCGTTTATCATATCTTAGACAATCATGCATGATTAATAAGAACTATTTACTCATTTCCAACTAACACATAAATGTTGTTCAAAATATAATAATCATAAAGCAGCCAAATACTCATAAAAGTAATCGATTCAAACGAGTAAATTTGTCTTGATTCATGTAAATTGACCTATTCTTAAATTATGAAACAATTTACTTATTTTATTAATTAACTGCTCAAATTACTTAAACTTTGCTTAAATTACGCAAAACATGGCATAATTTTGATTTACTAAATATAAGAAAATCGTTTACTCTTTTGATGTAAATTATTTTTTTCCGCTATTGTAATAAGCTATTGTTAAAAGCTTGTATTTCAAATATAATAGGTATACATGAATAGGATTTAATAATTAAAATCAATTAAGGGTGGGTTATGGCAATATAATCCAATTTTTTAACCTATCTCTGTACTTTAGCATAATATTCCTTGTTTCAACATAAAAATTATCTACTAACCTTATTTTTTGGAAAAATATTCAGGTTAAAGTGATAATTTATGTCCAAATGAATAGTAAGCCTAACGAATCGTAGTAGAATGAAATCATTGAGGGATGGCCTATGTTCTAACTAATCTAATTCATGGTTTTATCCATAAAAATAATTTTATTAGGATGTACAATTTCACGGTTTCTTAGACCCCAATATTAGATTATTAAGAAGCTTTTATATAAACTTTACGACATTTCACTTTTTTTTATTTTGACACTTAAACAATTCGTATTTCATATTTTTGTCTCAAATATTTAAAATATTTTTATGGCAAAATTAAATAGGTAATACCAAATTTTTCAAAATGACATATTTATAATGTAAATTAAGGTTTAAATCTGTAACAGAAATGTAAACTTGATACATAAGTAATTGATACATAAGTAGAAAATTCTAGCCGAAAATCTACAATTTAAAGCTGTGTCTTTAAGTCATACATTAACTTTATAATTTAAATATGTTTATACGAGTACAATAAAATTCAAATCCGTTTAAACTCAAAAAAATAACAAATAATATAAGTTTAAATGTCAAACCGCAGTTTAAAGAACTATGTTGTAGGACCGAAGGTAATATCCGCTACGATATATTAATTTAAATAAATTGTAAAGATTATTTCAAGGTAACTATAGTAAAATTGTGTAACAGCTCAATTCAAAAATTGACCTACAATGTACACCCGTATCGTTAACATTTTATCAATTTTTGAGGTCAGTTACAATTTGTCTAACTATATATCAAGCGCGTGCCGGTGCGCGCCACACTCACATTTAAATTAATTTCTAAATTTACTTTAATCGATTATAGAAAATAAATTAAAATTATAACCAAACCTAACGGAAGACAATATGCCCATGGAGTAAATATATATATAGTATATTAAACCACCAATTAAAAAGATAAAAAATAAATTTTAACAAATTATCGCCATAGGATATATCAAAAATAATTTATTACAATTTACATGCAATATACTTAATTACCCTCAATTAATTCAAAACTACATACGAGTATGTATGTTCGTACACACAAAAAAATCTAATTACAAAACAAATCTTTAAATACTTGCATCATCCACTTATGTATATATAAGAAATATCCACCTACAATTATTTATTGCCTTTCGTAAATTATAACCTAAACCGAATCACTTAGTAAATGCCTTTATAGCAAAAAACAGTATTAGTAACAGGCAAAAAAAATAATTAAAATTCAATCTTACACAATAATGTCATTAATTAACTTAAAAATTAAAAAGAATTTATTGATATTACCTTTAATGAAATTAAAATGCGTTTGACTTGTACACTGAATTAAATTTTATTACTATTAATGGCGCGAAGAAAATTACGAAGAAAACTAAAAGGTAATTATCGTGTCTTCTTAATTGTTAACACATTTATATATACTCGCATTTATTCTATCTGTTTCGTTTACTTAAGATGCAATTTATTTATTTTTTTTTTTATTTCTAATACGTGAAGTTGTCACTGGTTTGATTATTGACATTTATGCTAATTACTATATAGTATGTGCATAAGAATAATTATCGACAAAGAATTTTATAAATTGCAAGTGTAAATCTTTAATTACGATGTACACGCACCTTGGATACAAGTTTTTAATACAACAACACCATATTCTCAACCCATCGTTATCTGATTGAATATACAATATCCACAACATGTCATTATAAATTTCAACAACAGACGCAAATATAATACCTGTTTTATTGCGACAAGTGCCGCCGTCGCGTACCTTGACAATCATCAATCGTACACTAAAGTATTTAAAGACATAACCATGACACAAAGTAATTGAAATTAAACCAATAAATGTCCATCAAAGCGAGTGACTCAAGCACTTAATCTTAATCTTAGATTGGAGCTTTCGATAGTAAACAAACGTATAATTTTATGCAATATAATTTTATGCCAATTCTAGTCGAGTCGAGTGTATATAAAATTTAATTAAGCGCGTGCCAAATAAAATCCAACCACCTACCAAATTGACTTACCAAAAATCACACAAAGCTTAGAAATTACATAAAATATTTCTTATTACCAAATAGTTAACCTCTTAACCCGTTATTAATTTTCATTTCAAATTTGTTGTTTTTTTTTATTTGAGTGTGTTCGATAAGAATTAAAATAATACGAATCGAAAAAAAATTGACATTTGAGTGACATAAAGGTAAGAATATAAAAATCTACAATCTTATGTATAAAAATGATCGTAAAATAAACAATTCAATAGTAGAAGTAATGTACGAGTACTAGAGAGTATAAAAAAATGTCCAATTTCAACTTGCTGCCATTATTTTTTTTTTTTTTTTAAGAAAAAACTGAGATTTTTATCAAAATTTTATAGTTTTTACGCGAGTATTTGTCACGATTCAATATAGTCGAGAGAATAGACTATATGTGGCTTGGTATTTTGATTGATTTATCTACGGATCTCACCGGTAGTTTATTATTATTGTTGGATATAGTACGGCTAAGAAAATTATTTTTTGTGGTGGATAGCCTCGATATAGATATTTCTTAACAATTTTTTTTGTATAATGTTTGTTGATCAACAAATTGGTTTTAAAGGTTTAAGATTTATTTTTTTTTGTATTTAATTCAACTTGTAAACTTGTAAAGAATGCAAATATTTATTATTGACTTACGTTATAATTTTTTTTTGTGTAGTTTACAGAAAAGGTGAATAGTTTGTATGACATTTTTTATTGTTCACATTCCGGTTGGTATTTAGTTTATTGAGAAATGAAAGTGAATTTATTGGATTGGCAGATGGTGTGTTGAAAAAGTTGTTTTTTATTTGTATTTGTTGTAGGACGATGATGACTATAAAAGCTAGACTTTATTATTGAGACCAACTAAAAAACACCTACAGTTATTGCTCCGTCAATTATTAGCTTCATAAAGGATAATAAGGGCTTTCAGATTAAATATACAAAATTGACTACCTTAAATTATCTCAAACAGGTGGACTGCAATGAACATCCTGATTGAGAGAAAATCCGAGCTTTTGCAAGCGATGAACACAATCCGCTAGGCTATCAATTATTTAACGAAATATTATACAAACAGATACAAAGGGAAAAACAGTTTATTTATACAGGGTATCCCAGTTAGAAGTTCAGATTTAAAAATTTAATTGCTTCTAGGTTATAGTAGAAGCTATCGTTTGTTTATTATATCGCCGGTATACTGCGTTCATGCTGCTTTTCAATTTGTCTGAGAAAATCTATTCGATCAGAGATGTCACCCGCATTTGTAACACCACCCACCCTTAATATATATCCAAATTTAGTTTTTTGTATAAAAGTGCAATCCTCCTGTTTATTTATGAAAAATAATTTCATTTTAAATGAAAGTCGCGGTCGATCTAGGCGTATTCCATTCAGTCAGTCCAATTTCTGAACATATTTCGGGTTGGATGTAGATCTATTACGGTAATAATTGCTTCAACGTTGGCTTTCACATACTCAATTGTTTGTGGATCGTCCATATAACACTTGTCCTTCTCGGCACCCCACAAATAAAATTCTCAAGGAGTCAAATTACAGCGCCTTGCAAGCCAATTTCCGTCGTCCGAACCAATAATTATAGCCAAAAAAAAGATAACATGTGGCAGTAGTTGATTCCGTTCATGGTTACACGCCGGCCTCATCTTGGAAAACTACGGCCCAAAAATTACACCAAACCATATAAGAGGCACAGTGGCGTAACTACAAATTTTTGGCCTCCCCGCATAACTTAATGTAGGCCCTTAGACTATCCTCTCTCCACCGTGCATATCCTTTCCTCCAGAGTAATAAAAGTCAATTAAGAAAAAGATCGTTCCACTGTTGCGACTATTACAGGTAACGTAAGAAACAACAATAAACATGTCAATACTTAAACATGAAATACTGGAAGCTTTTAGGTATGCATTAAAAACCGGATTTTTTTTTATTTGAGCCTTTATTGTGGAAAAAAGTCACAAGATTTTTTATCCATATTGCCCATCACTACCCACAACTTTTTCCCATCTTTCTGGTAATTTATGGATTCCATCCCAGAAAAACTGCGACGGCTTTGCGGTCAAAAACGAATCAAGCCAATTTTCGATACCTTGAAGTGAAGCGTATTCTGGGTAGGGCATTCTGTATGAATCGAAATAGGTGGTAGTCGGAAGGTGCAAGGTCTGGGCTATAACGCGGGTGAGGCAGAATTTCCCATCCGTTATTCTCGTAATATTTGACCGGAACCGCAATGTGTGGCCGAGCGTTATCGTGGTGGAAAATAATTGACTCATATCTGATCGCATACGTGAGAGCCCCGTGAATATTCGGCTTCAGTGTCGATGGGCCTGCCTCGTCTTTCTTGAGATACGCTTTTTTGCGCTTGAGATTATCGTAATGGATCCATTTTTCATCGCCAGTGACAATACGATGCAAAAACAACATCTTTTTGTGGCGCTCGAGCAGCATTTCGAACATGCAAAATCGTCTTTCCAAACGTCTCTTGGCTTCAACTCGTATGTCGCCCAATTTCCCATCTTTTTTGGATGAATCCCAATGCTTTCAAACGTCTGAATATTGTTGCTTGATCAATTTCCAATGATTCTACAAGTTCTTCTTGCGTTTGACATTCAGCTTATAACTTTTTCGGTTGACCAGGATACTCTTTGTCCTTAATGTCAAAATCACTACTTTTGAAGCGATTAAACCACACAAAGCACTGTGTTTTTGCAAGACCATCCTCAACATACAAATCCACGAGCAAACTATGACTTTCAGCTTCAGTTTTGTTTGCGAAGCAGTGACTCAACAAAACTTCCCGCAAATGCTGGTTTTTTTCGTAAATTTGATAAATGATTATGGATTGTGGACATCAATACAAAAATACAAAATAATCAATACACAAATATAACAAAGACCACGGGACCGCGTTGCAGCGGGCCCCCTATCGTTGCGGGCCCCCCTGCAGCGCGGGGTTTGCGCCCTTGTAGCTACGCCACTGAAGAGGCACCAAACAGTATCACGAAATGGATGAATTGGCTTCTCCACATATCCTAGTGGAATTTCCAAACTAAAATGCGACAATTTTGCTTATTTGCGCACCCATCGAAATGGAAGTGCGCCTCGTCCGAAAAGACGATTTTTTGAGCCAAATCCTTATCAATTTTGAGCTGAACGCGGTTCGATATCGAAGCGGATGGTCACCGTGACCATTTTTTCGTTAGATTGCCATATAGGTAGCCCGTATAATTTATGCATAAACTTCTTGGTAACGTTGATTGTGATTCCCGTGTTTTGACCAAATTTTGTACGTCGTTTTCTTGCGATTGTCTTTGTTGTGGAAGTAAATTTCCAACAGTTCCCACTTTGTTTAAGCATTAAGCGATTCATTTCGTTAACTAATAATAGTTGCTTTACAATCGTTCAACCGCTAGTACCAGCTAGTGGACCGCTAGTAATTCGTTGTGTGTCTTTGCTAATTTATCTACTCGCAACTGCTCTTGCTATTTTGCACGAGAAGCTAGAAGCAGTTACGCATAATTTCACCACGACGCGGCTAAGCGTAGAACCGTTTCACTTTTTAGTTCAAAAATATATCTTTTTATTTGTATTTAAAATAAAAATAATTTTATTTCCTTAGTAACAACAGTTTTGACTAATAAAAAAGTTTTGATAAAAAATTTTGACAATTTTTATGCATACACAATAAAATATAGGTTATGTTTTACACAAATAGGTTATGTTTTACTCATATCTATCAATTTTTAGCGTTCCAATCGACCATAGCAAAGACACACAACGAATTACTAGTGGTTCACTAGCGAGTTCTAGCGGTTGGTCGATTGGAAAAACTTTTAGTTGTGACGGTTTTTATGATTTTACAATCAAATGTCTCAATTTGAATAGTGCATTTGTTAGGGTTATAAAATTAATAATTGATGTAACTGAAAAATAAATTTCAGTTAGTAAAATATAACTGGAGATGCCGGGGATCGAACCCGGGGCCTTTCACATGCAAAGCGAACGCTCTACCACTGAGCTACATCCCCTGATAAATCTTATACGAAGTCGGAATGTTATGTTTTAACAGTTGTTTGACCGTTATGACCATTTTACAGAGTTCTTTAAAGTGTTCCTCTATGATAGCTAAATATTATATATTTATTATTATTTTTTTTTTCGGTACAATTTCGGTTAAAAAAAGTATGATGTTAGTGTTGCCAGAGCCAAAATAACCGATATGTCAAATCTGAACCGGTTATTGGGACACCTTATATTTCTTAACTCATTCAAATCGAGTAACAAAGATTACTAAAATTCAACCAATAAGTATGCGTTACATATTTTATATTTTATGAATATTGCGCCTAATAAGTTTAATCATAGCAACGTCAGAGGCAATAAGCAAGTTGACCTATTAAATGAGATTATCATGGTGTTTTTACCAAAATAATCTAGTTAAAATCATTAAGATTAGTAGAAAGTTACAAGAATCTATTTCTAGCATTCACATAAAAAACTAAGAAAATCTAGAACTAGTCAGAATTTTCAGAAGAAATGACTAATGAGAATATATTCAAAAGATTATTTCCAAGAAAGATCAGTTCTTAATGATTATGTGGATATTTCAGAATATGTCGGAGCCAATATGAATACAAAATCATAAAACTCAATTATACAAACGCCGATTATTAATAAATGATAGTGATGGTGACCACCACAAACCAACTTAAAAAAGGACGGCATAGATGTTCATTAATAATTGGAGTCTAACAAAAAGTATGTTTACCGAGAACATGTATAAGAGTTTAATATCCACCTTATAATACTAATCAGTGACACTTTCTCACGCCCGAGTAGTACATTCAGACAAGTTAGTACATTCAGACAAATTAATACATTCACGAAGTATCAACTCTTAGTTTTATCTATTTAGCTATTGGCCAAAAGACTAATAATGATTTGGAATAACTTCATCTCATGCATGCAGATTTTTAATTTATGCCATTATCCTCTCTGATCAAAAACTTAATATATTCTGAAACAGCGTCAGGACTTTAGATTGATTAAAAGCTTCGCTCAAAGCTCATGGAAATTGCTAGTATATCCAATTTCTATAGAAAAAAAAATTTTATGGCCAATTTCGTAGATATTACTCACATTAGGCCAAAGATTCGGATTTGCTGCCTTTGCAAAGTCTTCTTCAGTGAGACTAATCCTAAATGATGAATGGTCACGAGGTACGCCATTAATTGCTTTAGGTATCATTTTGATACAGTTAGCTGTTGCTATTTTGAATTTCTCTATCAGATAATTTTGGATGACTTCTACCGACGAAGATTTATGCAGTCTGCTTACAAAAAGGTGCCGTCTCGGTTTAATAATTCTAATTGGAATCATTAGATTTTCAATATCCGAACGATGCGGTACGTAAATTTCCGTTGATGAAGCTTGCTGGTCTGTTGTATTAACCAGATTTTAGATTAATCTTGCATAGTCATAAAGAGTAATCTAAAATCTGTACTTGATTCATGTTTTATTTTTTGGAATTATATAAGACACTTTCACCGAACTGAAGTTAAGGTGACGTTTATCAAATTTTGTCGTCCTCATTAACAGAAAACGTAACGTTCTTGTTCTGTCATTCGGGGTCTTTTGTTATTCTATTTCGGGTTCGATTACCAAAAGTCACAATTGAACGTTTTTATTGTGTAAGTATGTTTGGATATAGGTTGAACCATGAGCTGCTCTTCGTGACATTAAGTCTTGGAAAACTATTATCGCCTTCTTGAATTTTTTATCTTCATATTAAGCTTTTTATCAATAGCAATAGTATACGTGTTTGATCATTTTCTACTTGAAGGATATTCTTAGTTTGCATCTATAAAATGAATTAATGACTGATCATCAACTAGGCTCAGTAAATACATTTGAGTCTGTTCTGGATTTTTCCCAGAAAATTGTGACTTAATCTTGTAGAATGGATATTTAATAAGCGAGCGTCGAGTTTTTCAATCTGTAACTAAAATCTGTATTAGATGGTGAAATATTTTTCGTGATATTCTGAAAAACAAGTGTTTATTGTTTACTTGACGCAATATTTATACGTTAAAATTTCTGTTTACACTTAACAATAAGATGTCATATATAAATATCAAAATCTTCTGTTGTGCAGTATATATAAATCTTTAGAATAGCAAAATAAATACACCCAAATAGGATTTTTCAATTGAGTTCTCAATCGTTTGCTAAACTAAGGTTTATAAAATCATCTACAAACTCAAACAAAAATTTCTGAAGGAGCTGAGTTGATCAATTTAGGTCAAGAGTGACATATTGGACCGTGCGTAATTGTATTTTGATACCGAAATCAGATGGTTTTTTTAAATTTAAAGTCCCCTCAGTATTGAATTAAAATGAATCTATCTATTATGAATGTGTAAACCTTTTACAGAACAGGAAAATAAGGCCAGTGCATTTACCAGTTGTTGCTGTGTAACTTACAATACAATCCAAAATATATGACTCGAATCCTGGAAAATACAATTTTAAAGCTAAAATTATTGTATCATTACAGAGTGTTGATCTGACCCGTTGGCCCAAAAAATCAACCCAAAAAAATGCTATGGCAACACTAAAAATTAAATTTCTATCATATTAGTGTCAGCCCAAAAAAAAATATATTACAACTTATTAATGATGTCAGCCCAAAAAACTATATCTATCGTGATATATAAAAACTTTCAGCCCAAAAAAAATGTATCACGACAGAAAAAATTTACAGTAAAGATTATATGTATTGATTTAAAAATAATTTTTTAGTAGTTCTGGTCTTAATCATCACCAGTGCAAAGTATTAGACGATTCCAATGGGAATCTCATAGTCACAATGGCCCATATATAGCAATTCGAAATCGTTTAATACTTTTCACTGGTGATTAATGAGATCAGAACTATCAAAATACCATAGCGAGATCGATGACCAAAACTTAAAATGTTCACTTACATTAAAATAAAGTGAACATTTTTCGAATTGCTATATATGGGCCATTTTGGCTATGAGATCCCCATTGTAATCGTCTAATACTTTGCACTGGTGATGATTAATAACTATCAACAAATCGTTTAGAAATCAATTCATACTTTTGTTAGTGTATAAATTAGTAAATTTTTACTTTTATAATTGTGATACAAGTTTTTTAGGGCTGACAGTGTTTATCTATCACGATAGATATTTTTTTGGGCTGACATCAATAATATGTCGTGACATAATTTTTTTTTGGCTAGGATAGAAATATTTTTTGTAGTATATATCGGTCATTATGGTTGTGATATCTTCATAATGATTATCTGTATTTTTCGAATTCTAAAAAAGAACCTTACCTTACCAATGACTAAAAATATTATATTAAATAAATATAATCTTTCATTCTTATATCGCTTTATTATTTTTGTCGATTAACACGTACCAATCTGTTCAGTTTTAATTTTAATTATGAATTCAATTAAATATTGTATTTAATATACAAATACAAGTTTTACCTTAGAATATACATACATTTAGTGTTATACGCATTATATTTTATTATTTAATGTTCATATTATTATATTTATACATCTCTATCATGAAAGTTTTCATTTTATATGTTGGTGTTGTCAGCATTAAAAATCGTGTTTTTTTGGGATAGAATTTTGGGCCAACTTCACAAGGATTTGTCATGTATGGATATGAGAGTTGGACCTTGACGGATGAGTTCGAAAGATAGCTTCTAATATTTAAAAGTAGCATTATACGTGTGATGCATGGCATAAAACGCAACGTTGATCTGGCATCTTCTAATTGTTTACCAAAGTATAAAGAGGTGGCACGTGATCGAAACTGATGGAGTTAGATTCGGAACGTGACAACAATGGCCTGTAAAAACCGATAAAAAAATATTCTACGGTATAATGCTTCTTGCATCATATACTCGAATATGAAAACGTTACATTTACACACACTACAAATGGTCATACAAAGTGGTCATGTCCAAAACTGAACAAACCAATAATTTCGTAATTCGAATTATATGATTTATGCCATTAAATAACAATATCATGTGAGTAGACGTCATAATTGGTACAATACAGTATAATGTATTTAAATCAAGTAAAAGTATTAAAAATTATTCTATAATTTAATTCAATTCCAAGAACAACAATAATATAAGTAACTAAATTAAATTCTCATAAAATAAGTAAAATTGAATTGAAAATTTCAACTATACTCGTATGAGTACGAGTACATGAAATGTATACACATATTTACACGACACCCACAATTATTTTGATTAATTATATTATTAATTTTTATTGATCATAAAAATAAAATTAATTATCATAGTGTATATAGTTTACAATAGACTATAAGGTAAATATTGATTTTTATGATCAATCAATAAATTAATCTATTTCGAACCAATGACATAAAATAATAATAATATAAAAATGTTTATTATTAATAATTACAGGGTTATGTCCTTTAAGTTCAATTAATATTTAATTTATCATTATATCGGTAAGTACCTTATGGAATTTATCCTTGATAGTGAATTGAATATATGCATTGTGTAGTGTACAATATTAAAATGATAATTTTTATGACGTCACCAACTACCTTATATATAAACTGTACAAACATAATAATATATATATAAACAAATTACATGAAACGAATGAAAAATTTATTATTTGGTTTATTTATAACAATATATAATATACATAAAAGAGTTGAACAAGGTTGAATGCGATAGTGTTGAAACGATAATGGGTCATAAGGTGAACTATATATGTACATATACCATAGCCACATGTACACATTGTACACATACGGTAATTGAGATTAATTATTATTTATTTATTATTTGTTAATTTTTAGTAATTGCATGCAAATATTTGTGTTGTTGTCTTATTATTATATAGTTACGTACAAAATTAATTGATTTCTTGTATTTTGAATGTGCTGAGTCGACATGATGACAGGTTATAGTTTGTTAACAAACAGAACACTGGAATGTGGAAATCATATATTATTATGGTTGTTAGCCTAATTTTATATTACAAAATTTTATGTATTAATCATGTTTATTTGTACACTGATTGCATCCCAGTGTATACATATATTTCAATTGAATAAAACATATAATTATAATAAACAAATAAATAAATTTAATATTTATTTATTCAACCATAAACAAAAAATTATTATTTTATATTAATCATCATATAAATTATTTATTAATTAAAATTTAATATTTATTGTTTATAACAGTCTAAGGTTACATATAGAATTGAATATATTGTTTATAATAATTATATCACATTTAAGTGTTTTATTATTCCTGTCTGAGTTGTAGCAAGTACTCGTACAGCAGAAAAAAATTCTGTTGTTGTAACATTACACGGCTCAAACCAAAAACAATCAAATGAATATGAATTTTGTAGGCGGTTATTGTCATTATTATTATTACTATTATTATTATTTCATAGTCTGTCTCACTCAATATTATTAATACTAATAATATTATTATTATAACTATTATTTAAATTATTGTTATTACGTTTATGTGTGTTAACAAGTTTTTTACTATATATGCTCTGCGCAGTCAATGGTGAATGTTAAGCTGAATTTTCTTTAAGGAAAAACAAAATAATAAGAATTATGGGAATTGGTTTCTTAATAAAAATATGATTTATTAGTAAATAATTTTATGGTAATATTAATAATTATTATTATTTTATGTTTTCTTAATATAATATTTATTCCAGTCAGTTCGTTGTTTTTTTACGGTTACATGTGTTTTATTATTAATGAAAATGTACCGGCTAAATAAGCCAAAATCTATTTAACTTGGTTCAAACGAGCCGCATGGTCTAGTTTTGTAAACTTTTAGTTTGTTTAATATTGATTTATTTATAATAAATAACCGCAACGAAACTATTTAATTTGAACGAAAGACTTAAGCGACGAACCCGTTTTATTTATTTACAATAATTTATAAAAAGAAAAACTGCTAAACGTTTCAAGGTTTAATTACAAAAAATAAAAATAACATTTAATTATGAATTTCTTATTAACAGTGTACTATTAGGTGTCAAATCACAGAAGATTTTAACATATGCGTTCAGAATTAACTAAAGCTCAGAATTAACAATCGAACTGGTTTCATATACCTAAATTAAATTGTTCCTTGTGCTATAGAGAAATTTATGTTAAACTTAGTTCTCCTTAATCCACTGTTTACAAATTACATAAAACGTAAATTACATGTAAAAACCGAAGACAACATTCACAGTGACGCATCTGTTTTAAAATGTAAAAAAATTACCAATGTTAGCTTTGCTCATTATTAGGTAATTAACATAGTTGAATGCGTGTTTGCAAAATCAGTTAGTGTTCAGGTCCACGTTATTAGCTATAACGCGTTATTTTAACTTCACCTGAGCCAGTCTTAATCATAAATTATTGTGAAAATCAGTATAAAGTCGAACAAAATGGTACACAACAGTCAATTTCGAAAATTCTATTCGTAAATTAGTAAGAACATTTTTAAACAGATGGTGCTTTAGTAACAATTAGATTTAATAAGAGATGGCGCGTCAGTTATTAACATAAAATCATTTTTTTAGGTTTTTACCTATAGAATGTAAAAAATAACCTTATGTACATTAGACATTTTTTACAAGTAAAATTTATGTAAATTACATTGTGTAATTTACACGCCCAACAGTGCCTTAATCCATATATACCAAATGAACTTAAATGAATGAACTAACCCGTTTGTACTGGGTTAGTTCATAACAAACCCAACTACTGGGTTAGTTCAAAGCTTCGAGCGCCTTTTCATGACTGAAGAGGATGAAGTGCCAATATAATAAACCGTTACGGGTGCTTTCAATTATAGCAGAGTGGATTTGATAAATTTACCAAATTAACGATATATACTCCATACAAAAACTCATGAAATGTTTGTACAACGATTTAAAGGTGATTGAGTCATCAAATTTGATATAATTCTTTTAAGGAAAGTGTGGTCAGAGGAGGATTAATTTTTTGAATGACAGCATCGTGAAAGCGTTAGAGGACAATACAACATTTCCTGTAAAAATACATAAGACTGTTTTCGTTAGCAATTGGCATATAGCAGAAATCTCACAAATTTAAAAATAAAATCACAACTTTTTTTTGTATAAATATCAAGGACCTAAATAATAACCCTGACGAACCCAAAAAGTAACACAAAATACCCTCTATGAGGCATTAAGGGTCAATACAAGAGATTGGCAATTTAAATTGTTTGACTTTAAGACTATGATAAAGATCTTGATCCTACCAACAGCTGTCGTTGAACCAAACAGAGCCGAAGGTTATAAGGTTTGTAACAATAGATCCTCCGTATAGAAACTGGGTTGGTCAAGAAGTGTAAGAGTTCTGAGTTGAAACAGCTGACACTAGAAAGTGTTACGAGTCCACAATTTTTCAATGTTGAATAGCCTAACTGATTTAAAAATCAGTTTCATATTCAGCACTTTATTATTATTCACATTAAGACCAGCAAAACCAGCAATTAATGAAACTTCAAAAACATTTTGGGTTTGAGGTCAGTTCCGTTCCGATCTGTGACATTAAATTATTGTAAAAAAAGAAATTCAACATTTTGCAATAAGTTTCGAAAACGGTCGAGACTAGCGTTAAAGGTTAACGAAAGTGGTAGTTTAGAAAATGGCCGAAACAATCGAAAAACTAAATGCAATAATGAACCCGATCTATTGTCTAACTAATAATATATTCAGGTTGGTATCGAGCTATCAAATGTGCAGATGTTAATTCTGTAGACTGGGCGTGGATGATTGGGACATCGTATGAATGAAAATCAAGAAAGTTTGTAATGTCAAAATAGAGAGTGGTAGCAATTTTAAGCAACTCGTATTTGTTCGTCCTAAATATACTATATACAATCTTACTTTATTTCCATATGTGCTAGGTATATTAATCGTATATTTAAAGCTGGAGTTCGACTGATAATTCGTTCATCATTATTTCACTGAAGATTTCATAATACAAGAGATTTTTACACCTAAATATTTAACTTAAATATATATAATATATTCCAAAAGCACGTTTATTCGTTGTGAATTTTGGCACTCCATTCCAACCGGCAACCTGATTCACTAATCAATTACCCTTGGTTAAAATACGGTAATCCAAACTAATTTGTACTTGAACCCAGATCCATTCTGGTTCATAAGTAATATCATATCCAATTTTGGAAGACACCAAGACCTATTTTTAGTATAACAATACCGGTTGATTTACTCGTTGATTCCATTTCTTCAAAAATTTGGTTATACCTGATCTACTCATTTATGAGCTTAATAAGAGAATACTTTTGCCCGTTACAAATTTTTGTACAAATTTGTACGGGTTGGAAGGGGTGGCGTATATTGGTCTTCCCCAAGGGAGTAAAATATCGCCAACTCTATTCAACCTATATACGAGTGAGATACGCCGCATCAATGCTAGAAGTAAAATATCGCCAACTCTATTCAACCTATATACGAGTGAGATACGCCGCATCAATGCTGAAAACCAAATTCTTCTGCAATTCACAGATGACTTTGTAGTAATTGGAAAAGGTAGAAGTATTCATGCGGCGGCTCAAAAAGCGCAAAACGGAGTGGATAAATTAATGGAAAAATTGAAAGAACTAATTTAAAGAGTAAATGCTAGTAAGTGTGCTTATATGTGTTTTAGAACGAATGATGTAAATGTTAACATTAAGATAGATAATACTAGAATTGAACATGTGAACACGTACAGGTATTTGGGTATTTGGATTGATCGACGCATGAATTTTGGAAAGCACATGAATATTTTAACAGACGATTGCAAGAAACGCTTAAATGTAATTAAAAGGGTGAGAAAACCTAAATAAGGTGCTCACCCAAGTGTGACTGATATGTTAAAAAAGGCTCTTATTTGCTCCAAAATAGGATATGGAATCAGTATGTATGGAAATGGTTCAAAAGGGCGTTTAGCCAATTAATGAAAGTGGAGAATGCGTGTGCCAAAGTGGTATTGGGTGCGACAAATTCAACCCCAATACATACTCTGTGGTCTGAAATGGGTGAATGGCCGCTTGATTACAATAGAGAATGGATCATAGTGAAAGAGACTGAGAGAATGATTATAAGGAAAAATGAGTTTTGGAATGAGATGGTAGTAAGGCTTCAAAATAGGGCGGGTACAAACCAACATATAGATCCAGCATTGCACTTGAACATATGGATATGTTTTTGAGTATAGGTGATGCCGGTCCGCATCCCGCTCCTAATAACCTTACTGTGTGCATGAATATGGAGGAGTTCAATAGGGGAGTGAATGAAGTCATCGCTAAAATTATCTTTGAGAAAATCGGTCAACAGTATGATAATGGAGTAGGTGTGGGAGTATTTATGTCAAGAATGAATGTGGAGAAATTTTTCTAATTGGATAATAGCATCTGTATAATGAACGCAGAACTAATAGGAATATATGAAGAAATAAAACTTGCTGTGAATGATGGAAATCGGCAAATAGTAATATATTCCGATTCCAAGAGTGGAATAGGTTTGGTTAAATGTGGAGGTGGAGTACAAAGCAATGTGTATGTGGATATGATTTTTGAGTGTGTTCGTATCTGTCAATGTGATGTGACAATACAATGGGTACCATCACTTCAACAGATCGAAGGGAACGAAAGAGCTGATATGTTAGCTAAGAAGGGTACAATGAATGAATTGGTTCAGGAGTATGAAAGGAAGGATGTAAAAGATGTACTTCGAATGATTCAGATGAATCTGTGCAGAAAATGGGAGTGTGAATATGACAATAAAAGGTTTGATAAAAGGAAAGAAGTACAGAGAGTTGTGCGCTACTCCTTTGAGAACCCCGTTCTATAAGGAACTCAAAGGAGATGTACGAATGGTAAGAACAATCGAGAGAATCAGACTGAACCATGGAAATTAGAAAGAATGCTTGTGGAAACGTCGATTGAGTGAGGAAAAAGATTGTGTGTTGTGTGAGGAGGATGGTGGAGGATGTTGAACATTTGATATTAGTCTGCCCGAAATACAATCGTGTCAGATCATGCTTCAGCATCCTCCACAATGCAAATAATTTAACCAGAGAAATGAATGGGGGTGGTTTGGCTTATAAGGAAATGTATGAATTTGTGAAAATGAGTAATATAATAATTTAAAATCAACAGCCAGCAAGATGTAGATAGGGAATATCCAGTTCTCTACCGGTAAATAAAATGAAAAATGTATAAAATGTAAATATGGTATGTGGCGACATGGCTGTCAATTTTTGGAGCCAAGCCTTAATAAAAAAAAAAAATTTCAACACATCGTTGCATACAATGATTTCATATTCCTACCTTAGAAAATCAACTGAATACAAAAAAATAAAACACAAGTTTTGGAAAGTGCCAATTCCCAGTTTTATTCTATCTCGTTCCTCGAACAAATTATGTTTTTATTGTTGGATTGCGGGACATTAATTTCACTGCGAAAAAGCATCAACATCCAGAGTATATACATACTCGTACTGTAAACTGAACGATGTAAATCAAATATTAATCCTCAAGCTTTAGCTAACATATATGTTATGATTATATGTTTGTTAACAATGTAACAACAAATATGGCTCATATTTTAATTAAAGAATATATTTGACGTTCATTGTACAATCCTATATTGCATTAACTGTCCCACAACATACGAGTATATATTACTACATATACATGTTGTCGTATAAAACACGATGCTTAAATTGATTGTATAAAAAAAAAATAACAATCACTGCATAAATTTCCAACTCCACCAAATTATCACCATATACCCATGTACATGTATGTAAATTTTCCACTAAATTATTTCTTTCATATATGGATGTCAATATAAGACGACATAAACTACACTACCGTAAAACATTCAAACGTAAATCTCGACATCATAAAAATGTTCTACCACGCACCATAATTTTCATTTAAATTTATTTCGATACTTCAAACAAAATATAAATAAGTACGAGTGTACAAACAAGTACATATACTCGTATCTATACACAAAAAAGTTTAAGATGCACATCACAAAATGTATGTACGAGTAGTATATAGAGAAACAATATGTAGCTTAAGCGTAATAAAAATAATCAAATGGCTAAATGTAAACTATGTGTACAAGAAGGGCTATAAAACACGTAAGAAGAAAAGTGGAAAATCTACACTAGACGTAAATGTAGTTTTGGTACATACATAGATAAACGCACAAAATAAAGAGTTTTTTTGTTGCATTGTGCAATATGCAAGCGACTCGAGAGTATAGAAAAATAATTGCATTTAGCACTTACTTTTTTGTCTTAGCACAAAAATAAAATAAAATTTAACAAACCAAACTAATTGGAAATTGATGAGATGAAAATAAATCGGTTTTATGTTTACTTTAAACAGTACGTAACGCTTTTTTTTCGTATTATGTGCACAAAGAATAAAAATCTCACACCTACAGTAAATTTGTTACCGTTTTAATCATTTTGAACTCTGCAAAAAAAAAAACTTTTATGTTAAATAATAAGTTTTCGTTTACTCTACGTCTTTAATTTCATTCAACTTGTAATTAAAATTTGTTAGTGCAATTCAATAAAATTTAATTGAATTCGATAAGAAAATTTAGATAGCGCATACAAAATGTTTTGTATAGTTTTTCGTTTATGTATAGCGAGCGATATACTTTCTAATTCAATTGTGTGACTTATTGGTATATGTATCAAGCAATTAAGAATGCCGGTCTATATATATTCTCGAAGAACAGAATATTATCTAAATTGAATTCGTTTTTTATTTACAAGAATAAAGGAAATATTTTGTGCATAGAATATATTTATCAGTCCAATGTATGTATTGTTCTATTGCTCAATGAGTAATGTACCACATTGAATATTAATCATGTGCCCAAATGGTCAGTTGGTTTTTTTTTGTATAAATTACTAGAGACTGCCGATTTATCAACTACTCAATTAAATCCTCAAAATAATTGAGTCATTACATTACCAACCTATAAATTATTATTATTGGCACTTTAAAAATATCAAATTTCATTTAAAATTAAAAAATATATTTTTTTATAAATAAATAAATAGTAATAGTAAATAAATGAAATAAAAACTATCAATAATAATAAATTTTATTTTTTTTTATGCTTTTGCGATTCAAATTATATGCGATTTTGTTTGAGGCAAAAAAAAAGGCAACAAAATCGCTGGCAGAATTGAACTCGATATACATATTACATGTATGGATGTTGGTTTTGTTGTTGTTATTGTTCAATATATATGTACATATAATATATGTTATTATTTAAAATAACAACTTGATGTGTAAGGTGTTTCTTAACTATTAATTATTGTTGTGTTATTAGTGCATACCTCATTTTTAATAAACTATTATAGTTTTTACTTTTATATGTTGGGTTCTCATATGGTTGAGTTGTGTTTAATATATTTGCTTAGATTTAAAATATTAAGAGTTTCTGATCAAACGAATTTATCTACCATTATAAACGTTGATGATTAATAAAGTCATTTATTACAAGAGTATATTGGTATCCAATATCTTATTAATGCAATTTCAGTTTTCATTTGTTGACATAAAATTGATAAAATAAAATTTTATCCAAGAATTTGACAGTTGTTTGACTCTTCAAAAATGTTCATCTGTTGGCCTTGGAGTATATGGTAACTGAACCTAATTTGTTTCTATCCGACATTTGGTTCTATCCTACACTGTACGGCCAGATGTTAAAGTATCTTTTCGATATACAAATAAAATCATGATAAATTGTAGAACTACAACAATCATGTTGAAAACCAGCACAAGGTATAAAGTACAGCAAAAGTACAAGGTATAAATGTATAACTCAAAATCAAACCAGTAGCAACTTCTTCAATTTATAAGTTAAACAAGAAGACTTAAGTTAGCAAGAAGAAAACATTTTAAAATGGATACAATTTTATTCGTGGATATTGGCCAGTCATTAACGTCCTTTAGCTTGACCGGAGTCCGTACTAACTTCATTCTCGGTAACAATGTGACCCAAATGACAATGTGAATGACAATGTGACTTCACTCCTCATTAGTATTAAGAAGGTTAATAAAGAGTTATGTAACCTGAAAGGCGTCACGTTAAACACCCATAATTCATTGCCTGTTTTGAACTCTTTTTTTTCGAACGGCGTGATAAATTTCTACTTGCCAGTATCCCCTCTTCTGACCTAGTGTACTATACCTAGCGTGTCATCGATTTGGTAGTATCGATGGCACGCTTCCGCTCCTGTCCTTATCGATATATCTTTCTTGTTCAATAAAACCACATGTGAATTCTGTAGACTTTTGATGGTGTACTTTTGAGCAAGCATCTCGGTATTTGCTTGATGGTGAGAGTATTACCGGTGTTGATTTTATGTCGGAAGACTTTTGTTATCCCAACATTTAAATTCTTGTTCGAGAAAACGCTGCTCACGTTCATCAGAACTTTTTTGATCTCTCTGAAATCTGCGAACTTCAATCTGTTACTCAGATCGTGTATAATTGGTTCGATTGCTGGGTATATCTGCTTTGTTTCGTTCCATTCTGACAACTAAAAATTGTGAAATAAGGCTATTGTGAAGTTTTTGTTAGATAAGTTTATCAGTTGGAATGGTACCTCAGCTTCATTAGCTACTATTAGTTTTTGATCGACCATTGTATTCCCTCCAAAGTTATTTTTAAGGAATATAATAGCCAATAGAATTGCTTCTATTCTTGATGCTATTTCGCAGTGGCGTAGCTATAAGGGCGCAAACCCCGCGCTGCAGGGGGGCCCGCAACGATAGGGGGCCCGCTGCAACGCGGTCCCGTGGTCTTTGTTATATTTGTGTATTGATTATTTTGTATTTTTGTATTGATTGTGGACATCCATAATCATTTATCAAATTTACGAAAAAAAAACAGCATTTGCGGGAAGTTTTGTTGAGTCACTGCTTTGCAAACAAAACTGTAGCTGAAAGTCATAGTTTGCTCGTGGATTTGTATGTTGAGCATGGTCTTGCAAAAACACAGTGCTTTGTGTGGTTTAATCGCTTCAAAAGTAGTGATTTTGACATTAAGGACAAAGAGCATCCTGGTCAAACGAAAAAGTTTTAAGCTGAATGTCAAACGCAAGAAGAACTTGTAGAATCATTGTAAATTGATCAAGCAACAATATTCAGACGTTTGAAAACCTTGGGATTCATCCAAAAGAGATGGGAAATTGGGCGACATACGAGTTGAAGCCAAGAGACGTTTGGAAAGACGATTTTGCATGTTCGAAATGCTGCTCGAGCGCCACAAAAAGATGTTGTTTTTGCATCGTATTGTCACTGGCGATGAAAAATGGATCTCAAGCGCAAAAAAGCGTATCTCAAGAAAGACGAGGCATGCCCATCGACACTGAAGCCGAATATTCACGGGGCTCTCACGTATGCGATCAGATATGAGTTAATTATTTTCCACCACGATAACGCTCGGCCACACATTGCGGTGCCGGTCAAATATTACGAGAATAACGGATGGGAAATTCTGCCTCACCCACGTTATAGCCCAGACCTTGCACCTTCCGACTACCACCTATTTCGATTCATACAGAATGCCCTACCCAGAATACGCTTCACTTCAAGGTATCGAAAATTGGCTTGATTCGTTTTTGACCGCAAAGCCGTCGCAGTTTTTCTGGGATGGAATCCATAAATTACCAGAAAGATGGAAAAAGTTGTGGGTAGTGATGGGCAATACTTTGGCTAAAAACTCTTGTGACATTTTTCCACAATAAAGGCTCAAATAAAAAAAAATCCGGTTTTTAATGCATACCTAATAGCTTCCAGTATTTCATGTTTAAGTATTGACATGTTTATTATTGTTTCTTACGTTACCTGTAATAGTCGCAACAGTGGAACGATCTTTTTCTAAATTGACTTTTATTACTTTGGAGGGAAAGATATGCAAGGTGGAGGGAGGATAGTCTAAGGGCCTATATTAAGTTATGCGGGGAGGCCAAAAATTTGTAGTTACGCCACTGCTATTTCGGCTTGTTTTATTGATAACTAGAACAACCAAACAACGGTAGGTTCTGTTTCATAAAATCGAGACCGATTTATACTCGCCTTCAATATCTGATACAACGAAACAAGTTTAAACTAGCTTTTTCCGACTCGGACAAGTTGATCACTCCCATCTATATGAACAGAAACGTACTTGTCACTGTTCGAAGTGTGAATCGCAATCACGTCTGGCCGCAGAAAATGCCTCGTTGCACCTGTGTCTAATGTGATTGTGAACATCTTTCCTCCGATAGCTCCTTTTACGGCCTGGTTTTCGTTTTTCTCGGCTAAACTAGGATACAAAAAGCACCTTTGTAACTGAGCCAGCTTTGGCCCTCCAAAACTGGTTGTCGGGTGGCTTACAGTTTCGTTGAAAATACCCTAGCTGCAGTCAAAGCCCACATAGTTTTCTTTCAAGCCTTAAAAATACTTCGTTCCAGCAGCCCTTCAAGTTGTTCTTTCTGTGGCTTTTGTTGGTATTATTATTCTTGGTGTTGCTCTCAATGTTAGCTGTTATAATTTATGCTGATCTTTCCTTTGTAGCAAATTTTTCAGCTTTTGTTGTTATTTCTGATGTCAAGCAAAAATGTAGACTATTGTTGAGCTAGCAGTGCTTGCAACATTGTCTCTTCTCGGGTCGCATCCGGAATAATAACGCATCAGACGCTGATCGAAATTTACGTCTGGTCAAACTTCCAAATGTTTTATTATTCACGATAAATTCTATAAATTGTGAAAGATTACCAGCTTTGCCATCGGTAGAGGCTATTACACTAGTGCTCTTCTGGTTAAAATAAAACGTATCTGATAGTGCTATTTAGCACTACTTGTCTACAGATGGATTCACATTTTTAATAGATTTAATCGTCACTAAATCTCAAACCATAGTAATTTATTTGTACAAAGACTGAGGATAAAACATAGCTATGCTCTGGAATAAACCCAATAGTGTGAATTAATGTAAAACTGTCATATGATCTTCAATTCGTCAAGGCTATAGAGAATTCCAATTAAATGCATTTAAAATATAATAATGCCAACCATATGTATAGTAAAACTTAAGCTTTCTGGTTTATGTTGTTGTAGTCAAAGTTTTTATGAAAATAAGCAAAGAAAAGGGTTCGAATTACGATAAAATTCGATGGTCAGATTTATATAATTTTAAACAAAGATAAAAATATCTTTACGTTTGAATGCACTATACTATGAATTTAATTCTAAAGCTCCAGTTTAATACTATCTTCACGCAGTGGAGCTTTCAGTTCGAATAACATATTTCGAAATGTTTATAGTAATCTAATGTTGATTGCACACAATTACTAAATATGTTGTTATATGCATACACAATTTATGAGTATAACTCAATTAGCTGTAATAAAGCGACACCGTGTACGTCGAACAATTCCAAGGCACAACACGACGTACTTACACAATAAGCCAATTAAAATGATTAATCAGAAATCTACAACCAAGATCACTACTGGTAACTCAACAAAAAAAAACATTTTTTTACTCATTCATTCTCCTGTTTTACACACAATAGTAACATTAGAAGAAACAAAACTTCGATAACAAAATGGAATTTTCACAGCATGCGATCGCTCAAACAAATTGTCACATAAATGTAAATCAAAATTAAATTGTTCACGTTGTTTAGTAAAATGAGCTTTTATGTGCGCTTTTTGTTTAGTTATAAAGCTGAAATTATTCGTTTTTTTTTTTGCTTACTGTTCTTATTTTCAAGATCATCAACTTTACATTGCTTATGTACAAAAATTATTGTCTTTATATTGCACCAACAAAATCATATACACTCGTATAAGAGAGTACGGTACAGATAATTTGCATAGATTGTGTCATTTCGGAACGACTTGAATATATTTAACTTTTAGAAGTTGATTTCTTTATAAGATACCTCGTATGTATACATACACGAGGCTTAATAAAAAGATTGTCATAAAAATTACTAAGTAAATAATTTAATATTTTTTGACTAATTGTATGTTAATTATATAATTTACGAGCTATTTGTCACTGTCAGATGTTGATATTTAAGAACAAGTATTTAAAATATCATTGAGATTTGAATATATGTATATATATTGTATGTACTGGGTTCGATTTTAAAGTTCGATAATAAAAAAATTTATTTCGTTCTTGAACGAAAAATGTTGAAGTCTTAAATATGATTTTAATCTGATTAAGAAAAAATATAAATTCTCCTTTAAAGAGTTAAATAAATACAGGTGAATGTCTACAACGTGGTGGTGAATTGATTATATCGCAATTTATCATCGATTTTATGGACGATATTATATAACAGATCGTAGTCTTCGATACAGCAATGAGTAAGCTTTCAAAGACATTAACACACCCATTTGTGTTTGTGATAAGCTTCTTAAATCGATTGATTGGAGTTTCTCAAAATAGTTTCTCAAATTGGCACGAAATTTGAATTATAAGACGCCGACCAAAACAGCGGGATTAAATTATTTTACATTTTACTATAAAGTAAAATTTATTGATTCCAGTTTAAGTTACAATTTATTTTTTATCAAGACTCAGTAATTCATGTATGTAGTAACATAAAGAAGTTAAAGATTATTATATATACGTAACATATGTGAGAAGAACAATTTTAAGAATTTCGAAGGTGTGATCTGGTTTCGAATTTCTAACCTGATATATACCATCTCTTGTGTTGTCATATTTAACATATACTACTATATATGTTAGTACATAAAACTGTAATAAATAAGAAAAGTTATAAGAAAAGTTTTTAAATCAAAATTTATGATCAAACAACATGTCACTTGAATTAACTTTGTTTCTTTGCCGTTTTTTTAGACTATTTGGCTGATTTGATCTTTTGATTTGTATTCGAATTGGCGCCACACATTTAGATATTATTTGTGTCTTGCTTTTTCTCTTTCTCTCTTGTCTTTTTAACAAATCGTTACTTATTAGGTTATTGGTGTTTCTTAATTAAAAATATTAAATAGTAGAAATAGGGAAATAACAAGAAAACTTTGAACGAATTTTCTTATGTTACCAATCATAATCACACAAGGGCATTGTTATAAATAAAGCTTTTGTACAGCAAGATATTAAAATTCATCATGCTGCGTGTTCATGTCATTGAATATTGAACTACTCTAATTTGTAATGTATTTTACTTATACATGTATGGGCAGCTCTGCTTACATAAATGTTAGTTTCTAAATATTTTTATCGATTCACCATGTATATATATATATATATATATATATATATATATATATATATATATATATATATATATATATATATATATATATATATATATATATATATATATATATATATAAATGAGTGCCATCTTTTATGTCGATTTGTAACCATTGTGACATTTAGCAACCGCTTGTTTTGAATTAGAAATAATTATGTCAAACCAATTCAATAAAATTTTAATCATGAATCGCTTCACACCGAAATAATGACGCTGTAAATTGATAATAGTCGTTCATTTGTCTAAGCTCAACGTGCATATAATATTGTGGATATAAGACGTTCCAATGAACTGGTTAAAAGTCAGAGAGTGTTGACTTTTTGGTGGTGCGGATTTTGGCTTTAGTGGAACCACTTTGCAGCGCATTTTGAAGGATGATTTGCATTTAACACAAGTATCATTGATGACAGACCATCCACATTGCTTGAAATACGGTTAAACAGTTGCTCGAACGATTAACACCAAACCTGATTTTTGCACGAAAATGTTGAAGACGAACAAGCCCCATTTCACACTCCCTGGCGGCGTGAATAAGCCGCATGAAGGGAACGAAAAATCCATGCGACATTTATTGAACTCCATTGTATGACCATAAGTGACTGACCATAAATAAGTAAGTCAGTTTTTGCGCCAAAGCCATAAATTAAGCCATATTTTTCGGAGAAACCAAAACAGTCGAAAGAAATCGATATCGGTAAAAAATAATCTATGGCTTAGAGGACGTAAACGGCCCTTACCACGTCTCATGAGACCTTACGAACCATTTTGAAAAAATGGTGCACAATGTAGGTGGTCAGCCCTACGAATTACAATCGCGTTTTTCATGTCATCCGGTTGCATGTTAATTTTTGGTCAACGGCTGGAATTGAACTCGAGACCGCGGCGTGATGAAAAACTCTCTTAACCATTTAGCTACAACCGACGACGATATCAGTAGTGTTGGTTATAATTATATGTCTACTCACAAATGCGTGAAATATATCTTGACGGCTACTATAGTCTCAACTTTGGCTCTACAAAACTGGTTTGAGATAGTTTTCGATCGTCGGTTCGCGACTTTCTTTTGGTTGTATAATTCGGGTGGTTTACAATTCCGTTGAAAAAATCCTATAGTCCCAGTTTTTGGTTTTTCATTTTGAAGTGTTATTGTCTTTTGCTTCATTGTTTGTTTTTCTTATTATTGTATCAGCTCTTCAAGTTGTTCTTGCTGTTCCTTTTGTTGGTGTTAATTAGGAATAATTTCGTCTATAGTTGCTTTTGCTATTCTTGATGTTGCTCTCACTCTTGTTATAACTTATGCGGCTTTTATTGTTGTTGTTGCTGTTGTTGTTGCAATTTTTGCCGCTGTTGTTATATTGTTGTTGATGTCACAATGACCATTAAGTGACTGTTTGAGCCGATGCGCTTGCGCCAAAACCATCATTAGGCCATATTTTTTCAGTGAAAATGAAACAGTCGAAGGTAATCGATATCGTTAGATGTTGACTTTAATTATATATGACCGCAAATGCGCGAAAAAAAATCTTGATGGCTACTGATCTCAACAAGATGTTCAACGTCTTCTGTCAAAAAGAAGCGACATTGACTGGCCACCTTGATCGCTAAGTTTGGCTTCTCTGAACTTGTTTTAGTGCGGTGTTTTAAAAATCAAAGTATATACCAACAAGCTTTTGTATATCGTCGAAATACTATAACCAACTGCTAACCGAAGCAATGATTACTCGGATAGATATTATACATCATTTCAAGAGGTTGATTCGATACCTTCTAAATTTTTCGGCCGATTTTTTTTCAGGATCTCATTTATTATTTTAGGACGTTGACTTTAGCAATTTGAATATTTTTCGATTTATCCATTCCAAAGAGAAAACTTAATCCATATATTATTTAAAAGTACCACATAATTTACATGTGAAGGTAATTACGATCAAGCTGATTCACTGTATAGATTTAGGCGAGTATTAAATAAAGTAAGTGCTTTTCCAACTCTATATCAACTGTTAAAGGATCAATCAGTAATATATGAACAAAAAGTTAAGTCTACCTTGCGCAGAACACTATGTACAGTAGCTCCTATATCATTATAAGACATAGTCCTTCTAACGTGCAGAGTATACAATCTTGTCATGAGAACCAATACATAAAGAAAGCAGCACCATAATTCCTCTTGTGAAACATGGATTGTAACAATTAATAGCTTGGTAGATTTCTGCTAGGTATCTAAATATTATTTGCTTCCAATATGGATGTAGATTCGATATGAAGTTTAATGTTTTCCATAATGTTGATTTATAAGTGTTACACCCAGTTGAATATGAAGGCATTTACTAGCTTTAAAATTATAGACGCCACCACAAAAGCAACAAGTATTTCAAATGTTGGCAACTTTAACAGATAAATTATATAGGTATTAAAATTAATTGAATAAGCAATATAGCCTATACTAACCCAGAAGTACACCTGAGGTAAAGCAGTTAATATAATGCGATGGGTATATAAAAACTCAATGATTATTTAAGATAATTTCTATATTAAAAGCTCACGATACGAATGGAAAGCTCTTGTTTATATAAGGTCTAATTTTAATGTATTTTAATGGGAGAAACTCAGAAACTTACGGAGTCGTTTTGAAAACTGTTTTGAAATAAGTACGTTTTGAAATAAGCACTACTATCACTAGTTGAACATATAATTTATCTTAGCGTAACATTATCAGTATCACTAAGATTGAGTTCATTGCTTATATATTACTTACATAATGGGTGAGTTTAATTCATTACACTTCGAATGATGGACCCATTTGTGTCTATAATTTAATTATATTTAAGGATTGTCGATATATTTTTATAGTTTATCCAAATTAAGTTTCATTGTGTAACTTCTACAATGTTCTTTTGTCCAAGTGATTTAAGGAAAATTCTATAAAACCTAATCTATATAATCCGGTATCGTATGAATACAACTAATTTATAAAACAGTATCTCAAACCGTTAATTAACATCAATAAGGAACTGGAAGTGAATGTAATATAATTCAATTTCATAATATCTAATTTATATACAAATATAATCCACCTTGTCTTTACCGAGCTGAAAACTACGAGTTTATACAGAACTTTTAATTTCTATATATTTAAGAGTATACACATACATAATATTTAAAAATACTCCACCTTGATATTTGTCTACCTTTTTCACTTCATTAAATGAATAAATCTTGCCGAGATTATTTATAGATATGTGTGTATATGTACCTATATATAGAGTTCGTATTTGTAATAAACTATTGTATAACTAAAAATCAAACCACCTAACTAGCTGTAGTGAGTGCAAATAACATATTAAATCAGTAAATCGTTTTATACAGTAATTAAATTTAACAATAAAACAACATAAACTTTAATGTAAATGTTTCGTAACAGGTGGACGGACTTAACAACATGAGTGGCGCCTCCGTCATAAATATGTTTTACTCGGGTGGAACTCAGCCACTGCACTACCACAAATAATGTCTCAACTATTTATACATTTATTATAAATATGGGTATATATATATATATATATATATATATATATATATATATATATATATATATATATATATATATATATATATATATATGTATATATATTTATATATATATATATATATATATATATATATATATATATATATATATATATATATATATATATATATATATATATATATATATATATATATATATATATGTATATATATATATATATATATATATATATATATATATATATATATTTAATAGACACGAGAGATATGATTTTATTTTATAAATACTATTATTTTTAATTAATAAATAAAATTCCAATCACGAGTATTGTTTATAGTAATATAAAAAGTTCTTATTTAATTTTAATTGGATTTTTTGCTCTCCCTCTCTGTCGTTTTGCAAATTTATTTGTTTTTATTGATTTAAATTAAATGATAATTATAGACAATTAAATAAGTTTATAACAAAATAAAAACTATTATAACAAGTGAGTTAGTTAATTGTTCGAACCGAAATGGTACACAGTAGAGTCTACTGTTAAAGTTCACGGTTAGTTTAAATGTAAATAAATTTGATTTAACCAAAAAAACATTTGATTTTCAAAGTATACGAGTATAATCTTGAGTTGGGTTCAATTTGTATTGATATGCTTGCAGTTAGACAACAACATAAAACAATATAATTATGCAATAAAGTTTATAACAAAATTTGTTATTTTTTTTTTTTAATGATTTTACGTTTGAGATAAACTTCAAACCCCCCATTTTATTTATTTATTAGTTATACATTTTTATTACTCTATTATTATTGTTGTTTCCAAGAATCGAAATATATTGAAGTAAATAAATCAAAATTTATAAACTCTCGACTCGTATAGTATATAAGTAATGTAATGTGAAATGATTTAAATTGGTTCCGGTAAATTAATTTCTGTCGCCAAAATCAAATTAAAAATAACAATAAAAATTATAAATTTATAAGAAATGTCTCAATTTCGAACATAGCAAAATATAATATTATTAGTCATCGTATGTTGTGCCTGTCTCGTGAATATATATACATACCAAGACGTTTGTGGAGTGTTTCAAGAAAATTTTATAATTATTATCACACCTTGTAGAATTATTACTCCTATGTACAAAAAGTGTAAAAAAAATCTTATATTCATGTTTAACCTTTTTATTGCTGTTTTGTACACTCGTATATACGCAATTTTTTATTGCAAAACTGTAACAAATTGATTTTTAAGATATCGTTTAACTTATCTCGGTTTTTTAGGTTAAAGATAAATAAAATTATTTATATGTATATACAATTAAAAGGTAACGTAAGGTTAATCAATAAATCTTGTCTATATAAATGTCATTCTATATATGTACATATGTATAAGCGCCATTGTCTCCCCCATACAACCTACAGTACAAAATAAAATAATTACAAATATGTTTTTTGATTGAAATGAAAATATTTCCAAATATTTTAGTAATCTTGTAATTTCCATAATATGCTTCTTATAGTAACCGAATTCCAGTAGGGAGTCGTTTAAATAAATATATAAACATTTAAATAACAAAACAAAAATATGAAATAAACAAAAATATTAATTGATTTAATCTGGTACTTTATTACTTTTATTGAACGGTTCTCTTAAATTTTCAATAATTTTTTTTTAATTCTTGTTTTTGTACAACGCAAAGTAAATCAATAATAATTTGTCTATTTCTTAAGAAAATAATTTATTATAATCTTGTTTTATTTAACTAAACGAAAACGATTTAAAATAAAGTGTATATGAAATAGTCAGTAGCGTTTTGTTGTGATGCTTTTAGGAAAACCACATTTTTAAAATACAAAATAATTTTATAGCAGACAAATTTACTTAGCAGATCGAAGATATAACTAGTCTTAATATTGAAGAGTCAGTCTGTTATGTTGCTTACAACCCTACGGAAAATCGCAACCAACCATTATTGTCAGCAAAAGTATCAAAAGCTGTGGAGGTGAATATTCAAAAACAGCATATTCGCATTTCATATAAAGGTGAAATCCTGGATTCAACATAATCCACAACAGAGTGCAATATTGCGAAAAATTTCAAAGTTTCTGCTCGTAGCAACTACAATCGAAGCCCTACAAAATACCAAAAGCACAAAATTTAATATTTGCATAAAAGACGTTCGCCTATAGCAAGAAGTTTTAAATCATTTGCACGTTGATGGCGAGCTTGAGTTGGTATTTTCTGATGAAAGTGGCTCTGCAATATGTAAGCAAACAATACGATTGGGTTTGGTTAGAGTGCAATTCAAAGGTCAATTTAGACCACTGAATCGCTCCGCGAAAACAAGCGATGATTTAGATTGCGATAACTGCTACAGGACGGTCACCACTCGTTCTCATTATAGAAGGCGTAAATCATTAAACCTCCATGAAAAGATTTTAAATTATGTTTTCGGTAGAAATTATTAAGCGTTTCAACCAGACTCGGTATAATTCCATAAGGCAAATGAAATCACAACGTTTTCTACAAGAAAAAGTTCCAGGTTTTTTCCCTTCATAATAGGTCATACAATGGGTCTTAAAGAAAGCTATTCCGAGAATGGAGAAAAATACCACCACACCACTTTCGTGCAGCGTTTGAAACATGCTCGGAAAGACTAAATCACTATAGCATATTTTTTAAGTTTTTGAAGTTTTGAAATAAAAAAATTAAAATTGACCAAAATGTTTGTTCATATCCCAGTCGAATAAAAAAAACTTATGGAGTAATTAAAATTTGTTTATTAACAGGAATCTCTGGCCCGAGAAAATTTACGAAATTTAAAAAATTATGCTAAGTTTCTAAACAGTGTTGTATCTGCAAACACTTTCATTTGATGATAGTAAACGTTGGAGAAAATATCCAATCCAATTTATTAGGTTCATATTATAATTTTTTTAAAAATGTATGTTCAGAAAATTACGTTTTCTCGACCTCTACGATAAAATTTTTCGTTAAATTAAGCCCCCACTGATGGAATTGGAATTTCACTATTTCTGGTAAAATTCCAATTCCATCCAAAACTACCTTAATATTAATGGAATGTCTATGTGGTATTTTGTCACATCCGATGAGCTGAACCTCTCTATTTCGCAAAAATTAAAAATCATATCTTATGATTTTGAAAAATGTATGAGCTTCAATTATTTATGATCATCAAATTTAAACATTTTGGGACGTTGCTTTATCCAATGTATCAAATTATTAATAATCAAATACTACACAATACTGTTGTGGATAACAGATTTTTAGTAACTCAACAATATTAATAAAATCCACAAATAGATTAGGGAATACCACACAGATGGCGCAGTGGTTAAAGCTGAGACAGTTGGAGCGGGAGGTCTGGGTTCGATTTCCGATAGGAACAGGATGCAAACGGGATTTTCACCATGAGATTACGATCTGTGGTGTGAATGAACACAACTATGAGTACTTCCCTGTTGGAGTGCACAATTCATAGGCCGACCCATCTTCCATGCCAGCACTATAGGCTGGTATAGAGCTATACAATGTTCAGATGGTTAGGAAAATCTGGAAATAAGGAGGTACATAAGCGAACCGCGAAAGAGTGGAGAGTGCCTTCAGCTCCAAAACAGATTGCAAAGAAATAAAAATAAAAAATAATAAAAAGGATCAAGGAAACTGGTTTATCGTATAAAGTTGATTACGGCCTTTATTATCCCCAAAACGTTTCTCATCCGCAGCAAATTATTTCAATCATGAAAAACCTAACCGATGGGAAGAATTATAAATATAACACTATTATTATTTAGAACCATTACAGAACAACCGTCATATACTTAACCTGATCAAGCTTATATTAATTCTTTTCGCTCTAGTATCATTTAGGTAAGTATAGATCGTTCACAATAATATACAACCAGTATTTATAATTTAATTTTATTTAAAAAAAATATTTTTTTAAATAAAATTAAAACCTTTATCTAAACATTGAAACCAAAAGACAGCTTTAGCTATCATTGCTGATCAGAGTTAATTCAAAAAATTACTTAACCGCTCAAAATAAGTCAAAAATTTACGACACAAGGCGAATTCTCCTTTTAGAAGATTAAAATTCAAAGGATCAACCATGAATCAAAGGAAACGATAAAACCTCATATCCTGATAAACATTGTAAACTACACTTACACTGTATTGTGACTTAGTTCAACAGTTATAATCGTTCTTATTTATTCGTTAACCCATAAGGACACAAAAGGTTAAAATAGCCCCGGATAGTTATAAACTATTACGATTTTAATTTTTTCATACACAAAAATAAACAACTTTTCGAAAGTTAAAAGCTTCTAGATTTCACAGGGAATGAAGGAAACGACCAAGTTTACACTTCTTATTATAGTTGCGAAGTTTATGTCAAAAATTATAATGTTCACCCATAATTATATACTAAGAGGTTAGAGTTAAGATTTCCAATGGGCTATATTTGTTATTAACTTTAGATCAACGAATATTTCAAGAAATAGGCTGGTTAGTATCAACTACAGAATATCAATTATATAAAAAAAATTATATTATCACCACTATCTATAGGCAGTTATCCATTCGGTATTTATTTATACATTCTCTGTGTAATAAAGTCATAAAAAACCCACAGTCAAATCACAATCATATTAAGAGAAAGTCGAACTGTAAAATTTTACAAACCCTTTAATGTATTATAAAATAAATATCTTAGAAGTGTTTATATTGCGATTGGCAACAATTTTTATGTGCTGTTATACCCATACCATATAGTTCGAATGATCAACTTAACTAGTGGGAAACACAACAAATAAATATATATCATATATAATTTATTAAGTATAAGTTAATAAATTTTTTTTAAAACTGTGTTTTTAAGTATCTAAAATTATTTTAACGTCTTAATCGATGTTCGACATAAAGATGGAGTTTGTTACTCAAAGAATCAACCAAACGAATGCTTTAATCATGCATTTCTGGTGTACAGCCATTGGCTTTTTCACTTTCATTGCTAACATTTTATTTTAAAATGTGATAGAGTATTAAAGTTGGGATTAGTTTATAGCCAATCATTAAAATATAAAATTATAAAATATTATTTAAATTAAAATTGTATCTTTATATTCTATCTGTTTAAATCACAAACATATCAAGGTATTTTTTTTTTGAACGTGCGGTCACTCGACTTGCGGCTATAGGTCTGATTTGCGTAGAACCATCTGCACATTGTATAGGTTTATGACAGGGTCAGCCTGTAGTATTGACATGAACTCTGCATTCCAACAGAGGGTCAAAGATGTGTTCATTCACACTGCCGATCATAATCAAATTGTGAAAAATCCCTTTTGCATACTGCCTCTATCGTGGTTCGAGGACCTTGGCACTTTTCAACTACCGCAGCCTCAACCACTGCACACTTTGGGCGGTATCTTAGTAACTTCATAGTGTATATTAAAGTAGTTTGTTACTACAACTAGGAAATCACATATTTTATAAAAACAATAAAAATTATTTTCAAACTTGATATTATTCATGTTTTTAGATTTTCTATTTTAATTACAGTCAGAAATCTTAACTGATATTTAAAATAAATCTGTGATAAAATATAAATATTTACTAATTTTTTTTTTTTTAATAAATTCTTTATTTCAATTTTTTTTAATTTTACATTATTTGATTATTAAAGCGTATTACAAAAAATATCAATTTCATTTATTTGTTTTAAAGATTTCTGATCCTTTCGGATGCTCAAATCTTATCATTTCTTATAATAATTTTTTTTTTTTATTTAATTTAATGCAACTTTATTTTAATGCATTAATTTAATTTTTTCATTTTCTGTTATAATAGTTGGCCTTAAAATAATTGAAAACAAAAACTGCCATTTAATTTTTTTTTTTTAAATTCCTTAACCTAAATAAATAATTATAGTTATAGTTATAAAATATTTCATTATTCGTGGTTTAACCACCAGTACTTATTTTTTTCGCTAATATATTTATTTTCCGTCATCTTTTTAAAATGTGTGTTAAAATTCATATGTAATTCTGGGTTTTTTAATTTTTCTTGATCGAAACCTTTTTCATTTGGTCTTCTTTTGATGTGGTATATAAGTGGAACCTGATTTGAATTTTGTATATAACCTTTCTTGTCCAACCATATGAACGCTTCTGGCCCTGGTATTTGACTTATTCCGATATTTTCCGATATGATATGGTCCATATATAAGGGAATTTGTCGTATTTTTTGTTGTTCTTAGAAAGCATATATCTTCCTTATTGTTTTTATAGTGTGTATGTCGATTCTATCTGTTTGTAAATTTTCATACTGTGTTTTGTTTGAGATGTAATGTAGATTTGCATTTCCTAATTTTCTAAAGGCTTTTCTACAGTGCCGAATGTATTTACTCTCATCTTTTCCATGTTGCAGAACCTATATTAAACCATATTTTTTTTTTTTTATTTTACGTTTTGTTTTAGTTGGGTGCAGGGCGGACTTTTAGACTGACCTAGCTCCTTGTAACTGTCAGAGCTCCTGCACCCAACGCACGATCCTTCAAGTAAACGTTGATAGCTGCCTTAAACTTGTGCATTTTATACTTCAACGGAAATTGAAAACCAGTCAACGAATTCCACTTCTTAGATGTTCGATAAATAAATTCGCGCTTTGCATCTTCAGTTCGAGGTTTCGGCAGCTTCACCGGCAACCTATGCGCATTAACCGTTCCTCGTGTTACCCGTCCTGGCGTAACAAATGGTGGTATTTTTTCTACTAATGCAGAACATTTACCATTCATTAATCTATAGAACACGCAGAGTTCTGCAACATCTCTGCGGTGCTGCAGGCTGTCTAGATCTTTCGTAAGTCTGGGGTTTCGTATTATTCGGATGACACGCCGCTGAACTCTATCCAGCAACTGGAGAGCAGTGCCATATGCTCCACCCCAAACTTGATAGCAATATTCTATGCACGGTCTAATAAAGGTTTTATATATTTGGAGAACCTGATGCGATTTAAAAAAACCGTCTGCATCTATTGAGGAACCCGAGTTTACGTGAAGCTGATTTGGCTAATGCAAAAATGTGTTCATTCCATTTTAGATTGTTGGTAATCTGAACACCAAGCAGACGAATTGAGTAACAACTCACGAGAACGTGTCCTTTTACCACAAAAGGTTATTCGTTGTGACTTCTTTTACGCGAGAATGTGCATATTTGTGTTTTTTTCTCGTTAAATTTGACCTGATTTTTAACTCACCACTCAAATATTGTACTTAAATCGGAATTAAGCGAAGTGACAACTTCCAGCCGTTTACCGTTTAACTCTGAAGGAGTAGGCTCGACCTCGAATGAAATAGAAGAGTGCAATTTTGCATCATCGGCAAAACTGTAGATAGGGTTTACAGTGCTATCCAACAAGTCATTAATGTATAACAAAAACAAAGTTGGTGACAAAACTGATCCTTGAGGGACTCCGGAATTTGGGAAGTGTGTCGTTGATGATCTCCCATTTAGCACAAGGTTGATCTTTCGGTCTTTGAGAAAGCTATTTATCCACTTGATGGTCATCGAATCCAAGCCGTATGCACAAGTTTACAAATGAGATTCTCATGCCAAACCTTGTCAAAGGCCTTGGATATATCCAAAGCGATTGCAAAGGCTTCTCCGTGGTGCTCAAGGGCGAGATTCCATTTGTTTGTAACATACGTCAATAGATCGGTTGTGGAGCGGCTTTCGCGGAAGCCATATTGTTTATCTGAAATTATTTTATTAATCTCAAGATAATGCACCAGTTGTTGGTTAATGCATTTCTCAAAAACTTTAGCCACGGCTGACACAATTGATATTTGCCGGTAGTTTGAAGGGTCAGTTTTATCACAACCACGTTTAAGAACCGGTTGCACCATCGCACTCTTCCAGGCGTTCGGGTATTTACCTTGCTTATAAGAAAGGAGAAAAATTTTAGGTAATATTGGAGCCAAGAAACTGGCAAACTCCTTCAATATTCGAACAGGAATTCCGTCAGGTCCGGTGGCCTTATTTATGTCCATTGCCTTCAGGTTCCTGAAGACAATATCCCCCGAGATGTTAACAGGATCCATTTTGGAACCACAATACGGAATTGACGGAGGCGTAACTCCATCTGGGGCAACTAAGGTCGAGTTCGAAGTGAAGACGTTTGCCAGTAAGTCATATTGGGCATCCATATGTGATAATAGGTCTCACTAATGTTTGATAACAAATTGTTTTGACATTTGTGCTTATGTGCTTAGAGAAATATATTCGTTTATTACTGAAAAAAGCTCTTTTGGCTTTTTCTCGTTGTATATTATAATATGATCATTAAAGTAACAAAAGCGATCTATATTGACACCTAAATATTTAACTATAGGTTTTTGCTGTATGGTTACATTGTTGATTTGCATTTTAAATTGTTTCCAATATTTTTAGTGAAATATTTACTTATTACTAATGTATAGGCAGTGTGTATCTATAATAGTCATATCAATGTTCGCTCAATAATAATCGGGCCATTAGCATAAGAACCTTTCCAATATAAGGTAAATACCGATATTGGTAATATAATCGATTACCCGATTTGGTTTATATTAGTCAATCTATCGCGTGAAAATGTTGGAACTCACGTGTAATAATTATTTTTTAGTTCCAAAATAATAATTATTTGAGTACAAGCTCATTGACTATCGGGTGAGCAGCATGAAGAAGAAGATATTTAAAAAAATCTTTACAATACTACTTATATTGTCATTTTAGAAAATTTTGAATTAAAAAATAATTTTGATTTAAACGTCTCGGCAGATCTCAAACTCCTATAATATTAAATGCAACAGAATTCCATAGAGAAATACCCCTAACAAAAATGAGGAATTTAAGGACTTAGAAGAATTTTGGACAAACTAGATTAACTATTTTTACATCCCAGACTTCAGCGTCAGGGTTTTTTAGATGCTGTCATGGTATTGATTCTAAGAGTGAAAACACGGTGCGCGGTTGTAACAGTCGCTGCCTATATTGCAGAGGACCACCATTTAGCGCCATCTGTTGAAGACAAACGGCCGACAATCTAGTGCATGAGGAAAGGACTATGATCATCGGACTTAATACCAATGTACACCATATAGTATAAACCAGCACTGATCCAAATACAACGGATAAGTAACTTATTAAATATTTTGTTACTGAATACATGGAAATGGCTAACTGGGAAAGTACAGTATTTGTAAATGCCATTATAGAGAATAAGTCTAGACGTTCACTTTTCATCTCATAGGCTCATCGATTAGTAAGTGGCGTGTTTTTGATTTTTCTTTGTGATTGAAAACATACATATCAAATTTTATCTAGAGATCTTAAAAAACCAGCTACAAGAAATCAGATCTCTGAGATCAACGAACCTTTATAAGACTTAATACGGATCTGAAGTGTCCCAAAATAGAAGGCTCATTGAGTCCAACCACAATCTAAGAGGATCAAATAGAACTACATAGAAAAGTTTCTGTGATATAATCGATGAACTCCATTGATAGAGTAGTAGAGTAGTAATATCCATGTTGAAGTGCAAAAAATCACAGCTATAGATTGGGAATGCGTTAGTTACCATAAAAAACCGTGGAAGATGGCGTCCCTCCACGTTTTTATCTTCTTTACTACGATTCCGTGTGATTGACGAGCATAAATCTAGATTCAGCAACCTCGTATTAAATGTCCTAGGTTATAATCATTAAAGAACGTGTGATGACACTCTGGCGTTCAGAGTAACTGAAATAATTCACGAATACACAATTACATCATAACGCCACAGTCAATAAAATTCAAAAATCGATATTTCGAGTTAAGTTCTTGTAATTCGCTAGAACTGTCGCGTCTCTACTAAACCTACATATACGAATCGCACAGTACATACATCAGGTTCGGTAGCATATGACTGATGAGATGGATTTGATATTTTCGATCACACAACAAATCAATGACGCCATCAGATCGAAACCGGCCTAATGAATTACAAGATTCAAGCAAACAACTCGAAGTACACATTCATAATTTAGTTCATAGAAGTGAGACAGTGGTATTAGTTTATACAGGTGAGACAGTGTCAACACTAATAAATCTGTGATTATATGCTATTCAGTAGGACAAAGCGACCTCTCATCTTGTATTGCACAACTATCCAATTGTCCAAAGAAGTTTAATATATCTATAGAATCCTAGATCAGAAACTGACTTGAAATTACCATATTCTATGGTGATATGTATCGTGCGTCTGTCAAAAGCTTTATAACAGTACATGAACATCGAAAACAAAGGACCTACTGGTCATATTTAACTATCACCAGATCAATGGTGATCAATGATATTTTAATGTGGTATTTCCTGAAGAGGATGACTGGATCCGAGGAGGATCCTCATGAGAACAGGGGTTTATGATATGGTATATAATGGGCCAAAGACTGGCGGATGAACAGATATATGATTTTCGAGTAGCATCAGAATAGTTTGAGATAAATTTAACGGGATTTGGTTTAGCTCGTCATCTTGTATCTGAATATTATTCAGAGAGATAAAAGTTACTGTTTACCATTTTCCTTATATTTTATTATTTTTAATTTGGTTAACTCGGTCCAGGTAGTTCTTCGAATTGTCATAAGTACTATCCTTAAAAAATATCAAATCAAAATTATTATGTCATAATTTATAATGTTTTATTACCATTCTTTAATTTTATGTTCTTTGAGACAAACGTCTGTCTTTTCATAATTTAGTGTTACAAAATTTTAATTTTAACATATTTCCAGTTAATGTAGTTTTATATATTGAATATAATAACAGTAATGTACAATATTTTACACGATAATTATAGACTTTGAATTTATATTAAATGTAGAAAATAAATTTCAATTTTTGTGACACAAGAAGTGTACCTTTTAGCTGCAAAAAAACAACAAAATTGTAATGTAGGTATTACTTAAGGTACATGGTAAGAAGAAAGATTGTGATTGTTAAATTAAAATTGAATTAAAAATGAAAAAAAAATAGCATTATTGTTATAATGTTAACTGAATTCAAAAAGTTATATTGTTAAACAATATAAAGTTGTTGAAAATTATAAAGACATACCTAGTAATTTAATTAATGTGCATTATTCAATTGCGATTTGTTAGTGAAAATTATGTTGACATTTACAATATGGTTATTTGAAATAATAATAAATTTGTGTATATGTACATAATTTTGATTTTGATATGGGTTCGATATATATCGTAATTTAGGGTTCAATTTTTAATATTTATTATAACGTCAGCAGTGGCGATCGAATTACATACATACTTATACAATGTATGCTGTTCTCACGACCGTACATACTGCAAAACATATAATTTCCCCCCCTTATGTATATAGATTACATAAATTAATCGTAGCTCATTACTTTATAATATCTACACTATGTATATATCTTAGATGTGTATATAATTAGACTTTTATTATTATTAAAATCGAAATCAGCACCTGATACCGACACCCGAGAATCAACATAATAAAAATTGTTTCGTAAATTTTAAAACAGCATAAATCATAAATTACAACAAAATGTATAAAAGAAAATTTGTATTATTATACACAAAACAACATTAAGTATATGTAATAATAATTCGCACATAATTTTTCATTTTTCCAATCACGTTTTTATTGTTAAGTGATATGAATTGAAAGATAACAAAGTAAAAATTAAAGCAGCGTTTCTGTGTTCAACCGAATTGTATGTACTTGTGCTTACCGTAAGCTCGTACATGGCAGTGCGCTATATATATACAGAGATATTGAAAAGTCATAAATCATTTACAACAACAAAAAAAAGAAAAATGTGTAATTTTGTTGTATAGTTTGGATTAAGATTTTTTTTTTAATTCACTTGGATTGGTTGGTGGTATATCGGTTTTCGATTTTAACATTTCCGTAATGTTTTTTTGTACGCGAGACAAATTGTTTCAGCGAGATTTTTCTCACACTAATTATTATGTATTCGAGATAATTAATTTATCACTCGATTTTAATATAGTTTTGTCATAGTCTATACGAAAACCGGGCTTAACCGCGTCTTAACCTTTTAAGACCATTACGTGATAAAAAAGCCCTCCTATCCACTAAGCTACTACCCGCGACATGTTAAGGTAGAAAAATTCGAGAACATAAAAGCTACTTAAAGTCAAAAGCGTCAGTCGATATGTCCAAAAATGTAAATAACGATCATGGTTTGGAAATATAATTTACTATTGATAACGGAACAAATTCCGATAGACTAACATCTTCAAAGCTCTCTTGAGTTAGCTTTGAAGACGTTAGTCTATCTGAATTTCACCTATATATATCATTTTAATAATCGTGTCACAATTGTCATACGTAATTTGAATCTACGAATTGCAAAAAGTCTTACATGATATAAGTTTATAAATAATGTATATATGCAGAGAATAAATGATAAGTCATCAAATATTTAACTGATTAGTTGGTTGATATAGAGACTTTAAAAATAATATACTATATACATACGGTAGATCTTAATAAGAATATTCAATCAATATCTACTGTCTTATATAAGAGGAGTAACCAAAGTTCACTTAGTAGGCAACTCTTAATCCTTTGCAATTGTTTTATGAGACTTCGTTCAAAAATTCCGAATAATCGTTTTTAATGGAGACAAAACGCGAGAAAACGCAAAAAAGCTGAGAATACATCAGGCGTAATTAAACCAACGCAAACAGAAATTAAATATATCCAAGTGGCTCTAAAAGTTCCAGATCTATGAAGACTAACCAAAATGTTACACTGGTGGCTTTACTGTGGCTTTGGTGAAGTCCAGAGTTGACGAAAATCCCCGATTGAAACAAGAAATTATTGCAGATGAATTGGTATTTAATGCATTGGCTGTATCACGAATTTTAAATAATGGGATAAACGAAGAAATCTGCATTTCACTAAATTTTCCTTACTAAATTCCAAAACGGGCAGTCTATAGTAACTTTATTAAAGACGTCGAAAACCAAGCAGCAGTCCACGATATGGAGTCCAACAGGATCAAATCCACCCATAAGCAGGGTGTAAAGTAAACTGATAATGATGTCAATTAACTTCGCACGCCTGGAAAAAGATCAGACAGTAACTTCAAAATGGTATATCAAAGACTGCTTAGTGCTTAGCAAAAGTTTTCTAAAATTTGTTGGAAAAACGGAAGAAAGAAGATTTGCGGTGCTATGTTTTACATCATAACAACGCGCCAGCTCACACTGCTGAAGTAACGAATAACTTTATTGCGATCTCTGGCATCGAAGAAGCACGATCATATTTCACGGATCTAACCTTGTAATTTCTGGTTATTTCCTAAAATTCCAACAAATTTGTGGGATTGCAGATATAATGCTGTACTTGATAAGCAAAAATTTGAGATGTAGATCTATAGGCTTAAGAAATGCATTGAAATCAATGGCGAATATGTAGAGAAATATGAAAGGAATATATTTTGTTTTTTTCTCTGTCCAACTAAGCGAAATTTTATTACTATGTACACAAACTCGAAAATGTTCAGAAAAAATTTATTTTTTAAAACAACTTAACCGATTATCTCAAAACATTATTTTTGGAAGCCTGATATTTTTACTTTAAAATGAAGCTTGAAAGTAAACGCAACCAAGTATTTCCCTACCGCTAGCGTACGTAACGGTTCGCATGCCGTAAAATAACCCATTGACTCAATTATTCGTGTTGGGATTGAGGACTGGCCACTTAATCGTCTCGAGCGCCAAGGTTTGAGTTGATTTAGTTGCTAATGCTTGAGGGTTTAGTTTATATTCCATATCGGACTGTACTATAATCTGAATGCTATTCAGAGGCTATATACATATATGTCAACAAACATTCCGAACGAAAATATTAAAAGTTGTTGTTCTCTATGTCTTAAAGCTTAAACCGGCTCTAACAACCGGTGACATATTACCGCAAATAGTATAGCAAAATTACATATTTTTGTGGAGTTCATAACAAAATACACGAATGCTTCATTCATAATCCAATGATACTCATTCATCCCAATTAATAATACGATAAAACTGGCCTAGCTAACATTACAGAATAGTTTGTTAGGTTAGGTTGTTGTGGCTGCTATCGCACACTTAGACCGGCGATTGGTCCGTTGTGATACCACTCATGTACGGCTATAGGTCCGAGTTTTCCTAGTACCATCTGCGCATTGCATAGCTCCATGTCCAGCCTATAGTACTGACATGTAAGATGACTCGGCCAATGGATTCTAAACACGACAGGGAATCTAGATATATGTTCATTTTTCACACCGATCGCACCGCCCAAACGATCGAAGGTGAAAACCCCATTTTCATCTTGCCCCGAATCGGGATTCAAACCCGGTACCTCCCGCTCAAACTGCCGCAACTTTAACCACTGCGCCACCTGGACGGTGACAACAACATTACAGGATAAGGCATAAGGACCACATCATTTCCACAACACTATTGAAACAGAATTCAGATAAAGACCACATAGAATCGCATATTTCCTATGGAGTGTGAATAAATTTAAAATCTTATCCACGGCACAATACACTGTATAGTATAATGGTATTGTTCTTTCTCTAAAACAAAGTAATACGCTCCTCAAAATGAAATTCAGATTAGAAACCTATATGCACTCTTCACGGAGAATATTTAAATGTGCATTTAGCTTGAGCAATCCGATACGTAATTGGAGGGAAGTTGATATTCCTTATATGGTTATGGAAATTCGAAAAAGTTCAGCAAAACATGATCCCCATCATTCATTGTGTTGGCTATCGTTTGCTTATTGAAAATATGAACATTTGACATGTACATTTCAATTCATGAGTGTAGTAATTTATTATACAGTGACTGCGGACGAATACTCGGGTAAATACTAGTTTTACCCCAATTCTAACAGTGTATTACGTAAATTGAAATACTTTACTCAAAAGCTGGGTAAAAGCTAGTGGAAAAAGGATTGTTTTGATTGTTCATTTCGCATAATGATATATTATGTTAGAATATAAAAATCTATATAAATGTAGAGATTTGTAGTCCAATAGTAGCTCTAGAAGTCCTGTAGCCATTATCGCCGAGAATGACTAGTAATACAAATTGCTTGACAATTCACTCCGGATGGAAACATAAAATGATTAAGGGGAACACGACATATAATTCTTCCTAAAGTATGAAGTCCACTTTCATAAATATCCGTAAAATCATAATTCTTACATCTATCCAGCTTATATACCGTACAGTGATGCTAAAACAAAAATCGCTCACATATGTATACTTAGGATAAAATCTTCAATTTTGATTCGAAACTATAACGAAAACAGTAACTCATCCTGACATACATCGGCTTCTAATCAATATGGTGTACCCTTAACGAAACATGGCCACTTACACCAAAGCTAAATATAATTTCAATTGATTTAATATTTACTGGGATTCAACTTTACAAAGGTACATCAATCTGTACTTGTTAACATAACTTCAACATGTTCGGTAACCTGACACGCACCAAACTTTCATCGCACATACAAGTAAAATTGTATATATAATTCTGTTAAAAACATAGTAAATTATTTATATAAACACAAAAAAATAATATTCAATAAATATTAAATTAACATTTTTAAAATTAAACATAATAATTTAAAAAAAAATTTTATACGTTTATAATTTTCGGGGATGCTGCACGTAAACGATTCCCAACAAAAAAAAAATCACAAATTTATGATATTTATAAGGTATGAGATATTTTATTTATCTTCTTGTTTTTTTTTTATTATTAAATTAAAAATACACTAAAATTAATGAAATACGAAATTAAAAAAATTAAAATTTATGCGAAAAAAATTATTAAATAATAAAATAAATTTTAATTGTTGACACAATGGTTAATTTTTTCGTTATAAACTTTTTAACCCTTTGGCTAACGAGATCCAAAATTTTTACATTCTTTCTTGCGCTTTTATTATAGTTATAAATTTCGCTGACCTAAAACCATTCGAACATGTGAAGGATGGTTAAATTATAATTGTTTGCGAACAGTGTTCGAAATTTATTTGATATTTTAATGCGACATCGATTGTTTAATATAGCCTGATGGCACTAAGTTCACGAATGTTCGATAAAGTTGATACCATAACAGTTGGTATATGCTCTTCAAGGACCTGTAAATATATATTAACTTATTATATATCAACCGATGAAATCTTTATTTAAAATAAAAAAATTTATTTTATTGTAAAGAGGAAGATATGCCATTAGCATTTGAAAAAGATATTACCAATTCGTTCATTTGCGGATGTATCTCCTTGATAACTTCACGAATTCCATCTATAAAGTCTTGAATCGATTGTGGAGCATTGGCATAGACTTTATCTTTGACGTGACTCCAAATAAAAACATACTAATGATGTTAAATCACAAGATCTCGGTGCCCTATGGTGATATCCTCTTTGAGAACTGACACGGTCATAAAACTTTTTCTTGCAAAATTGCGATTATTTCGTTGCTTGTGTGGATATCAATATCTTCCAATACCGGCCATTTAAAATAATTAATCATAACTCGGTAGCGCATTCCATTCATCGTAATAGTTGTGGCTCAAGTTGTGGCGAAGGTACGACGTAGTAAAAGTCGTGGCGAAGGTACGACATTTATAATAATCGACCGGCTTGAGTTCTTGTGTGAACTGAACTTTAAAAGCCTTAGGACCTAAGTCTGTATACAAAATATGACAATTGTGTAATATTCATTCATTTGTGGAATTTTCTAATTCAAAAAATCGACATGGAATCGACAAACCTGGGTTTTCTTCAACACTACTTTAGGTTAATTGTTAAGTTTTTTTTATATATATTGTTTTATCCCTGCTGCTCACCCATTGTAAATGAGCTTGTACTCAAAATGGAATGTGCGTGCATGGTATTGACTTTTTGCAGTAAACAATTTAAGAGGTTTTTATGCCTAATGGAAGTAATAATTTTTTACAATCTGCTTCCATATGCGCTTTTCCTTCTTAATCAAAATTCTAAGCATAAATAAATGGTATCTGTGTTTTAAAAAATTTTGTTGCTGTAGTGTAAAGCATTTTTGATCGCTCGAAGCATCATGCTTTTGTATTTTCGCAGTTTCATCTATATTATACATAGTCACTTCCAGCAATGATATCAAACTTAGAAACATAATATGAAGATGATGAAATATGTATTGTTAAAGTGTCAGATTTGATACATTATCATCAATTCTGCATCTGTTTACAAAAGTGTGTCATTCTAGTTGCTTTCCAATCGACCAACCGATAGTACTCACTAGTGAACCGCTAGAATTTCGTTGCGCGTCTTTGCTATTTAAACCATAGTAAATTTAGCAAAGACACACAACGCACTACTAGCGGTTCACTAGCGGGTACTAGCGGTTGGTCGATTGGAAATAAACTATAAGTTGTGACGGTTTTTATGAGTTTACAATCAAATGTCTCAATTTGAATAGTGCATTTTTTAGTGTTGTAAAATTAATAATTGATGTAATTGAAAAATAAATTTGAGTTAGTAAAAAACAACTGGAGATGCCGGGGATCGAACCCGGGGCCTTTCACATGCAAAGCGAACGCTCTACCACTGAGCTACATCCCCTGATAAACCTTGCACGAATTTGGAATGTTACTTTTTAACAGTTGTTTATCTCCATGACAATTTTACAGATTTCTCGGATATTTATAGTTCATATTAAAGTCTTCCTCTATGATAGCTAAATATTATAATGGTATTATTTTTATACATCAAGATATTATATCAAGATATTAAAACTTTACAAAATGTTAAAAAAAATTAAGTCACCTACTGATATAAGTCAGATTGGCCGAGCGGTCTAAGGCGCCAGATTTAAGCTCTGGTTCCCAATTGGGAGCGTGGGTTCGAACCCCACATCTGACACAAATTTTTTGATTGGCTTGCACTAATATTTTTTATTATAACTTATTATAACTTTATAAGTCAAAATTTAGCCTAAATAAACTTTCACTGTAGTAGATTTGCCTATAGTAAAATAGTTGTCATTTCATTGGGAGTATTCATTGAGACGGATGTGGGCTATTTCGGGTAGTTCACATTTATAAAGTTTTTGAACAATTTCTGGTAATATTGCTGTTTTTGGACCACTACAATTATCTACATTTAATCAATATAACCAAAATTATTCATATACTGATAGTTCAAAGCTTAAGTGTTGGTATGTTTCGCCGAACTTTTATGGTGTTTAACCCAAAAATCTACATCGATTTAAATTGAGAATCACGAAACCTTTGTCATAGTATAAATTTGGTAAAACCCTTTATTTCATTCAACATTGTACAACTTATAGAGCTCGGTTACTACAGCCATTATCTTTCGGTGTTCAAGAAGTACCTCTATTTGTTTATGACACAGATTTATACAACTTTCAATTATAACAACAGTATGAACTGAGACTCTACACACTACACAACTGTCAATGCATTATTTTATTTTTTATTTTTTACATTTATAGAAACCTTAATCGAATAGCACATCGAAATTTAGGTTACTAATTTGCTATTTGCTGATTTTATAAAAAAGTATAGATTGACCATTAAGATCCTACATTCCCAGTGTTCGAATATTTGATATTGTGTCTACATTTGGTTTACAAAATTTAGTTTGGAATATTGTGGACTGCTCTATACATCAGTTAAACGATAGATATGATAACATAACTTTTTATTATAGTCACATTGTGTAGTTTAAAGTTCTAACTATACATGTGATAATGGTAGGTCATGATCTCATATACCTAATAGATTATTATACAGGGATTGAATTTCAATAGCAACGGAATACAAATGGAATTTTGATTATACCTAATTACGACCAATTATGAGGTTTGAACACAACATTGGCCCATTCGTAGAGAAATTCATGAACCGAACCATGGCCCAGCCAATATGAAGCTATGCAATTCGTAGATGATAACTATGTAGAGTGTGGATGGAGTAATTAGTGAAATGTGAGAAAAAAAAATTGATCGACTATACTTCAAAAGAACTTAAATCCAAATAAAACAATTCCTGTAGTCACGGTTCTCATCACGCAGCGGTCTCGAGTTCGATTATCGCCGTTGATCAAAAATTAACATGCATCGGTTGACTTAAAATACGATTGTGTGTAAGAACATTTGTTGGGTTGACCACCTACAATGTGCACCAAACGTTAAAAATGGTTCGTAAGGTCTCAGTTGAGACGCGATAAGGACATTTTAAGATTATTTACCATTGTTCACAGAATTGTTGCGATACAAATTAAGATCTAAGTTTAGAATAAACACTGAAGCTTTCGAGCTTTAAGAAGTACCATGAAAAGCGGAATAAATCATTCATTAAGTTTTGTTCTTTTACCGCTAACGTCATCTAACGCAAAGTCACCAATTGGGTCCACGATAAACCATGTTTCTTGATCAGTCTATTTCAGAGATGAGATTTTGTAAAGTCTTTATACTTAAAGAGTTGAATTATGATTGAGAAGCAGCGCTAGTCAAAACGCATTGTCTATATACTCACCCAAATTCAATAAACCTATACCTACATCTTTGTTGCGGTAAATATCTGAAGAACTTATAAAAGCGCAACAAACTCTGTCGTTATGATAAATCTGATTACTCACTGTACCTTCCCGTTGTAAAGATAGTATACGAAAATCCGTACAAAATCAGTTAAATTAACAAATTATACACTCCGGTTTACCAAAAAAATTCAAAAGACCATTTACATAATCTATTTGAATGTCTATAAAAGATGTTGATCAGACTTTAGTGTTGGAATCTAAATTTTAGTTCAGTTTACCTGCAAAATCAAATGTAGCCTGATATTTTGGGATATCGATATGTTGATGATACGCCAGTTACTAATCTTATATTGGTGGTGTAGTCGTTCTCGATCAGTTTATACTCAAATAATGCATTGCAAAAGGTAAAGAGACAAAAACAAAAACTGATACAAAAGAACTTTTATCTGTCAGATCATTATAAGCTTTTATATATGGTTCAATTTGACAATTAATTTAAACATTTTTCGATTTTACTTGTTAAGAGGAATATGTTCTATAACCAACCCAGCACAAAATGATCTTGATTTCAAGATCATACCAACAATTATTTTTCATATTTACATACTGTTTCTATTTATCAACTGTTTCTATTGAAACCAAAACCTACAAGGGCTACACTATATCAGCAATCTACTGTCCACCCAGATATAACCCAAATAAGGAAGACTGCATCAAACTTTTTAAATCGCTTGGTAACAATTTCATTATTGGAGGCAACTTTAATACAAAAAACATATTTTTGGGATCAAATCGAACTACTCCCAAAGAAAGAGCTATTTGAACCATCAGAACATTAAAATGTGACGTACAGTTGCCGGTCTCGAACGCTTATATCATAGAAGAAGAGCTGGATAATCTCATTGAAAGTATACAGAAAGCGGCATGGGAAAGCACCCCCATCCAGCAAGGTATATCACAGAAAAGTATAAGCTACCCAGTTAAAGTGGGAGCCTTGGTTAACGAAAAAAACGAGCTCGCAAGACTTGGCAGAGAGCTAGAGCCCCTGAAGATAAAACAATCCTAAATAATCAGTGCAACAAACTTAAACTGCTTATAAAAGAGATCAAGAATGAGTCAGTAGCTAGCTTTCTCAGTAACCCGAACTTGGCACGGACTATTCCTTGTGGAAGGCCACTGAAATTCTGAAAAGATCTAAACTGCAACTGCCACCCATAAAAAAAGTTGATGGAACCTGGGAGAGGTGCCGCATAAGGTAATGTGCTTGACCCTGTGTTATACTTTCTGTATACAAATGGTTTACCAAATACAGTAGAAGCCAGAATAGGGACATTGGCTGATGACACTGCAATTATGACCACTGATATTTTCGAGTCAACACGGAAGGTACAAAATGCTGTTAATACAGTGATCACTTGGACACAAACTTGAAGAATAATGCTAAACGAATCAAAATCCACACATAAACTTCACCTACAAGAAAGTAGAATATATCCCGATTAGACTGAATTTCCAACAAATTCATTACTCTGTTAATGTGAAATTGGCATGACATTAGACACTAAGCTCAGGTGGAAAGCGCACATTAAAAAGAAAAGACAAGAATTGAATTTTAAATTCAGAAAAATGCAGTGGCTTATTGGAAGAAACTGTGAGCTGACAACGCAAAACAAACTTTTATTATATAAACAAATCCTTAAACCTGGACATACGGCATTCAACTTTGGGGCTGTCCAAAGAAAGCTACAGTTAAGATCATACAAACATTTCAAAACAAAGTACAACGTAGCATTGTCACAAAATGCTCCATGGTATATTAGAAATGACAACCTCCATCGAGACCTTAACATGGAATACGTCAGTGATGAAATATTTAAATTTGCAAGGAATCATGTACTGCGACTGTAGCGGCATGACAACGAGGAGCTGCGGAACCTACTGGATCACACCAATGGACCAAAGCGGCTAAAAAGAACGTTAATTCTAAAGCCTTTAGAATTAGTGGTTCCCTGAACTACTGAAATCAAAGGACTGAACGAACTGGGACGAACCGATTTTTCTCATCCCATAAGATGGTACACCGCTTGAAAATTCAAAACATCTACTAGATAATCACTGAGATTAGTTGTAATAAATATAGAAACACAGATTTCTTAAATAAAAAAAATAAAAATATTTACTATACAGATTTTGATTGAAGGTTGTTCTTGGAATATATTTTTACTTTCGGTAATATATATAATTGACAGTTATACTTCGTATATCCTCAATACATCTTCGTCTGTATGTTTTCCCGCCAAATGTTTCATATCCATGAATTGCAATCAATAAAATTGATAACGCCCATGTCATTTCAGCTCTAATACAAATCAAACTGCATTTATTAGTTTGGTGATTTCTCAAAGCCAAAAATGTCTTAAATTTTGATTATTTAACATATAAAGCGCACACTTATTTATACCTTTTTACAAAAGACATGGCTTTGAGTATATATTGCGCACTCGCGAGTAACAAGACAAATAAAATATTGGAATTGAATTATAACGTCCACCTACTCGGTAGTAATTGTTTGTAAATTGCAGTTTCCTGATTTATTAATTATTCTAAACTTTATGCTGAATATATCGTAAGACATTCCTAGAAATGGTATACATATTGATGACTAATTGAGATAATGTAAAATAGGAATATTGCATGTACATAACAGAGAGAAACTATCGAGAAACAATATTAACCGATGGTTATCGATTATTGATTTTCTAAGTACAGAAACCGTTCAATGCCTAAAAACTGGGTTAGTACATACGTATGAACACTTATAACTGACAGGTAATATCTGTTACAAAAGATACAAGAAACTATCATCATTTCAATCAAAATATTTGAAAAGTATTCGAAAGATTAGTTTCACATTTTCACAACTTCGTATACTTCGTTCAATATAATTATAGATTGACTAAACACTATACATCTTTAACTTAAAATAATTTAACGAACCATAACGTAACCATAAAAAAACTATCTATCAATAATTATATCGCTTTATATATTATGTGAACATTTAATCAATCGAACGTCTTTAAACCAAATAGATAATAATCATAGATTTAGCCATGGTGTTTGTTTCAGTTATAATAAGACCAATTATTGATTACACATTATACTTGCGACTTGGTACATGTACGAGACGAGCGATATAATTATAGGTGATTGAAATGAGCTGATTACGATCATTAATGCCATCATTATATCAATCACATTCGTATATAGCCAAGCCAAAAAAAAAAATCAATCTGAACGACGAGAAATTATTAATTTGATCATTTGATCAACAAAAAATTCTGTGTATAGTTCATCTTCATCAATCAATTTGATTAGAGTATATGAAGACGAAAAAAAAATTTAACAATTTGCATACGAAACATAAAAAATGTATACTTTCATTTTTCAAGAAGCGTATATAGACGTATAACGTCTAAGATTTTGTCTATTTTTTATACTCTTTAGTTCTTATATATGTGTTTCTATTCTCCCGTTGATTTGAGTTTTTGCGATGATTTTTTTGTGCTGTAAGTAAATGAAATTAAGAATCAGGTGAAACGAGCTCAATATCAATCAAATCAACGTTAAATTTAATGTTATTTAGCGCATTAAAGGTATGATAGTATAATATATTATGTTTATACCAGATGAAGGTGCTTCGAAAAGATTGATGGTGTTTAAAACTGTTAATATTGCGGAATTTGTGTATTGGGGCACTTTATTGGGAGAACTGGTAACTTCCGTTAATATTAGCTGGTTCATTCTAATATGAATTTCTAATATTCTAAAATTCCAACAATATTTTATGGCAATATATATAAATTTAGTTGAACCATTTTGAAACCATCCGAAGGATTTTCGTATAGTTTTACATTGAATATTGACTGATTTGTTATGCTAAACTGTATAAGGCTCATAGTAAATGCCCACGAATCTAACCTAATGTTAATTTCATTTGAACTGCATTTTTTGAAGCAAGTATACCCCTTTCTTACTTCAGTTCGTATTTGCTTTAGAATGCCAGTTATTATCAAAAAAATATCCAGGTTTGACTATATGGTTAAACTGTATCTTATGCATACAATGTATCCATACTCGTTTCATTTGACATTATGTACTTTACACTCAATCTTATCAATTACACAAGTTGAAACTCCAGAATGTAAAATTAAGTTGTATGATACTGCAGATGGTTCCAAATAGTTTTGGGTAAAAATATCTAGATGGTGGTGTGCTTTTTTACGGCTTTTAAAGGCCATTATTGGCCCGTACCGTGTTAAAAATCTGACTCCAACGATTTCGATCACGAGCCAGCTTCGATCATCTTCATACTGTTGTAAGCAACAAGAAGATGCCAGATCGCTCTCTACGCCTTGGAGCCATCGTCGCCGACAGCGACCTCTTCGCCAACCGAAAGGCGCTTCTCCCTTCAGAGAACGCTGTATTATTCGGTTCCTTGATTTCAGCAGTGGACGTAGAGGATATAAAGCCCGATTGCCAGCAGATAGGCGAAACTCGACATCCTCCCCACACTATTATCGTGAGTAATAAGAGATCCAAGATAATTAAATCTCATTACTCCTTAAACGTGTGGTTACCACTACTGAAATCATTTACGTCTTGGTCTATAAAAAAAAAGATCAAATATTTGGTTTTGCACTCATTGATTTTGAGACCAACGGAAGCTGAACACTGTTCCAGTGGATCAAGTATCTTTTTCACTCCGTTGCAATTTAATCCAATCACACAGATATCATCTGCGTATGCTAAAAGTGGATTGGTTTGCCGGAATAAGATGTTGCCTTGAGTTGTTTACTTCTACGAACGACGTATTCCAACATGAGATGAAAATGGTCGTCTATTACTTTGTGTTAATTCAAATTTGATTTATGTCGTGATTTCGTTAATCGCAGAAATGACTTGAAAAAATAGCGAAATTTATTTTATATATTTTTAGCTAACGAATGGCAATGTTATCATGACTATGCATGTAATTATTTTCTTTTATTTAACTACTCCAGAAGGATTCTTGTCACCTTGGCTTGGTTATAACTATAAGCTCGAAGAAAATCGATTGATTTATATACATAGTTCTAATGTAATCAGGTTACTACTAGTTCAAAACATAACATCCCTTTTTTTGGATGGTTTTGGTAACACCAAAATTACTCTTCAAGCTACAACTGGATTACGAAATAGTCCCGCTTGATTGAAAATCTTATTGAAGTTTCTCGACTCTACTGTTATTTCTCACAATCAATGTAAGTTAAGGGATTGTAGTAAGTCCGTGTTGTTGGAAGCCTTTGTGAATTGTTATTCGAAGTTGTGATGTAAAGATGTTAATATGTTGTTGCAATTCGCTAGGCCGATTTCAATCTGATGACGACGTCATTGAATATCAGTATGATTGAAAAGATCAAACCAATCTCATCATTCATATGCTACCGGACTGGATGTTTGTACTGTGCGACTCGTATATGTACGTTAAGTCGTGACGCGACAGTTTTGTAAGAATTAATGTTAATTGTAAGAATTAATTATGTTTGGTACTTACTTAGAACGCCACAGGATCAACTTAGGGCCGTTTTCAAAATTTAAATGCAAATAGGTCAGTTTCTTACATATCTTGTAAGCGGATAACGTAGAAATACAATTATTTTGATAGAAATGGAATACAGAGGAGTTTGTAAATATATATTCAAGAGTGTCTAGGATACAAACTATTATTAAAGGCATTCCATTTATATAAGGATTTGTACTACTGTATAGGAACCAACCGGGTAGATAAGGCCAATCGTAATGAAGTGTAAACCAAATAAATTCTAAAACTATTTTCATATGAAATTTTGAAATTTATTTATGAGAGGTGAATTGAAACAATATGCGTTTCCCTATGTGCGAAATGAAATTATGTGCCATAATAAATCATTACCTTGATAATAGCCCTTTATATACTCTCCTTGAGTTTCACACCGTTCATTACCATAGATTGTGCAACAGTCGATTGCCCAGTTTAAAGTACAAATGCCAACTTTTTATCTTATTTTAAACAAATGGTTGCGAATAAGCCTTTTTGGGGCCAAATTAGGTAGAGAAGCTTTTAAAGCAGTTTTATATTACGTCAACAATCAAAAAATTTCATTTAACGCTCGTTTATAACATGACACAATACATGCTCAATTTTAACATCTTAGACACTTCCATGTTTTTATTTTCAATCATATTTTTATTCTTTTTCTGGCGTTTTTGCTTGAATTCTTCTTTGACATTAGCAGCAGCTAACATATTTCTCATTGTGTTTTGGATTATATTTATGCTAAACCAATGACTTAGTATGACAAGTTTTGGCGAACTTCTCGTTACGTCTTTGATATAATTTATTCTTTGCTAGAATCATAACCACTTAAAAGCTGTCCGGTTTTGGTATAAAATCTATTTATCGTAAATGATTTGGTTGGAACCTACACGTCTTACACATATATTTTTTGTTTGGTGCGAGAAGGGGTTACTATATTTTGAAATTAAATTGGCTTGGTCTTATTGAATCCATTAATTTATGTTGCCAATATTAATTTATGGTGAACTTACGTCTTTCTTCTACGTGTTATGTCTTTCTTTATAATTTTTGAGCATTACCCATTCGCATCAAAAATTTATTCCTCTCCATCGACTTCTTAATCCCTAAATTTATTCCTCTCCATCGACTAAATGTATTCCTCTCCATCGACTAAATTTATACTTCTCCATCGACTTCTTAATTTGAGATATTCTCCAAATGCAGACAGCTGATATAGTACAACGTGTTGAACAATTTCGTTGTCATGTATGAGAGCTGGCTTTCAAACAGATCCAGTCCAATAACCCTGCAGAATTTCTTCTTTGATCGAGGTTTACATTTTAAAAAAAATTATTAGGTTCCTCCGGGACAGTAACCTAGTACAGTGTTACCTAATACAGTTAAATGAGCTTCTACCGAGATCTAGATCTGAAAAATGTATCATTCCTTAACTTTTATAAATTCACAACGAATTCAAATATCCTCTAACGAACTATTTAATATCAAAATAGTTAATTAAATTTAACACAAAATTATCTGTCTTGTCCTATCTGGCTGTTTCTATCTTTGCAGTCTGTTTTAGAGCTCAAGGCTCTCCCAACGATTTCGCGGTTCGCTTATTTACGTCCTACTTTACGCCGTTACAAAGTCAAATCGAGAACGTACAGCTATAGGGCCGATTTAAGTAGAACCATCTGCACATTGAATATAACTCCACTCCATGTCAGCCATTGCAAATTGCATAGCTCAATGTACTGAAATGACAAAGATGCAACAAACATGGGTTCATCGATATATGTTCATTCAAATCACCGATCTTAATCAGATTGTGAAAAATCCCTTTTGCATCCTGCCCCTATCGGAATTCGATTCCAGTTCCTCCCGTTCCAATTGCCGCATCTGCGTCATATAGTCGATCACAAAATTACCTCTTGTCATAATTATAACAAGAGTACGTTGTATACTTCACACTTTTCGTAACTCACACAAATGATAATCGAGTTGGATATACATCAGTACAAACTATATTAGACGGCATCGTGTTGTGATTTCCAAACCGAAATCGGTTCCCCATACAGTAAACGCAATATACTTATGCATAGGATATCTATGCCTTCCAAAGATAAACGAACATGATACAGAGATGTGTAGGCTTCTCCATTTCAATTTTTAGCATGTTGCTTTACAAATATTTTAATTTATATGTGTCGTACATTAGGCGTTGAAAATTAATAATTAATTCTATTTGAATTTAAAAGACAGTGAATTACCTTATGTATACGGTCTTAAAATGAAAAGATGTTTTCGGGGTGTGTATTGTCGTACATAGAGATATGGTACAGAATATATATCTCTGTGCATATGTTACAAAGTTGCTTATTAATTTATTATGACTTTAATGGTTATATTAATAAATACATGTTATAAAAACGAACCAACCTGTTTTTACTTTTTACTATAAATATGTAATAACAATAATATGATAGTTGCGGTCTTAAACATTGGAGTTTTATGAAAACTACAATAAATCATCAACGATGGCGCCCATTTTTCAACACTTTATGAGTTTATTTTAATGTATGTTTATTATAATTTTTATAGTTTTGATTATAGAGGATGATAAGTTCATATAGAGTATAGCAAGTGTGTATACATATTATCAGCTATCGGCTGCTAAGAACTGAGCTTTTTCAATTCAAATTTATTGATGACCATATATCTGTTATATATTTGCATCTGTCAAGTATTTATGTTTCAGCACGAAATTAAACATTACTTAATTGTATAAAAGCCCCGATCCCTGTACCTTCTATGCTATGCATAGTCTGTATGGGGTGCAAATGTTCGTAGTGACCGTTTAAATTGTCCCCAATCAAAACTCAACTTGGTTAGGGCCGCTGGTAGACTTTTGTGTGCCGCATTGAATGCAAACTTAGGATTTATAACGAATGAATTATCTTCAGGTATATGTTTAAAGGACGAAACAGCTCTTAATTTTCTTTCTAACGGCTAAGTCGATTAATTAGTACTCGTTTGCCACCCCATTTAGAATCACCGACAAGATTGTGTACGAAATATGAGGAAGCCAATTATAAAGATATTTCTTTAAACTTTAACATATTATATCGTTGCCAAATCAATACCACTAGAAATTACTAAAAAAATCAAATACAAAGGTCAACTATTGTAATGTAATGCGGTAATTCTAACCTTGCCCTAGGGCGGTATCAATCATAAAAACTGATAATCATTATAGGATCTCAAACCATCCACATGAATCATGTTATATAATAATAAGTACGCAACATAAGAAATATCGTATATCACGATACAATTCATTGACCCGTGTGGCGCGCCAAGAACAAGAAAAACACCTACAGCATATTTACCTTATTTACTTTCTCATATGTGCTATGCTATTTTTATATATCGGCAGCTCAAGCAAAACAAAAAATGTCTAAGATACTAAGCGGTTGGTTGATTCATTCAACAAAAATTCATTTTTTTTTTGTCGATAAATTTTAATTCAATTGAACACAGAAATTCAGATCAAGGTGATAGGAAAATGCAAAAATTTTATTTTATGAAAAATAAAATTTTTAATTACATTCACCTGTGAAGAAACCGAAATTCGCCTAAATTTATGTAAATATAAGTCTTAATGTTACTACAACCCCATCTTTTGAAGTATAGAAAATACATTACCATCGTCGAGACGACATCTATATATGAATCGAAATGGTTTGTGACCCGGATAATGAAAACATGATTTAGTGAAAAAAATTAAATTTTATTATGTATCATCGTTCGCCGCCAAATCTGAAAAGAAATCTGCGGCATTCGTCTGATTTGACGAAGGCAAATTCGAACGGGCGGCTTTGCGAGCATTTTGTTTTGCATTGTACTTGATGTCATCAAAATCTTCAAAATACTTTATATTCCAGAACCTGATGTCATTATCGTGCGAACTGGAAGCAATAAATTCACCCGAGCTACAGATATCAATCGCCTCCACGGATAGAGCATGCTGGCCTACAACACCTAAATGTCGACCGGGAACACAATGGATTGCCGACAGTACACCTTCTTCACCACCAAACACGCCAATACGATTAGTAACCGGAACCATACAATTAACACCTGTTTTCGGACCTTGGAACATATCACAGTGTAATCCAAATTCACCCCAACCATACGAGTAGAGCCGACCCTTTGATGAACCTACTATAAGTTTAGAGTCGTTGCGATATAATCCCATGCAGGTGAATTCTTCTTCGTACTGCTCTGTTTGGACGTATAATTTACGCGAACCAATACTAACGGTGGTTAGGTAGCCATCCCCACTGGTCATCAACAGGAGCTTTTTGTCATCGTTTGTAATTATCTGGGATATATAGTCTTCGACACTTTTTACCTCAAAGAATGGTTTAGTTGTATTTTGACGTAAATCCCACACACGCAACATACCATCATCATCTCCAGTGGCTAATAAATTTTCACTAATCACTTTGACCGAATAAATAGGATTTTCGTGAGCTTCATCGTAAAATCGGATCAATTTCTCTGTTTGGACATCGGAGAACATAATCGCACGATCCTTGGACACAGATATAAGCTGTTTGCCATCCTCGCTGAAGTCAATATCGTTCACACACTTATTGTGTACTTCAAGTGTCGAAACAACTGTATTTTCATCGTTTGTATATTTGTAGAGAACGACATCACCTGTGATTGTTCCAACTGCCAGCAAATTTTCGTACGGATGAAAACACAAGTCGAACACAAAATCATCGGTCGTAATATCAGGCGGATGATTACGTTGTTTCCGACTTTCAATCAAAATTTTTCTTATAACTTCATCCTCCTCATCATCTAAATCATTTAATGTATTGGGGTCACCTGTTAATGATGATGAAGCAGCGCCACGAGTAACCCGTGTCGAAGAGTCTATCGTATCGCGTTGTATCGTTGAATAATCTATAAAACTATCATCACTATCACCATTATCGTTATCTGAACTTGATTCAGCTCCATAAATATCAAACAGATCATCATCGCTGTCATACGCAGCATCTGCAATATCATCAATCATCTCGCCATCATCCTCGTTCACATCATCCAATTCCTCGTCGAGATGTATTGCCGCACCAAAATAATCGTCATAATCACTTAAATCATCTCCATCGTTCATTTCGTCTTCGGGCTTATAAAACTGCTTCCTAAATGCAAAATGCATCGAATAATAAGAAATCACAACAATAATATTCAGATTGAGGTTAGAATTTGTCCCTCACATAATTTATACTTACATGATATAGTTTGAATGTTTACTTATACTAAAACTAAATAACAATTATTGAATTAATAATTAACAAATTAGTAATTATAATTTTGAATATCGCTGAGACTCAACGTGAATTTGCCTTAGTATTTTTCAATCGAGAAAGTAACACATGTCAAAACACAAAATAAATTGATATGCGACTGAAAATTTTATTGTTTTGACAGATGTAATCTAGGGTTGAACACATTTATGTCAACTAAATCGGTAAATATGCTAATCGGTAAATGTAGTTGAGAAACAACCCATTCTCCAATAAATGCTTTTTTTGAAACGAGCCTTAATAAAATTATTAGGACTGGTTTCCAATATTAAATTTGATATAGTGAAGAAAGGGGAATCACTGAAATCTGGTATTTAATTTTAGTGGAATTACGATAATTATGATTTCAAATTCTGTCTCAGATAAGTACCTTGTTTATTTGTTTATCACCCAGTGATTTATTTCGATTAACTAATTAAAACAACGAATAATGTTTTTGATGCTTATGTACATACATTTAGGTTACTAGTGGGCTATAGATATAGTTTCAAACGAAATGATTATATTATGTGTCGCTGAAGGGGTAAAGAAAGCTCAGTATTATTGTAACGGTTTAATTGTTTTGCTTCAGTCCGTGGTTACATAATCGCATAATTTAGTTATCATCTGAAAGAATTTGATTCCAGTAAATACGACCTGGAATTGTGTTAGTCTAGTTTACGGTTATACCACTTCTCATTATTCATCAACATTAAACCAACTGGAGCTTTTATGAAGCGTAAGCTTGCATACTACTATTTCCAAGATCAGTGATAGACGAAACAAACAGTAGTCTTGTGCTAGTGTTTAGCAAAAAGTCTCTAAATCCTCCTCCACTACGTCATCACAGCTCTTACAGAAGTCCTACAACCGTTCTAAAATTTCTCAATACTACACGTTTTGGTGTTTATCTACCTTTCGTCCATCATGACTTCAGTACTCTTCATAAGCGATATAACTTTAAAGCTACATGGGTAGCGTAGCCTATACTCAAAAGCAGCAAAACAACTCCACTTTAGATGTAAGTGAAACTAATTTCAGTAACTAAATTCCCGCCTGACTGAAACACATATTGCGATATCAATTGATATTGTCTCAACCAGTTTTAGATCTATTTGATAATAGCGATTTTCAGTCTGATAAAACTTCGGTAATCAAAAAGATGACAAGATGGGCTCACCTCGTAGGGAGTGCCTTGAGCCCCAAAACGGATTAGAGATAAAAAAATAAAAAAAAAACCTTAAGTTGGAGTTATACAGCCTATCTTGATTTTTGATCACCCCAGGAATCGAATCCGAGACCTCCGAAAGAAAAAGCAAGCATGCTGACAAAATCGTGTGCTTACAACTATAAATATTATTGTTAAAATATTTATTCTTACTTGTGGTAACACTAACTTTGCTTTTCGTAATACCGACTGATGTTACCAGATATAGGCTTAACGTTCCTACCCCATTTGGATGTATGCTTTTATGTATTGACATGTGGCGTTCTACATATTATTAGAACCAGGATGTTGTTAGTCTGGATGAATGTTTAGTTATCGAATAGTATGGCTTAAATGATCGATACTCATATTTTAACAATTTAAAGGAGCGTTGAATATTAATAAGACACTTAAAAATAATCAATTCTAAAACTCATAGATGCGTTATCATTCAAGTCCACTTTCGTCCGTATCACATGATATAAATGTTCACTCTTTAATTTATGTAAAACTATAATTTATTGGGATAATCCTCTCGCAGTCTTAAAACCATAAAGAGAAATTATATCTTCTCGAACCTTTGATTTGATTTAAATCTGGTTATCGAAATTCGTTTACACAAACAATCACAAATAATGCTTTCAATATACATACATACAAACTAAACTTTTTTGATCTCGTTTCAATTGAAGTATAAAGCTTTTCGAGTCTTCTACTAGCAAAATGATTCACGGGAGTAAGGAGGTTTATTGAAAAATTCGATATCGGATCCGAAAGTGGATTTTGCTATTATGAATATTTGATAGGAAAAAGCCGCGCTATTATGAAATTCAAAAGACAAAACGATATCGAATTTTGCGAAAATCGAATGTCAAAATCCGACTGATGTTAAGCAGACGGATTTAACTTAGTGGCTTCAAATTTGTATATTTTGAATGCTTCCCAGTTTCCCGTTTAAGGAGCAAGATTTCGGTTAACTTAGTCAATTAACACACAACAACAGAATAAAATTAAATAACATCAAGTGAATTTCAAAACACATTACTGGTGATTTCATGCTTACATTTGACCAAATTATTAATTCGAGGCGAATCGAAAAAAAAACCGATATCGGATTATTTCATAATAGCCCCTCAGACTAATAACTAAAGCGATAAAAGTTAAGTTAAGTTGTTGTGGCTGCTATCGCACACTTAGACCAATTTTGATCCGTTGTGATACCACTCTATACGGCTATAGGTCCGAGTCTTTTCGTAGAGCCATCTGCGCATTGCATAGCTCCATGTCAGGCCTTTAGTACTGACATGGAAGATGGGTCGGCCCAAGGATTCTAAACACGACAGAGGATCCAGATATGTTCATTTTTCACCACCGATCGCACCGCCCAAACGTTCGAAGGTGAAAAACCCATTTTGCATCCTGCCTCGAATCGGATTCGAATCCGGTACCTCCCGCTCAAACTGCCGCAGCTTTAACTACTGCGCCACCTGGGCAGTTAAAGCGATAGGGACACAGTATTTCCTTGAATCTTTTAGACTTCTACTATTAATATAGGACTACAGAATATAGTGTTCTGTAGTCACCATGATGATGGCATCAGGCATACTCGATTTTAAGCCGCTGACCCGCTGCAATATTATGAAAATGTTCGTTTAATTGTTTAAATATACAAGCGTAATAGTCCAGTGGTAAATCAAGAGAAATAATGCTATTATGAAATAATCCGTTTTTAGATTTTTTTCCGATATCGAAAATCCGACCCGCTGCTAATTTTCCTATAGTGAAATTGTTTGGTCGAATTTATCAAATGTCAGCATGAAGTTAGCAGTTATTTGTTTTATAAAATTGCTAAATTTCGATAATATAAAATGAAATTCGTCTACTAAATAGCATTCGAATTTTGACATATGTACCATTTTCGGAAAATCTGATCTCGTTTTGTCTTTAAGTTTGATAGTAGCAAAAAATCCGATAATATAAAAAATCCACTTGATGAAATAACCCCCCTCATGTTCAGTTACTCTAACATTCCACGATGTCGAACTGAAAATTGCATCAAATTTTAAAAGACGAAACTAACTGCGATACCATCCCTAAAGGACATTAAACCGAATAGAATATGTATGTGTTAAACTTAGGGAGTCTGACATCGCAGCTTATATTGAGATCGTCTCGTTTACATCGCCATTTAGATAGTCAGTTATCGAAGATAGGGTGCAAAAAGTGTTGGTTGTTTCGCCGCCCTTTCATCGCCATTGATCTCTCATCGGCTCCTTGCTCACTTTAAGAGCAATTGTCTTATGAGGTCTTTTGACTTTTCCATACCAAATAGTCACTCGTTTTGGGTGTGTTGGCTTTCAAATTTTCATTTAGCGACGAGGTGAAAATAAGCTTCTCGGAAAATACGAATTTTTGGCTGTTTTTTTAGAAATAATTTTTAAATATGGAATCATTTCACTTGACAGATGACATCAGTGCTTTGGCGAAACAACTGCTTGTTCAAAAACGGAGTGATAGATTCCACACTCGTCTAGCTACTGTTCAAAATGTCAGATAAAAAACTGGCCTACTGAAACAGGTTTGCAACAGTGATTATGGTGTCTTCTGTCAAGTCAAATATGCTCAACACACTAGTATGCGAAAGTCATATTTTCTTCCTCTTATTTCATTGATTTCAAAGGGAAGTTTATGGCCCATATTTGGTAATGGAATCATAAAAAATAACAAAAATCTGATTAGGAGGCGTTTTATACAGTTATACTTTAAGGAGTAAAGTTTTTGATAATTTCGTTATGTATATGCTATAATCTAAAATTCGCTTTATACTGTCAATTTAAGTCTTAATTTAGTTTGCTGGCAATAATGAAAATTGAAGATGGGAATTCATTAATCTAATTAACAGATCAATAACAGGTCAACACTATCGGTAAACAAGTGTCAGTCAAGCAACTATTTTCCATATGGCTATGGAAAATTGTATTCATAAATAATCACCTTGATAGCATATTCTCTTATTCAAGATTTGCATTTTTTGATAATTCACAACATGGACCGACATTGTTCTTTAGCATTTCTGATTTGCAATAGAATTTTACAGCTAAGCTCAACCTGATACACGATTTTTGCTTTTCTTAATACCTACTGATATTACCAACTAGAATATGGGCAAAATGTTTATTTTTTATCTTTTTCCAGTGGACATGTTCGCCAAGCAGAAGAAAAGCAATACGGCAGCTAAGCTATTGGAACGGTAACGAGATACGGCGGTATCTCATTGGAAATGATTTCAGTCAGGAGACTGAAAGGTAATCGAGTCACTAGGTGAGGAATATTGATTAAGCTACAACAGGTTTAGGGTTCGCTATGAGATTTCTGACAATGTGTCCATTTAGGGATATGCGGGACAGTGGATTGGCACCGGAAACTATGGCTTTGCAGTTCTAATCAGGGTTTTTCTGTTAGAGCGATTGAACTCAATGTGGTATTCACAGTAGATAACGCTTTCAATCGGTTCCACTTTCGCCACGGTTGCGTGGAGATGCCACTTATCTGTTGACTAAATGGTTAACATCTAGATTATCTGGGTCCCTAGTCACTCGGTTTTTTGTTGAAACTGAAAGCCAAACGAGTTAGTTACGATTAGTTTGACATACTTTTACTAATAGAAATGGCAGTTGTTTAGGGGCCGATGACAGTACCAAGATTTGCTGTTAGAAAGAGGTATAGTGAAATAGTCAAATGGTATATAGTGTTCAGTATAGTGAAATAGTGAAGAATAGTGAGATCTGTGGTATAAAAGTGTATAAGCAGATACTTGAACCTAACCTAATGTAGATTTATGTTTAAACATCATATGTAGCTTGACTAATAGTCGTCGAGTTGTAATAAGACGACTAAGATATCAAATTCAATATCAATTCTCAAGTAACATCTATCTGGTATAAAAAAAAAAATTATTATAAAAACTCATTTATTTTAACGATCTGCTAATTATAATTTAGAAGGGTTGCGTTTTAACTCGCTGTATAACCATCAATCACTATCACAAACATTTCACTCAATTTTCTCAGCATCCACATACTTGTATAACGCACATTCGATTGAAAAGTATTTTATTTAATTAAAGTATATACTCTTCCAAACATTTCATGTACTACATTAATTTAGTTGCGTAATCTCGAAAGAGTTAATTGGTTCCGGGTGGACAAGAATGTAAAATATATGTATGTCACACAAAATTATAGTTTTACTTTCAATTTTCTTGATGTAAATTTTTGGTTACTATATAGATCACCGTCTGCAAAAATGTACAAAATCATAGACCAAATGTAATACTAATGTCATGTCACAAATTATTGTGAAAAAAAAAATAACTTTATGGTGAATGGCTTCAAAAGTACGCGATGAATTAAATAAGACGTAACCGCGTATATGTTGTATAATCGGAATTCTTGTATTCGTGCGATCCATAGATTCTTATGTAAGACTAAATAACTTTTTATGTGAGACTGGTATATGGATTAGATGTTTGTAAGGGACTTTACCGAATATTTGATTATTATTATAATAGTAACAAAACAAAAATCTTGAGCTATAAGATTAGCATTAATTTTTTTTATATCGCGAATGAAATCCACCTGAATTACAGGTGAAAATGAACTTCACTGTCTATTCAAAAATTTATAGCCATGATCGACCTTGGCGAACATAATATAGTTTATTTTTTGCTACAAACGTATAATGAACAAAAGAATTTTTAACATATAAGACAATAAAGATCTCTCATTGTTATACAACAACAAACTCTAAGCGCGCAGGCTTATAGTTTTAAGAAAGAAATGTATTTTTAAGATATTGTCAACGCTTAACTAATACATTATAGTATATTAATTAATTATATAGTGGTTAATTAAAATATTCGTTGCTTGATCAGTCATGAATAACGTTGCGTTATACATGTCTAGGTAAGATGGAACGAAAACTGCTTACATACGTCTGTTTTATGACCAAACAACAATTGTGCGGTTTGGTTTTACGTTTTACCATATTCAATGCCAGATATATGTAGAACTATGTTATTTTGCCAGTAGCTATAATATATATGTATTTCATCAACTGTGGTAAATTATGAGCTATTAATTTAATTAACAATTTATGATTTAAGACAATTTAAGTGCTAAAATAAAACTAAATCGGAAATTTTGTAACATCCTAATGTTTAAAAATATATAATTTTAAATTGCAGATTTTTGCAGTTGTTTGTTAATTAAATTTTTAATTAAACTAATACAGTATTGCATCAGTTAATGCACACATATATGTTCAACATATCAAAATTCCACTATTTATTGGCTGTAAAACTGTTTGATTTGAACAAGATTCGATATATAATGCATAAACGAATATTGTGCAACGAAAATAGTTGTGTGAAACTGTGAAATTTGTAAGATTTAAAACGATATAGTGATGCGATTAATAACCTTGCAATATACATTAGTCGCGGGGTCTATAGACTTATGTATATGCGGCACGTGTTACATATACAATCATTGAATTACAATGTTTGGGAACAGTCTCGCCATCATTTATGACTTTCTAGAGTATCAGTCCTATTGATGCATGAAAATATAAACTGGGTTCTGGGTCATTCTGTTAATTTACTATATAACATTTCGACTATTATGTAGTATTTAACAGGTATTAGTGAACAAGGTTTCCATAAAATTAGAAATGTCATTCGAAAATCAAATCAGTTATCATGTTATTAAATCTTTCATTCATTATCAGTTTTGACTGAAAAAATTAATTTTGAATAGCAAATTATGTAGATGACACCGATGAGCAACGTTATTTAAAAATTTTCTTAGTAATAGTGATGCTGTATTCGACAAAAGGCAATCTTTCTCCACAAATACATTTTGAAAGACTCGATCCGTTTAAGACGTAAGATTAAGCACTGAGTATACATTCTTCCACAGCAAGCATATATATATATATATATATATATATATATATATATATATATATATATATATATCACTGCAGTGCGTACCAGGCAGAGGTGATAGCGATCGAGGAGGTCCTGAACTGGTTGAAATATAATGTGGTACCCTCGACTGATATTGCAATTTATGTGGACAGTCAGGCGGCTATCAATTCGCTGGTTTCTGTTTCTCTGACCTCTAGAGTGGCGTTGGGTTGCCGCTCGTCTCTAAATCAAATGAGTGAGCATTTCAACATCCAGGTAGTCTGGGTCCCCGGTCACTCAGACGTTATGGAAAACTGCAGGGTGGACGAACTAGCGAGGCACGGTACAACTCTCCAACTGCTACCGGAAAGGGTAAAGTTGATACTCACAGGACACTGCCTTCTTGGAGCACATGCGAGGAGGCTAGGTCTGGAATTAAATGACTTTTGCAGAAGCTGTATGGACGAGGAGGAGGAAGAGACGGTAGTCCACATCATATGCCCGGCTTTGGCACACAAAAACATGAATATTTGGATAATTTCTTAACGGAAAGCCTTTATTACGCTTCCTAAGAAGCTCAAACTGGTTCTCATAAGGATAAAAGGGGAGTAAGATACTGTGGTATCACAATGGACCGTCGCCGGGATAAGTGTGCTGTAGCAGCCACTCAACCTAACCTAGCCTAACCTATGTTAATAAACAAATTGGCTCTAACAATTTTCAATTTTAAAACCAGTTTGCCAGCTCTACCTGCTATAAGTTACAACTAATACAACGTAGAATAAGATCCGTCTATTCGGGTAGTTGTTATTTCCACTGACGAAAATGAAATAAAGTCGACACTCGAATGGTTACCATTAAAAATGCTGTAAATTTGTGAATTTTTATTTCAAAATTGCTTTCGGAGAAGGTTTCACACGCTGCACGAATGCGTTGCGATGGTATTTACCCCATTCTCAGCGAAGAGAAAAACACAAATTATATTTTTAGTAAATACTTTGGCCTGTAGAATGAACCATATGGAAAATCCATTTGTATAGAAATGAAGCTGAGAACTTTATCTTGTCAAAAACGGTGAGTTTTAATGTGCTGTATGGAACGGCGCCGAGTTTTGATGAAACGTCCAATGATATCGAACTATTTATGTCCCAAGGTAATGAAGATTTATGTGCCCAAGGTAACAAAGTATCGTTAAGTGGTGAGTGTCCTGTGGCAGGTTTGTTTAAAAGTTTTTTGATTTATATTGTAAAATGTAGGAGCATCTATATGAAGATAGTATATACATTCTCCTACATTTTACCTGCAATTTTTGATTTCAGATGTTGATGAAACGTAGCAGAACTCTTGTTTTTATATATGTATTTATATTGAATCCAAAAATTATTGACCTATCTAGCAGTACCAGGAAATATTAATCCTTTCTTGCTAAAAGTTTAATAAATTCATAGACGTAAACGACGTGAAGCTTGAGACTTGGGAGTACAATGAGACGGTCTATGGTCTTCCAACTCAACAGAGGGTCTAGATGTGTTCATTCACACTATGAACACCACCCAAATCGTACCACCCAAACGAGCGATGGTGAAAAATCTCTTTTTGCATCCTGTCCCTATCGGTATTCTAACTCAGTACCTTTCGCGCCATTTGCCACAGCTTTAACGACTGTGCCACCTGGGCGGTGAGTATAATGTTATATTGAATGGAATTACAATGGTTTATTAAAATTCCTCTAAATTGAATGGGGCTGTAATCAGAATGGTAATTAAACATTGGTCTACTCTTTAAAGCTCTCGTTCAAACACTCCTTTTCTGATACAAAATCATTTCGATATAAACCTATTATTCAAAGAACAACAACTACAAATAATTTATTTCAACACTGAAACGTCTTACAATGTCACATCAGGTCATTGTAGATTTCAGTTAGGTCTTTATAATTTCATCGTGAATATCTTCGGTAAGGCGAAGGCGTTCTATAGGGTCATGACACTGTTTGCGGCAGATCAATGATAACAGTTACTAAGATTTTAGCTAACCAAGCAGATTAGTTTGTGATAATTTCCTGATAATTTAAAACACATTAACACGGATTTATCGGTAAACAAACCAAGCTAGTTTACCAGCTATTTTCCATTTAGCTTTTACCCTATACGTTTACACCATTAAAAATCAGAACGGGTACGTATGGCAATAGGTAGGACCATCAGCACTCTAACACTTAATAGCGACAGCAATACTGTGAAACAATTCACACGTTTTAAACCCTATCTTCGATAATGGCATTATCAACCAGAATGGCGATGCAAACTTGCCGATGCATAAGCTGCGATTTAACAGTCTTGAAGAAATGTCATTCAAAGACTGCGAAAAATTCAATTCAATGAGGAACTACAGATCCCGCCATTTTTGGTTCACTTTAAATAATTTCATCACTAAGTTTAAATGAAATAATCTAATAGGTTTAATGTCCTCTAAGGATGGTAACACAACTAGTTCTGTATTTTAAAATTTGGTGACAGCTTATGGAAAGAAATATCAAACTAACCGAAATTCGAGATATCGTTCTTTTCACAATTGACTGGTTGAGCAATGCTATAACCGTCAAGATGACTGTATTTGCATAAAACTCCTTTCCATAAGCTGTCAAAAGGCAAAGCGTTAATTATTGTTGAAACAGGATTTCCCAATGTAGGAAACTGTATTTTAAAATTAAACTAATATTTTGGATTAAAATCGAATGTGCCATCAGAAAACTTAGAAGCCCTATACTCTATCGTTCTATATTAATAGATGTTCGATTTACGACTTCTAGATAATTTTATAATTTAGCAGTCTAACAGTTTTATGAGAATATAGTGGCCCTATCCTCTTGGTCATTAGTCTAGATCCCCTTTGCTGGCAGAGGATACGTACAACTATGTACCGTGATCGTTAAGATCAAAAAGTATAATTCGTTTGAATTGAAAGCATTTTTTTTTGGGGTTGTTTCTTTAAACCAGTGATGAACATCGAAATTCGATGACCACATTTCAATCAAATGAAAGGTTCGAGAAGGTGTAATTTTCTCTATAAAATTTTAATACTGCGAGAGGATTATTGCAATAAATTATAGTTTTACATAAATTAAAGAGTAAATATTTATTTCATGTGATACGATCGAAAGTGGACTCATGATAAAATCAAAAGTATAAGAATTGATTTTTTTAAGTATCTTATTAATTTTTAAACTCCTTTCAATTGTTAATTTATGAGTATCGATCCTTCTAGCCATACTATTCCATAACCGCACATTCAACCACACTAGCAACATCCTGGTTCTAATAATATGTAGAACGCCACGATCGAGAACTGGTATTTGTAGTATACAAATTTACATTTTTAATTTCCGCCAACTTTCTGATCGCACATTTAATGCGTCATTGTCGGTCAATCGAATTGGCTAAATCGTTCAACCGACTAATTTTTAGATACGAGTATGTAAAGTACATTCGAATCGTATAGATACACAATATAATTCACCTAAACAGTTCACCTTGAATTTATTCAAATTATGTGAACAAAAAAACATTTATATATAATTTATTTATATTTCTTATAAGAAAATTTTCGTAAAGGTAAAGCTTAAATTTCCTTGAAAATTGTGCAAACAAAAGAAAATTATTTTTAATATATTATTTAGAAATGTTACTAAACCACACAATGGTAATTTATTTTGCAACCTCGTTGTATAACATGCAAGAGGCTATATAATGATTATATTAAATAAAAGAATAAATTTATTTTTATTTTGGTTTTTATTATAAAAAAATATTTTAAATTAAAAAAAAAAATTAATTATTGACTTGTTAAAAAGTTTTTTTTTGCTTTTTATCACATTATCAAAAAAAAATATTTCGTTGAAAATTTTACAAGTCAATCACAATTTGGTAACTAAAATTACAAATTATTTTTGTGTGTTGTTGCAGTTGATTGGCGTGTGTGTTTGGTTAACAAAAATTAAGAATTATAATTTTAATGAATAATTAATTATGAAGTGTAAATTAATTAAATTAAAATTATACTAACACTTTTTTTTATAGATGAACAAAACATTTACAAACTTGGATTATTTGTGGTTTTCTTTTAAATATTAATTTATGTACATAAAATTAATTAAATTAATTAATTAATATAATTAATGGTGGTAGCTGTAGTCTCCGCCTTGTCCGCTAAAGCTTGTGTAACTGTGGTCTGAAAGGCCACCGGATGAGTATTGGGCTCCGCCACCGTATCCGGAACTGGCGTATTCAGATCCACCACTGCTATATCCACCACCGCCGTATCCACCGCCGCCTCCATAGTGGACTGGTACGGGTACTTTAACTGGTACTGGTACTGGTTTTTCTACTGTGTATGGAATATGTTTTTCTACTGTGACTGGATATGGACGGTCAACTGGTACTTTGACTGGATATGGGACTGGTTTTTCTACGGCATATGGTACATGTTTGATGACTTCGTAGGGTTGTGGTACTGGTACTTTTACATGTACTGGGTATGGTTTTTCAACTGGTACTGGATATGGACGATCAACTGGTACTTTTACATGTACTGGATATGGACGATCTACGGCATATGGTACTGGTTTCTCGACAGTTACTGGATAAGGTTGTGGTACATGGACTGGGTATGGACGATCGACTGGTACATGAACTGGTACGGCGACTTTCTTAACGACTGGATAGGGTTGTGGTACTGGTACCTCAACTTTGACTGGGTATGGAACATGTTTGGTTACTTCGTAGGGTTGTGGTACTGGTACTTTGACTGGATATGGAACATGTTTTTCGACTGGGTAGGGTTGTGGTACTAGTACTTTGACTGGGTATGGACGATCGACTGGAACATGTACTGGATATGGTACTTTCTTTTCGACTGGATAGGGTTGTGGAACATGAACTGGTACTTTAACGTATTCCTTAACATGTACTGGAACATGTTTGATAACTTCGTAGGGTTGTGGTACTGGTACTTTAACTGGATATGGGATATGTTTCTCAACTGGGTATGGAATGTGTTTTTCTACTGGATATGGCACTGGTACACCTTTAAGGAGTGTTACAGTTCTTGTAATATCTGTGTGTCCACCTAATGGGATATATCCTTGACTGTATCCTCCACCACCACCGGAGAATGATGATCCACCATATCCACCACCGAAAGATCCACCACCATATGCTCCACCACTATATGCTCCACCACCATATGATCCACCACCGTACGATCCATGGCCACCGAAGCTTTGGATGGCTCCACTATATGCTCCTGCACCACCATGTCCATCACCAATGTAACCAACATCTAATCCATTGATTCCATAACCGTATCCCAAATTTAATAATCCGCGTTTGTCAAGTTTCTTTTCTAGTGGAACCGCTTTTGATTCTGTTTTCTTTTCAGCTTTTTCAGCCGCTGACAACACTAAAAGTGCAGCAATGCACAACTATATTTATGGATAAGGATAAAAATATAAAAATAATTATTTATAATAAAAACAAAAAACAATATTAATTTATTATAACAAGAAATTTGGAACACAATCAAACTAACAAATCAATCAAACGTGCTTGATCGTCATTTAATTTCACTCTCAGTATTACATATTTAAATCACGTATTTTATATCGAATAAATATCAGTTTTGAGAGAGATTGGCAATGTTGAAGATTTTCAAAAAATTTAAATTTAAATTGTTTCTTTGAACTCAAAATCGACAAAGTGAAAATTATTCCAAAAAATTGTTAAATTGTAACACTAAAGTTCCATGTAATACGGTCAATATCAAGATCAATAGCACAAATTGTTTATAATTTATTTTTCTGTTATTATTCTTTCAACAGTTAACAAAAAAAAATTATCTATTACTGAGCACTAGTTGATTGATTTGTTATACTTTTAACACCAAAATTGTTATATAAATAATTTTAGAAATTATATCACTTTAAGATAATCATCACATAATCACACAGATTCACTTTCAATCTTTCGCTTATATATTATAAAAAATATATTAAATAATAAAATAAATTAATTAATAAAATTAAAATTTACTCACAAATAATTTCATTTTAATTTTATTTAATTTTATTTTAAATATAAAATAGATGTATATGGAATAATCCCAGACTGAAGACTGGATGCTGAGTGATTCCAACCAACCGCTTATATACTTTTTTCAAAAAAGAACTATTCAATTAATTCAAATTAATAATACAACAACAAATCCAAATCAGTTCACTTTCATTTTAGTTCACAAACAAATAAAAATACAAAAACAACAATCGCCTATACACACATATAAGATATGTAGTAAGACAAGACAAGAAGAAATATAAAATAACAAAAAAAAAGAGGTTTGGTTTCTTCGTCAACGTTATAAAATATAATTTAATTTGAAAATTAATACAAAAACAAAAAAATTGTTTGTAAATGCAACCACCGTTTTGTAACTTAATAAAAATTCTCACCATTGAAGATAAGATCCCCATAATACACCATACGTCCAATTCTCCCCCATTCACTATATTACACTCTATACTCATAACATACACAACGATACAATCAATATAATTTGTAGCGCGATCGCGTTGAGTATATACGATCGTCGATGGCTAAAGCTAAAGCTATGTACACACTCGTACATACAACGTCGATATGGTGGGAAATGTGAAGAAAAAAAAATAAAGTAAAAAGCTCACAAAGTTGTATAATAGAATATATGTTGTTGCATGACACATTTTTTTTTCCTTCGAAACGTCGAAGAGGTCGATCTCTTCGTGTTAACGTTTTTGATCGTATAGTTTGTTGGTGAAAAATTGTTAAGTGCGAATTGTGAATTTTTACATAGAATTTCCGCAAAGTGTTTTTTGGTTGACGTATAGTATATAGCGTGCAATAAATTGCATGTATCATCGTTTTGATTGTAGTTAGAACGAAAAAGTGATTGTGTTATGTGAATTTCCAAAACCATTTAAATTTAGTTTTTCCTGATTGTAAAATCCGGGTTTATTGATGTAAAGTATAAAATAAAATTATTTGCGAATCCTCAATTTTTTTGATCAAAACGATAATGATTTGGAATTTTTTTTTTAGTGCAAGCACGAACTGAGTAATTTATATGTTATAACGATTTTACAGTTTTAAATGAAAATCGTAAACTTTTATTTGTTTTAATTTAAAGTACATTTTAATGCAGTTTTTATTGTACATATTTTGAAATCTTATTCACATTGCTCTAGTTAGTTAATAGTCTTATCTAAGTGTGATTTAAGATAATATATAAAATATAATTAAAGTTAAAGCTAAACAAAGCCATAGAAGGTTAACTTTGTTAAGCGAGGAACACAAAATTTAGATAATTTTGTATATAGGTAGATATTAAAGTGTGATACTCAAGCTTTTCCATTCAATCTGTAATTATATAGAAATTAAAGCTTTTAACCATAGCTTGAACTTACTTCGAAGCTCATAGTTTATACCCAAAAGCAAGTACTACCCCGATACCATATACCTCCGTACCGTTACACCGTTTCAAAAACAGCGGCCCAACTTGTGTTCAAACTTTTAAGAATTTAAGACAATTTTTATATTAAAATAAGCAATAAATATATAAAGCTTATTTATTGAACGTATTAAAAATTTATTCAAATTGCTGAGTATTTTTTATCGGTGGCAGAATATTAAATAATTGTATCGTTTAGAACCGGAATAGATTCCATTTCTCAAAATGTATTTAAACAATTATAAAAAGATATCGGTGGTGTAAAAGAACACAAATATCACCCACTTTTAGAATTCATGACCCGATCAATCTTCCATTTCAGTACTATAGACTGGCATGGAATTATGCAATGCACAGATGGATCTACATAAATCGAACCTATAACCGCACGTTCTCGATTTATCTGTAATGGTCGAAAGTTATGTATAAATTATTGAGACGGAAGTAAGTTCGACAGAACTTATATTACAGTAACACATGATCTTTCGGCTTGGACCGAGAATTAAACCCATTCGGTTAATTTAATTTCACTATTTTTGTCACAGTGACTAGTTTCTGTGTCTAAATTATCAATAGCTCTTTAGCAATATTCATATGTAAGTAAACCGCTTTTCCGACCATAAATATGTATAGTTAATTTGTCGGTATAACTAAACGCCATTTATACGCGCAATTTAAGCCAACTCAGCAATATAACCACCGCAGTAACACGTTAAATAAACGCCATATCAGCAAAATAATCATCTGAACAGATATTATGCTTAATTATTCTTGAAAAGTATAAAAATAATTTTTTTCCGAATTCTCAATTTTTTGATCAAAACTATAATTAACTAGAATTTTTTATTGTAAGCACGAGTATTGGTCAATTTTGGTCAGTATTGATACGTTAGTTTAGCAAACTGCTTTGTTTAGTCTATCAACATCATATACTTGCATGCATAAACGGTGCAGTATGGTTAAAGCTGCAGCAGTTGGAGTGGGAGGTACCGGGTTCGAATCCCAATAGGGGCAGGATGCTAAAGTGATTTTTCACTATATACGATTACGATCGGTGGTGTGAATGAACACATCTATGACCCTTTGTTGGAGTGCAGAATTCATAGGCCATCCCATCTTCCATGCCAGTACTATAGGCTGGCATTGAGCTATGCAATGTGCAGATGGTTCTACGTGAATCGGACCTATAGCCGTACGTCCTTGAGATTTGGCTGTAATGGCGCATGGTAAGGACGTAAAAAAGCAGACCGTAAAGATACTTATGAATAATAATGGGTAGTACTGGTGTGAATATAATTTGTAAACACTGGTTGAAAAGTATGAACATAATTTAGCTAATTTTTATATCATCTTTGAAACCAGAATAACTAACTATAGCTATGCGAAATTATTATTAACCATTCCAAGTGAATATTTTATCTCATTAGCATTATTGTATATTCTACAGCTTTTATGTCATGGGTATCATCTTTTATCGGGATTGTACATTACTTATTTTCTTAATCTTCTACTTATCTTGGACTTATCTTGATAGAAGCAAAATATATTTCCATTGCTACCGTTGAATTCCATATCGGTTACATGTACATGACTATCCCAACTTATCCGATATATTCGAATTCGTTTAAAAATAAATTTCTCTACACGGTAAAAAATGAGACGTCTTGCATTTTTAGGTAGTCAAAATATGGGTAGTTAATCAAATGTGAACAAAAATTTCAGACGTTATTTTTGGTGAACTTTTTGGCTCTCGGTAAATTAATACTATGTCTTCGTGAAAATTGGCAGAAAGTATTAATGGAAAGAAACTTTCACTCTTAAAAATAGTGAATCGTATAAAATTAACTTAAATTTCGTAAATTATAACACTTCAAATCTTATATATTTGATTTAATTTTGACATTAAATCTAACAGAAACACTAGATTGGATTTCACGACGGAATAAAATCGAGATCATCTAATATGACTACTTCATATTATCAAAATAATGTGTAACCCATTTAGGGACGTCATTTTCACTATCAATTGATTCCATTTTTCTAGATCGTTTCTCTTGTTCTCGTTTTTTATGTATTTTGTTTTCGTCCAAACCGTTTTAAAATTCAATTTAATACTTATCATCGTCAGTCGTATTATAAATTTACAAGAGGCAAGATATAAAGTGAAATTTGTGGTTTAACAAAAAATTATTGTGTGAAGAAATAATTTGGTGAATTCCCTTTTTACAAAAAGTAAGTTTTTGAATTTTCCAGTGCAATAATTGTGTATAGTATATACATACACATAATATATTATATATTTATTAATTATTTTTGTAACTCTAAAATTTTGTTTTAACAGCTCGGACTAATTTTAATATACCGCATGACATCGAACTTTAACAAGTGAAAAACGAGTTGAAATTAGCAAAAAATTTATATTAGAAATTTATGCATTGGTTTGGTTTTAATGTAAGTCTTTTAGAAGTAAAACCAGTAGAAATAATACTAACAGACATATCTTATTTTACCACACCAACGCCATAGTGTTCTTCTCAATCAACGACAGTAAGAGTGAGATGAATGGAAAAAACCGGACTTTCTAGAAATCCAAGTTTTGAAGGTATGTAATAATATAATCTTTTAAAATCTTTATTATATTAATTGAGATATTTATTGTATAAACAACAATTCAAATTAATTTCTATTTAGTTGGTCGATTTGATTTTAAACCCCATATATTATATAGTATAAACTAAACACAAACTCTAATCTTAAATATGTTACTATTTTTACAGGATTTAAAACTATACTTCACTGCTCCATGTCATCCATTGACAGGATAAAGGGAACAATTCGATCGGATAGAGTGCCGTACAAACCTGGGAATTCATACATAAATATTATTTCCTTTAAGTAAACAGAACATAATATATTAAGTATATTAAATATGACGTTTTATAGAATTTATAATTCATGTATTGATTAGAATTAAATTTGCCAATAAAAAGATCCTTTTTTAAACTATTAAAATTATTTATTTTCGATTCCAAAAAATATCAAAATTAGCCTTTTTAGGGGGTTAATTTTAACTTTACTCGACATCCTTAATAAACCATCTTAAAATATTAATTTTCTTACACTAGGAGTTTAAATTCCAATCTAGTTTATTTTACTTATTAACACTTTTTAAATAATAATTAAAGATTAATTTAGAAGCTAAATGAATTTTGACGTCCGAGTGATCAATATTATCTACCTACCAGAAAACAGATCGATAGATTCATATTTTTCACGGCTCCAAGATAAGTTCGCGCTGGTGTAAGCCAAAAGACGTTAATAATCACGTCTTATTTCTAACCGTGTATGTAGAATAAAAAGCAAGTATTTTTACGGGTCATTAAATTATTCCGACCTAGTTTTAAAAGCTAGTCAATGAAACATTCTTTCCAAACATAACTTTTTTTTTCATTACACATAATTCCGGCGTTATCAAAAGTATAAACAATAGAGTTAAGAGTATTGTTAAAATGTCAATACTTTGTGTACAAAATTACTATTTAACAACATAAATATTAAGTGATCAACAAAGCTCTTAACATGTTATAAAGCTAGTTCAACCTCATTCAAAGCTACAGGTAATAATCCAAGTACAGTATTAATTAACGATACATTACAGCAACACGCACTAATTAGTAAGTACTTATTTATGCTCAAAATTTACTGATCAAGTCTAAATAGCGTCCAAATTACTGGCAATAACATATCACACAAACCAAATGGGTGGATGTTTTAAACTTTCAAATCGCTGTTGACAGAATAGTTGTTGTTTTAAAAATTAAACGTTTTCCGGACATATTGGATTTAGTCATAATATTTGGCCACTGGGACCAAAAATATAACAAAAAGGTTGATAATATGGTAAAAGCAAATCATTTTTGTTATAAAATGTTAAAGTTTTATAAATATATTTGCAAGCTTTACAACTTGTGATGTATCAAACAATATTTTTTTGCATGTAATAATATTATGTGGGAACCACCCAGGTGGCGCTGTGTTTAAAGCTACTTTAAATTAAATTGGCTGGAACCAATTTAATTTAAAGTAGCTTTAAACACAGCGCCACCGACAGCGGTGTTAATCGAGGATTTTATCCGAATTATGATCAACTCAATCACAAATCTTGGTATATAACATGATGAGATAAACTAATGCCATGTAGATGATCTTTAAAATGACTTAGTTCAGTCAGAAGCGCTATCAAAATCCTGATTTCATCCTTTTCCAAATAGTGTACATACATAACTCCAAGTTGGGATTTCTAACAATTAGTTTTGATTTATGTCAGATAGAGGTAACAAACCACATAAGTCTGAAATCTATCAGAACAAATTTCTTTATTACATTTTTATCGTTTTTAAAATAGAAGGGTGCAGATGGTAAGAATCAACCAAAATCGCCCTAAATAAATTTTAGAAGTCATGGGATTATTTAAAATCTATCATAAGTACAGTCTTACTATCACTGCACAAAAATAATGTTTATCTACGACAACGAGAGAGATTTTTAAAGCAGCACTAACTTCAGAGCTCTAGTAAAGATACTAGATACTCAATCAGCTTCAAGAAACATAACTATGAAGAAAAATTAGTCAACACTAAAACTAGTCAATTGCGGCAAACCGAGAATGGGTTCCATAGCAATCAGTGTGTTTGGGCCCAGAGCTCTAGTAATCAAACTACAAGCAATATAGTGAAGTCAATAAAGTTTAGCTATCGACGTTTAAAATTTGGCAACCAGTTAAAGAAAATATTTTGTGGCTTAAATCCCATGATTATCTAATAACCCTCCAAATTGCCGAAATATAGCAATAGCGTTTTAAAATTTCCACTAAATGTGATATTTCAAGCTTTGTTTACTTACTATCCAAAAACTTCAAGATAATTAATTAAGCACTGGACAATGAGGCCAGACTGCTACAACCTAATAATAAGCTATTTAATGGCCAAGAATTATCCTATAGTAATTTTGATAGATTTCCCAAACTCTAAACGGCTGCTGTTACTATAACTTACTGAAAAAATTATAAATACTATTTTCCCAATTTGTTTTAATTATTATTTTAAATAATAATTGAGATATAGAAAGCTCGTTTCCCTTTGGCAAATTCTTTCTAATTCGTGTTACTATAAACTTAAAGAAAACCTAAAAAATTTCATGAGGTATGTCCATTTAAGGATATGCCAAATAATTATTACAATATAGCAATCATATGGATAAAAGCCGCAGCGGGTTCGAATCCTCTAAATTATGCATTATTCATCATACACATCATTACCAAAAATCAAACCAAAAGTATTTAAAATCTCGGATCCCATATATACATCATACGTTACATATTCAATTTTTAATTATTCCAGCCACCTGTAACAAAAACATGTATAAAAATTATATAATTAACGATTTTGCTTCCTACATTTTCATATAAGACAAACAAACATAAGAATATAAGATCGTTGTACCAACTATTTGTACTTTACAAGTAAATTCCATTTTACAATGTCACTTGTGATTTATGTGCGAATATTATAAAAAAATAGATTTTCTAGTACATTCATTGGTTGTAAAAAATAGTTATATACCATATAGTGAAGAGATCACTATCAGTCTCGGATATAATGAATCATTTTATAGTTTGTTGCGGTGATTTATTTTATAGTCTGACAATAAATATACATAAAAAATAATACAGCTTTGATTGATTGGTAAAAGTTTATAAAAAAAGTTTAAAAAATCTCTTGAATAACGCAAAACTCACCTGCACTCCGATATTACGTAGATCGTTTAGATAAGAAAAGTTTAAATTAAAGTAAAACTCGATTTAAATACAAAATACATTTATTCACAATTTTTATCAATTACAATTCACTCTGAAGAACAGAACAATCACCATCTTTAACAGCTGGAAAATCGCGTGTATTTCTGCATATAAATCCTGTTGCTGTTGAGCACGAACCAACTCGCCACTTAAAATCATATCGTCCATCTAAAAACACACAGTTTAATGAGACCAAATTATTTGGTTCAGTTGCATTCCAATTAGTATAAAGATACGTTTGTCCTGTTGAGAACCAATAGAATTGACTTTCACTACCCAAATCAGTACCACTGGTCCAAAAATGTACAATTGAAGAACCGTATGTTTTTTGAAATTCGGCAATAGCACTGTTCACTCTATTTGTTTCAGCTTCCGAATGTATATCTAACAGTTCCATGCCACGCGAATGACAGTATCGCGACGCTTGGAACCAATCTAACTATAATTGTTACACATAATAAATATATTGTATAAATTATATCACAAATGTTAGAGCAAACTTACACTAAATGGTGGACTAAAGTAATACATCCTTCCATCAACTTTTGAATACCCTCCTGCGTACACCGGAGTGAGAATCAAAATTACACGAAACAAACTAACAAATGCGTACTGCATCTTGCAACTATAAAAACATACTGGTTAAGTTTTTCGATATTTTGACTCAAAGATATTTCTTATTAAAAAGATTTTTTGAGATTGTATTGATTTAACCCAAAGCTATATATACGACACGATAACCTATAAATTAGAAATTGTTACAAATTAAAAATCTAGAATTACTCTTTCGTTCTTTCTTGACCCGAATACTTCTATGATCCAAACATATTAAATCTATAAAGTATTAAAAAATTTGATTAGAAGTTGAATTGGACCTATACATGGTACTGTTGAGCAAGGCGATAATTATTTATCAACTAAACAACGAATTTGATTATAGTTAAGTATTAGTTCGAATGGATCCACATCATGGGATGGACGTTACCATACTGGACGGCGATGGACTTCTACAGTAAAAAAAAAATTGATTTCAAATTAATAAAAATTGTAATGTAAATGTTATTTAATAAAATATGTTAAAATTAATTTATGTGTTTCATGTAATCATGACTGAGCCACACCCTGTGAACCTTTATTGAACTCCAAATCTGTACTTTAGATTAACAATCTAATTTTGTTAAAGTTTGCCTTGAAATTATTTGGAAGCGTACAACATGGATGGATTAACATTTCTACTGAGAAGGTAAAGTATTTTATGTAACTTGCTGACATATTAAGCCGGTTGTAGCTTAATGGTTAAGAGTTGGATTCTCGCCGTTGATCAAAAATAACATATAAAAGTGTTTGTGAGTAAGAACATTCGTTGGTCAACCACCTGCTGTGCACCAATCGTTAAAATGGTTCATAAGGAATTACTTGAGACATGGTAAAAGCCGTTTACGGGTAAGGTTTTATCATATTAACGAGCATGTATAATTGGTTTGAGATATTGCAACATACACTCAAATCATTCTACAATTATTTTGGAAAAAGCAATCAAGCACTTGAGTATCGTAACATAAACCAAATGAAAACCAGGTTGGAAAAAACGATGGCTAATTATTTACGGCACAATTTTGAACTAATTGTGAAGCACAATTGGTTCAACAAACAAACTATTTTGAAGCAATAATTAATTTTATCCATTTGAACCATCCTGACGTGATCATCTTAACGAAATCAGTCAAACAGTAGTCCCCAATAACCGTTCATAAACATGTTGGTGCTACTCAGATCAACCACTTATAAAACGCTAAATATATCAAAATCTGTTATGAATTGAATATTTAAACATTGATGAGCAGAATTATTTTTAAAGTCAATCAAAGAGATGCTATCGGAATATAACTTACAAATAGTAAACTAAAATGTGTGATACTTAAAAATACGCAGAAAACGTACTCATGGTTACAGCAGCGGTAAATATGACACACGACGAACAACTTAAGCGATCAAAATGAGTGATTTTAGATAAGAACAGCAAGGTTTCTCTATTGCTAATTTCACTTGACCGAAGCCGACAGTTTTTGTTACAAATATGTTTCCAATACCAATGATTCAAAACATGCACTAATCTGCAGCACTAATCCTTGGGATGGCAGTCTTGATTCTTCTACTAGTTAAATTCACCTTTTCAATTAATATATTAATTCTGTTTTTGGTAGTTGTGTTCCTCTTAACCAGTAAATTACAAATGAAGTCAGATTTAGGGTAGATAATTCTCGCTTATGGAACGGAGATAGCCAGACATAATAAGGATTACAAAGAAGCTCGCAATAGGGAAGAGTATGATTGAATAAGGCTTCTAAGAGTAGATATTTTCAGAACAAGATAGGCTCATATTGCTCTGAGTAAATCTACTCTTAGAAAGGCAAATAATGGTGTAAAAATAATGGTAATATGGATTTTAAGCTAATCTTAATTTTGGTTTTCGTTAGTCTAGTTGTGATCTGATATCTGAAGAGTGTTCCAATCCATTTTCTAGTTTAAAATATTTCAATTGAGAGGAATGCAGTTTCTTCCCGAGCAGTACTCTCCCGAGCTATGGAAATAATTCCAATTCCAAAAATTAACAATCCTGTTTAATTATCCCAGTTGAGAACTGTTAGTATTTCAAGTACCATGTCGAAAACCTTTGAGATAGAGGTTAAAAATCAAATTGAGTCCTAAAAAGAGACAATTGATCACTGCACAATTGAAAATTGATCTTCGATTATTCCAAATTTTTCTGTGTTTAAATCCCTCATGTTAAATTAAATTTTATGGAATTCTGTTCGGTTCATTATTAGGAATTTGAGATCTGCAGGAATATTTAAATCAAGGTTTCTTAAATGACTTACGTGATAGTATAGAATTTAAACTAAATTATACGATTTTTTAAACATCGTCGGCTCAAAATGGGATGTGCTGCTTCAATATGTATTTTTTCACAACCTGTGCAGATCACATTGAATCCAACGCAAGCAATTTATCACCATATTTACAATTTACTTTGAAACGTCGTCACTAAATAAAACCATAATCTGGAAAGCAATCGGTAAAATTGTAGGTATTAGAGTGCTGGAAATAAAATGTTACTCAATGGAAAGAAGACCTTTACTACAGCTCTCAAAGGGATAGTAATAGGTGTGTCCTATCACCAGTATTGTGTACAAATTACACACTTTAGTCTTGCCAAAGAAATATCCGAATGAAAAGTGTATATGTACCAATGCATTTCGGATACCACTATTGGATATGTAACTTACACAATGTCCTTTGCAGGATTTTTTACATGTAAAACAACAGCAATTTGCATAAGGTTATTTTTTAACCTTATGTTTCAATTATTATGACACAATATAGTAAAATGCCTGAAATTAGATTCAGGTCTAATATATCGAATTCTACCTCGTAACTACCAGCAACAGACTAAGTACGTCTTGCAGTTTTAAATTTTTGACATGCATTACAATTCAGCACGAAGACGTGCTACGTCACCTTATTATCCGAGGTTATGTGGGCAGTTGTGTGCTGGTCCAATTCTCATTCAGCGGTGCCCAGAAGGAACAAATAGATTGTCCGCATTGTAAATGAGCGGCTGGACTACATTAAAATATCAAAGGGCAGCCGATCCATAGTCATCTCAAAAGCTATATATAGTAGGTCCAATTCCCATTTGGCAGTGCCTAGAAGGAACAAATAGATTGTCCGCATTGTAAATGAGCGGCTGGACTACATTAAAATATCAAAGGGCAGTCGATCCATAGTCATCTCAAAAGCTATAGTAGGTGTAGTTCTGCATAGCTCCCACAATACCTAGACAACAAGTCTTTTTCTAACTCGACTCGTTGTCCTAGGCAATTGGTTCTAGGAATATTTGCGGGAAACGATATTTGGGTTACATATCTTGAGTCTAAATATCATTCTACAAAAAATTATGAAATACTCATAAATGTATGTTGATATGTGAAGTTTTCGAAATAGGATCTAGAACATTCACGTTATTTAATATCAGATAATACTCACAATGTTTTCGTTTTTTTCACCAAGAGTAAGTTACTCGCCTAGAAACGACATATTCTTATTCCTATATCCATGATACTCTCAAAGTAGTCTTTTGAATTGAAATACTATACTCATATCTGGTGCTAACAGACGAACTTAGCTGCAACAGCACCAATAACTATTATACAGATAAATAAACTATATGGAAAAAATTATGTATACTAGACTGAAATAAGGGGATGTAATTGTGCCCTCGGTGAAAAGGCTATATTTGAATTTTATTATCTCTTTCATTCCTTTAGCATTGATATTACGATAAATAAATATTTATAAATTTTATATAAAATATTATTAACTCATTTACTGTCCTGAATGAGATTTATCACAGTGCCATGAAACATTTATTTGATTTAATGTTTATATTTCAACTTAGTTTTATAGATTTGAGTGAATTTTATTTATCGTAATATCAATGCTAAAGGAATGAAAGAGATAATAGAATTCAAATACAGCCTTTTCACCAAAGAGAATAAATATAAAGAGGAACATGTTATATGAACCTCGGCATATAAGCTAAAACTATTACTGAGGTTTTTGGTGATGGCAAACGAAATAGGATAAACATATATTTTTTATTTCGTTTCCTCTTTCGAACGACAGCAAAAAATTTTTTTGACTATTTCGAAACATCGCTTACTATTTCATATTATAATTCGATAGTAAAATGGAAATAATTAATCTATTCCATTTTACAATTGAATTATAATATGAAATAGTAAGCGATGTTTTGAAACAGTCAAATATTTTTTTTTGCTGATGTTCGAAAGAGAAAAAAAATAAAAAATTATGTTTATCCTATTTCGTTTGCCATCACCAAATAACTCAGAAATATTTTAAAATGTTTAGTTGATATGCAATCGCGGTTCATATAAGATGTTCCTCTTTATATTTATTCTCTTTTCCCAGAGAACAATTATTTTCCCTTATTTCAGTCTAGTATACATAATTTCTCCATATAGTTTATTTATATGTATAAAAGTTATTTGTGTCAACAGAGTAAGCCACGCTTTTTTAATCGAAGTGTAATGTTTTAAACATTTAGAGAATTGTAAGTGATTGGATTTCTGAGTCATTGTAGTTTATCAATAACCTGAGAATATTACATTGATCTTATCTCTCCACTTGGACCACAAACCTACAACAAGTAAGCACGTTACGAGATCAATGATTCGTTTACATCTTCATTTGTCTATTAATTTTATTATACTATGTCGTTAACCCGCCGTCTACACTATGCAAATCCACTGATAATTTCTATCATGATATCAAATTGGTCATTTTATGTGTGAGTATATTATACAAATTTTGACACTATCAGCAAATTATCAGGAGGCTATTTCGCGAAAAATTATTATGAAATTATTACGAAATGTCAAGTTTTGAGGTTAGATTTCCTCATTATAAATATAAGGCGTATTGGCTATATCAACCATTTGAATGGAAACTGAAAAACCTCGTAATTTTTATTCGATTTTTGTATTATTTAATAAATATGTCACAGTTTTCGACATAGTGCAGTTAAATTAATTGATTTGTACCGAAAAACGGTGACGATTAAGCTAACTAAATAAAATAAATGTAAAAAAATATATTATTTTGACAATTAAAACATTGACATTTCAAAATAATTATCATGATAGTAAAATGCCCAGACATGATATTTGAAGCAAACATTTTTAACAATACATTGGAAAACACACATACATTCATAAATTGTCATGATAGAAAATATCAGTGAATTTGCATAGTGTAGACGGCGGGTAAGCCAAACCGAATTATTATTTCAAAAATTTCACAATTTAAAATAGGTGGCACTGAGAATAGTGTTATCTTCGATTTTTGCATTTTATGTAAATTACGCTATTTTTTACACTATGTGTTTACATAAAGAATGTAAAAAGGAAAAGTTTTAAACCCAGTTGGCCGTGCAAATTATACGATGTAATTTACACGGTTTTTACATAAAGTTTACTTTCCATATATATAAAAATTTAAAAAATTATATCATGTAAAAAAACTGACCATCTCTTATCAAATCTAATTGTAACTAAAGCACCATCTATTCTAAAGTTTTCTTACTATTTTACAAATAAAATTTGTGAATTTATTCACTATGTTCAATTTTTGCGACTATATACTGAATGTCACAATAATTTATTTTAGATTTGAAATATTAAGAGATTGATATCGTTAAAAATTTCTTTAGCTCGGCTGAAGAATAAAAAAAACACTTTTTAGCTACTAACGTGAACCTGAAATTGATTTTGCAAATATGAATTTATCAATGTTAATGCCAAACCAAACATCGGCAGATTTTTGAGATTTTAGAACAGATGGACTGCGAATGGTGTCTTTAACTATAATTGATATTGTCACTTCTGTAGTCTAGTGTGCAACCTTCCTATATTTACCTATAGTTTATATAAGAATGTTTTTTCATCTGAAGATTCTACAAGACAGATACTGTTGCACGAATACCTAATGTTTGAAGTCTAAAAACAATATTTTTACCGAATTTGACCATTAACTGAGCGAATCTCGATAAACTTAAATACACCTCGAAGGAGTTAAATGTTCAATTTCAAACTGCGAATAAAGAAAATTAGCATAAAAATTAAATTATTATTATAAGAAATTTTTATCTATTTATCTTATTGTTGTTTTATTGACCATATTCTTATTTGTCTATATTGTTTATATATAAACAATTGTTATGGATTATTTATTGGATTGCTATTAATACAGCGACGTGCAATTTTTATTAACTTTTTCAGAAGTGAGGTTTGTAATAGTTTTGCTATATAATTTATAATAATAGTGTCCGACAGCGTTATAATTTAAAATAGTTTTTAAACACAAACAAATACGATATACAAAATTGGAAAGTGAAATGGAAAAATGTTTGTATTATTTTAATTTATTTCGTTTGTCTATATAGTATATAGTATTTAATACATTTAATAAAATATGTATTACGGATGTTTTGTATTTAAAAAAATAAAATGAAAAATTGCGGAAATATTTTCATTAAAATATAGCAGTGATTATTTTATTTTACAGTCGAGTACCACAGAATCTCTTATACACATGCAGATTGGATTGCGCTAATGGTCTGCGTACATGTTCTACGAGTATGCAGATATTCATATTGTATTTGGTATTCAAATGTCTTAAAATTTCCGCTCATTGAATTTTATCTAACCCATATTGCATAAGGTAGATATATAACGCATTGGTAACGGCTGTTGAACATATATAACATATACGAGTTTAATTCTTTGTTTAAAAATTATAATATATAGTGATTTTCATCAGAGAAGACATGGATTATGCGATTATTACCGGCTTTCTGTCTTGACTGCACAATATAGTGATGTAATCGGTAAACTTGAGACTATATATATATATATATATATATATATATATACACTCTTACTTGTGTAAGTATCTTAACTATTAAAAATAATATTTTTGGAGAAAACCTTGAAAGACAAAATTAAATTATCTGTTAAACAATAAATTTCCTTATTCTCCAAGTTTTTTAGAACTTTTGTTATGGTCATAATAAAATCGAAACTTATGATTTGGTCAAACAAATAAATTAGTTCTGAATTATGAATGGGTATAAGATTCAATAATAATTAATATTTTTATTTACAGTGGTGTGGTAATGGAATTTCCATAAGGTGTCTTTATAGCGATTGGCGCGACCAATACCGGATGTACAAGTAGTGGATATTCTTACGACTATAACTAAGAATTAAACTACTTTGTTGAAAGTATATTTTCATCAAGGTTAAAATCGAGACCATTAGTATGTGTTTTATTTCTTTTTTCAAACAAAACAGCAATTATACAAAAATTTTGGATTTCTTAACTCTTTGGCACCTGATGAATTATTAAATAACATATATTTCGGTACAAATACACAACCTTTAACCATAAAGTTATGCATATACATCAGTAAGCGATCAAATTTGAATTACAATAAGTGAGACTTTGAAATTTTTGACACGCACTAGACAACTTAGCAAAAATTAACTTTTACTAAATCGTGTTTCAATTTTTTTGCAATATCATACATCCATGATTAATGAGATAACCACCGTATAATGTAAATAACAAATAGTGTTGCAATTGTTTTTTTGGTGTTTGTTATGTAAAATTAGAACTTTACACATCATTATATAAATTTGTTATTGTTATGCAAAGACCCATGGCGATAACGATCGCGATGAACAGTAAATTATAAATATATTTAACCTTCTTTTCGCGAATATACATATACATATGTGTTTGTAACAAATAGCATAAACAGCCTTGCACTACAAACACGCAATAAAATATTTTAAATTTCTAAAAAAAATGTATCTACTATAGCGAATGTATCGTTATCTCGAAGACGTTGAATGAATTTTATATTATTTCAGCAAAAACTTATGTTTAAGTCAGTTGAATGCCCCAAGGTGTTTTTTTTCGTATTACTATATACAAATAGTTTATTATTACTATATTCGTATTACTTCGTATTACTATATACAAATAGTTATTTGTATAGGATTTCGTCAAAATACATACAAAAGATATAGAAATAATAAAGCAATAATAATAAATAAGATTATAATAATAAAATAGTGAAAAGAAAGAAAAACTTGTTCCAATGAAAAGTAAAATTGAAAATTTTTATTTTTATTTCCTTATGCTGTATTATATATATATATGAAAATAAGTCCATGACCATCGCGTTTTGTCATCGTTTATAATGACCAGTATCGTCATTAATATTATAAAACGTTTGGTATATGATACGATTTATTTATATAGAGTTGAACGTATCGATAATGTATGTATATACGAGTAGATATTGTTAGATCAACGATCATATAATAAGCTTTGTCGATCTGTTGCATACCAAACTTTACAACTTCTTTATCACCAAGCAATTATCTAAAGCTTATAGCTTATTTATATAGTATAAGCACCTGCTGATACTCTATACGTTGGATGAGTTATTAACTAATATAATAATTTTGTGAACTACAAAACTTTATATGAAGAGCTTATAAGCTCATTCATAATGAAATGTATTATTTATGGATTCAAAAATTGAGACTTAATAATAGTAAGTCTAGAAATATCTAGTCAACAACCGATCACTCTATGTTCTGGATATAACACTTACCATCTTGTGTTCATCCAATATGTTTGTAATTACTATCGCATTTGTTACTGAGATCCATAGTAACACTTCTCTTGGTAAGTTTACCTCATTTGTCGATTAAGGATAAACTATTAACTATTTTAATTATTTTGAGTTGTTTGCAGAAATTTTTGTAAACAAACAATAATTTGGTAAAATTTTACCGAGTAAAAAATTTAGTTAAAATTCTATCAAGAAAAACAACTGCATACTAAATTTGATACTTAAGTGGGTTATGAACGTCATAATATTTTTTATAATTCCAAAATCAGTAATATACTTAAGAATATGTCTGCAAAGTTTTGAATTATTCATGGGAGTGCATCTAGATTAACGTGTTTATGAACCGCTTCTCGAGTTTAAATTGGCATTCTAGTAGGTACCAAGAGCATCGATCATGATGAGAATTTTGACTTCAAAAACAAGTTAGTATACATAATATTTCATTAACCCTAACTTTATAAAATACCCCGTATGGTATTAATAACCCGTTTTATTCATGAAATTTAAGCTTTTATTTTTGCAGCTTTCATTGTCGATCCAACAAAAAAGTAGTCGTTGAATCGATATTCAGGTTTTTACTGAATCCGATAATTTCCTATTTCTCTCACCGGTGTAGACATCAAAACATAGCGACAAAATTTTCGGTTTAAAAGGCAGACCATCAGCGATTTCATTTTTTTTCTCTTCCAACATACTGTGGTACCCACATAGTAGTGGTTTTATTCATGGCATGGTTGACAGTTGCTTTATTGAGTAAAAACAGTTAAATACCTTGGTTTTTTGAAATGTAGATTATTGAACTATTATAGGTTTAGCTGAAACCACCCTTCGCACATATCGCTATCACATGCGTGGTGGGGTTCATCACCAGGGAATTAGAAAAAACCAAGTTATGTTCAAAAATTTTTATCAATGGTCATTTCTATTTTTGATCCGGTCGTATATCAAAACAAATATCACTGTTTCAATGGGTTACCACATTGATTTAATTATCCAGTCAGAAAATATCTTATTTAAAATCTTGTGGAATTATATTTTATTCCACACAATCAGTAAGCGGTCCTAGTGGTCATGAAATTCCGCCAGAATTTTTATATGATCCACTTAATTGTATGTTACTAATTTTCCCTCAAATCTTCTGTTGAGCATTCTCACGTTGATGCAATGATTCTAATTCATGTTTTTGGCTATCATACCACGGATACTGACCGTGAGTCTGATAATAGTTAAAAACACCAGTAAAGCATCGTTCGTTTTTTTATTCCTAAGTCTTACCTTAGAGCTTTTAACAAGACCAGAAATCACCTGTGATTTTATTATAGATTATGGTGTTATATTGATTCTAATTCAGTTTCTCATCTACGATCAGTCAAATATGTTTAATCTTCTTGTGAAATTGAAGATTATCGCATCAAAAGGAACCCCTTAACAGCTTCGCTGTTCTATATTGAATGACACTAATTCTGTTTTATCTGCGATGACGTTGCTTCTCATATTGTCGATATTTCCTTCCTTAAAATGCGATAAATTTCCATTGAATTTATCCCTAGTTCTAATCGAGTCGATGCCTTGGATTGAAAATATCATAAATGATTTCCACCTACTTCTGTTCCAAGTTATATATTTTGCTTGCTCAAGTGCAACTTTAAAGTGCTGATATCATAAAAAAAAGTTTTAAAAGTCGTCGGTTCTCACTAAATGATAAAAAGAGTAACTCTAAATACTAACACTAAATGATAAAAAGAGTCTCGAGTTCGATTCTCGCCGTTGACCAAAAATAAGAATGCACTGAATGACACAAAAAAGCGACTGTCTGTTAAAACATTCGTTGGGCTGACCACCTACAATGTGCCCAATCGTTAAAAAAGGATCGTAAGGTCTTAGTTGAGACGCGGTAAGGGCCGTTTATGGCTTCTAACCTAAGTCATAGATTATTATGTTATAAGTCTTATGAGTTGGGTGATGGGCGATTCTAACTGTAGACAAAAGAAAACCAATATTTGATTAACCAGACTTCGATCGATTTAGGGTCTTATTGCTTATTATAACATGGATATTGTTGATAGCCACCAGTACCTCAAAAAGGCTCTGGTTTACAGTCACACCCAGATTAACTGAATGGATTGGAACTAAGTGTAAATTAATACGACAATGACAAGTGAAGCAACAAAGTTTTTGAATCATTAATTAATGCTATACATAATTCATCTTATTAATATACTTGCAAGTCAGTAGATGAAAAATCTCTCTTAAAAATTATATGAATAATTCATGCCAATCATTTTATACAATCGTCGTAAAATTGCCAAAAATTAATGGTAATTACCTTTATGTCTATAAAAGCATAATTTTAAGAGTTTTTCATAAAGAATACAAAATATTCGAGTTTTCATAACACTTTAACGCATAACTGAGTTCTAAATTACTTTCGATTTCAATTTAATGGTTAATTACCTGTATCCTTGATAACAACCTTAACCACATTTAAGAAAAACTATTAATTAAACATATTATCTACAATTTTAATTAATGTTGTACGAAATGTTTTATTATATAACAAAACGGTTTTACTACCAAAGTATTTTGTTGCATATCTTATTTGGAAATAAGTCCATGATCATGACTATGAGATCAATAAAGGTTACATTTTTCTACTTTTAATCTCTTTTATACCAAAAAGTGGAACAAAATTGAAATAAAAATTGAAAGTTAACCGTAACAATTAATTTTAATTTAATTAAAAAAAAATAATTGCAGACAATTGATAAATTGCATGAGCATCAATATGATATTTCTATTTCTTTGTACTCGTATATAATGAAGCTAAAAATTTTGCAATTTCAAACCAAGTTTTAATTAATCATATTACGTACTCGTATTATAGTTGATCTAAAAAGTCATGTAGCAAGACATTAACCGAACAGTAAATCGCGAAATATTACTAAAAATAGACCATATAGCAACTATCCGTGTACAAACTCTAAAATGCACATTTTTTTATAAAGCTCCTTGACTTGATAGTGTAGTATATTAGTATGGACTTTAGTTTTCAACCTGGTGATCACAGTGTTAGGGAGACTGTTACTGTAGAACATATAATTGATAATTTTTGACTTCAGGATCGGATACTTTGGTATTGGTAATAATTACTGAGAGATTGGTCGCCTCGTTAAATTATCTGATGAAATGGTGAGTCCGTTGTCCAATGTCCAGTGTCTTCCACTGTCGCCAGATTCAACAATGGACATTGTAATTAATTTATAAGCCTTTTTGGATTTTGGGAATAATTGTTGTACTGTCTCGTTGCAAGGTGTGGAAACCGGTTAACATTTTTCAAATTTTAAAATACTAATTAGGACACGATTAAAACGTAATGATGGAAAATATTGTCTTTATTTTCGTGTTTAGAAGTGATTTCGATGAAATCTTTTAAAATTCTTTCCACGGATGAAAAGCTATATTCACAGTTGAGTTGTGATGCTACCATCGTAATGATGACCATATTTGGTCCAAAATAACTCGCGGAGATACTTGAAGATTAGAATCTTTTACTAACTGGATTTCCTACTGTAAGAAAGCTATAACAATTTTCATGCTTCCAAGTGAACCAAGAAATTTATTTCCTTGAAAATATTTCTTTCTTAAACTGGTGAACATTACTTTCGCTGCGCCAACCATTGCACTTACCTTAATAGGTGAAAATTTCGAACCAAATAAGGATAGTTGTAGGTAATTAGTAAAGAAACCTAAACTCACTGGAAGTAAACCATAATATAATTTGCAGGAAGATTGACCAATTCAAAAAAAATTGTATACCGCAACCAATCTCTAACAATTGCTACTCCCGGTTGCCTATATCACTGCTGTGGAACACTATTTTTCAAATAAAAAATTTCAGTTAGTAGTCATTTAGGTATGTTGGTCGCATCTGAATTATGTACATAGTGAAAACATTAAAAATATTGGAGTTAAATCAGATCCAAACATTTAATGAAAAACCACACATTTAAAGAGCTTAAGTGAAGTCTAGTAATACGGTGCTACGCAAACGGATGGAACTCTGTCTATAATGAAACTATATAGCATAAATAATTTACAAAATTATAATATGGGGATGATATGAACAATTCCTATTATACGTCGAATTTAAGCAAGTGCTGCAGTGGCAGAACATAGTTGTTTTTGAATAGAGAGTTAAATGTGTCTGCCTCATTATAACTGGTGTTAACATAGATTTACGTCCAAACTGAAGTACTCAAATTCATGATATATTGAAAAATTAATTATAGAGTACATCAATGGGTAAATCTAATCGAGTACAATGTTTAACTCTGTCAGAAGCTAAGGTCAGATCTGTGTTTAAACTAAAGGCTGATCGCCTGTTCTTTAATAATATCACTGAACCAAAACCAAAAGTTTATATAGTTCTGTTTTTCTGTGGGGATTTTATGACAGAAAACGTGTGAGTCGTGTAAAACATTTATGGTAATTTTGTTCAGTGTTGTTTGACATTTCACTATGGAAAGATTTAGCCAGATACAGCGTCTAAAAAGCCCTTTTGAAGAATCTCGACTGTTTTCGCCCAAAATGGCCATATTTGGAGTGAAGAATAACCCAAAGAGTTTTTCTTCACTTCAAATATATTGGATGTAATGGTTCAAGAGGTACCATTACATGCAGAAAAAACATCGGTTTGGTGTAGTTGAATCATCGGTTCATATAATGATATGTCCGTTCCAATTACGTTCCGGCCGGAACGTAACTGGAACGGACTATTATTTGTATAAAATTGAAACTCATGATCTCAATGACATTAAGTTCCAACAAGATGGCGCTACTTGTCACAGATTTAAGGAACCCATAGCTTTATTACGAGAACAATTCGGTCAACCGTCAATTTTACCATTCAGACTTGTGAATTGGCTACCTATATATTATGCAATACCACAAATTTAGACATTTCCTTTGGAGCTACGTAAAGTTCAAAATCTTGATAGATAATCCGGGTACAAATACACTCGAAATGCTCGATCGCGTCATCGAAAATTGGAACTTCAGGATGAACTTTATTAGCAGCAGTTACGGCCAACATTTGAAAGGAAAAATCTTTAAACAATAAAAAAGATTACATGATCATACTGAATTTTTATTATTTTTGAAAAATTACCTTGAAAGGATTATCACCTATTAGAAAAAGACGAAACTATTTGTATATACATATAGCGTTTCTCTTCAACCACAAGATTTGACTAGTATAGAGGAGTCATATAATAATCATATGCTCATTGTTTGGTTCACCTCCAATATTAAGTCTCTTAAGAACTATTTTAAAATCTTTATCAGACATCTATGGTTGGAACTTTACCAATCTTCTCCCTACATTTAAGAAAATAGATTCTAAAAAAATAACAATAATTATTAAAAACCACGCTTTTATGCTACTCGTATAAACATTTAACCTAAATTCAAGTGTTAAACCAAGCCCTGTTTTCAGGATTAATATGGTGTTTTTCGTCATCTTTACAAGTATGTATTTGAACGAAAAAAGTCACTTCATATCTTAGACTCACCACGCTTTAAATTTATTTTTAGTCACCAAACTTCAAAAATATACTCATACTTCAAATCCATTCAATAATAATTGAAGTCTCCGAATACGGTCCGTTACGGCCAGCCTGCGATTTTTAACAAATGAATTTCCGCGGCAACAAATCTTTTTTTTATATTATTTTGCCCAATACCCAACGCAATATATATCTACCAAACCATGGTCTTAGGGTTGAGATGACCTTTTATAAGTTGCCAGCATACAGTGCAAGCAATTTTTTAAAGCATATGGAAACCAATATGAAACTCCTAATCCAATGGCCGATGGATTATGCTTTATACATATTATTACTATTTATGTTGATGGATTAAGACTAAGCATAAATTGGTTTATCCTTCAAATGGCATAGTTCAGTTTATTTATCATTAATTTTTCATACCGTTTTAACATTTTATATTACTTGAAGTTAGCTAAATTGTTCTTTCTTACTCGAATATTTTAGCTTAATATCATATCATTCACAAGCACAAGACCTATTATATACAAACACTCTTGTAGAGTTAATTATGCAGATATCAATCAAACAAAAAATATTATGTTGTATCTAGACGAAATTGAAAATTAATTATGTGTAATGTATGCATTAAGTATATTATATAATTAAAACATAACACTTTATGAACTAGATTTTATGTTTAAATGTCATCATTATGTATAGCGAACACAATTGTAATACGAATAAGAGAGATTAAATTGTATATAAATGTATTTGGAATGCACAATGCAGAAATCTAATATACTCGTATGTACAAGATTTTCCTCCCAGTTGAAAAAAAAATATTTCCGGTTGATCGAGAATTAAGTTTTCGATAAACCAAAGACCAGTTTGTAAGACAGCATAATATTATACTGCCATTAGTTAATCTCGTAATCAAAATAAGTTTTTTTTTAAATATATACTTACTTGTTAATAAATTGCATAATAATGAACGGATAATTTCTTTTTAATAACAAATTAATAATTATATAGTTATGATGATTTATCTTAGAGTTTTCGATTTAGTATTTTATACTCACATTTACCTAAATACGGAAATTTCAACAAAATCTATACGCTTTTAGGTTTTTCAATTTTGTTTTGCCGGCAAACACTTTTCCTTTCACTCGTGACGAAAATATTTGTTTATTTATGAGATGCGATTCACACCAAAAATCCAACCTAAATTCCAAAATTATAATATCCGGCCATACTTATGTAAATTGCACAACACATCATTTTAATTATAATGGTTCATGTTGCAATTTCGTACATTTTTGGTTATAAATGTATGATAATCTTAGAATTATATTTAAATCTCGGCAGATCTAGAGAAGGACGGGGTCTCATTAATCACTGTATTTATGTTACTGTACGATTAATGGTGAGAAAATATTCATACACATTATATTACTGTAACCTTTGTGTATAGCATGAATAAATTTAATGTTAATATTGTTGATTGTAAATATGTATTATAAAGAGGTGAGGGGTAAAGATAGTTAAGTCGACAACTACTTTAACATCAACTTCAACCATTGCTTGGGTTAGTACAACTTTTGATGACCGTTCGGAAATATCGTAGCAGAATGGGCATTTGTATGCGACTTACCCAACGACCATGGAACCTGACTATAGGATTTATTGGACCAATCAGTTTTTCATTTGCAATAACACCGATTACAGAAACGAATATTAGAAGAAATAACAACACAAATCGTTAAATTCCCATATCGACCATGGGCACATGGGACGAATTGGGAACAGATGGAAGTCTCTGGCGAAGATGACACACATAAACAAAACGTGGACATTATATAACAACAAATAAGGCGAAGAAGTCATTAATGGAACGAGAAGCAGTTAACAGCAGAATAAAAGTAACATTATCAATATCCATTGAAAAATGAGAAATTCAATTATCATTCAGTCGAATAGGGCATTTCGAAGATGCAAATGAAATAACAAAAAATACAGTAGCAGGAACGCCCAGGAATGAAGTCACTATTTTACAGTAGATAACACCAACCTGACAACTGTCTTGGATAAAAATTATGTTTGATTCTGTGCGAAAAGCAATGGTGAAACTTGAATTAATAAAAAAGAAAAACTTCAACGCAATCTACATAAAAATGAAGCCATAAGTATAAAACCAAAATGGAACCAAACTGAAGAAACCTGCCACCGATAGTACTTGCTACCAAAAATACAACCGAAAACCTTGGATTAGTACATTGAACAGATAATATTATATGAAAACAGATTGAGTAAAGCCATTAACTGAAACACCAACAAAAAATGGTAGATGTGAAACGCAGATACGAAGAAACAGAAATGATAAACCAAATTTCCAGAATGCAATCTCAAAGCTGCTTAAGAGGCAGCATGAATCCAAAATTTTCGACCACTACACCATTGGTAAAGGTACAAACATTTACCACCTATAAGAGATGAACACAGTTAAAGATATAGAAATAATATTTCGCAGAAGACGTTATCAACAGTTCTGGTCATCAATTGACACCGAAACTATCGACCCCCATCAACTAACGGTATTGAAGAAAAATAAGGTTGTTAGACCAGACAGTATATTCAAAGCAGTCTCACATATATTCAGCTGCGCAAGCACACTAACACCAATAAACGAAGAAGCCTCAAATTTCGACAGAATACCACAATAATGGAAGGAAGGAAGGCTTGACAATAACAATAACCAAGAAAAGTGACCTAAGAGAATGCAAAATTGGTTAAGTATCTCTCTCCTCAACACAACAATAAAGTTGCAATGGTCAACATCGACGGAATCTCACCTACGATCAATGCAAAATAAAAATAAAACAAGCTGATTTAAGACTAGAAAAAAGTTGCACTGATCACATCAACTCAACCCAGTTAATGGAATTCACCACTCCAATCGTGGATTTCGAACGTACATTTGATACGACAAATAGGAACACAATAAGGCATCCCTAAGAAAATAATTAAACTGATAAAAGAAATGTATCGGAATGCTGAAAACCAGAAAAGTGAAAAATATTATAACACTCGAAGTATTTGATAATGTAATGCGGAAATTGAATATCACTTCTCCTAATAGCATGCAATGGTTATTAACAAATAAACTCAATGATTTAGACTATGCAGTTAACATATGCCTGCTCACACACAAATATCCAAAATTCAGCATAAAATACAGCAGCCATATAAATAAAGACATACAATCAACATATGACATAAAATCTGGAATTCTCCTGCCCTGTCACGCAAGACCAAAATACGAATGTTCAACTCGTGTGTGCAATCAGTATACAAATGTATGGGTGTGAGATATGGAACCACACAGAAAATGTGAGTAAAAAATTACAGACGTTCGTAAACAAGTGCCCCTTCGATGAATACTGAAATGCTTCTGGCACACACACTACACTCAGAAAAAATATTATGACCAAAGTCTTAGTAATACAATTTGATTACTTTAACACCAGTATTTTTGGTTACATTCACCAATTCTCTACTTTAATTTTAAAATATCAATTTTATACTGAATCAAAAAATTATGAGTTGTATCTGGATTTATTTGGTAAGCAACGTTTTACTTTTTATTTAAAATAAGATTGGGTCACATTTTGAAAATATTGTTCAATTGTAGCTGAAGAGAAATAATTTATTTAAGAAAAATGGGACCACATAGTGGGCCGCCTTAAATGCAAAACATCAGGCCCGAATACTTTATCAAAGAATTCATCACTCAAAGCTTCATTATAGTCAGTTGTGCTTGTAAGGTACCACTATAAAATAGTCAAAAACAATTCCAGTATTAATTTATTTTTTAATTTTAGAACTCAAATTTGCATAAGCCTGTCATTCAGAAACGCCGTTTCGGAGCACACAAATTGGGCATAAGCGTGTATCGGAGAGTGAAAATATAGAAAAACATTAAAATATGGAAATTAAGCTCTGAAAATGTCTTAAGACACTAGAGAGGAACAATAACTATGTATTTTGTTGTAATTTTAAATGTTACAAGCAATTTCGTAGGAACGGCTAAATATTTAAAAACACTTCCGGCCCATTCAGATTCTGTTTTGGCGGTGCATTTCAATCATCCTGTTTTGGCGGCGCATTTCAATCGTAAACATTTCCATCACAAATTGTTTCGTCTAGTTGCGATAGTTTATGTCAAATATGGGATACTTACTGTATCAATGTTTTAAAACACTGATTGATGATGATAAGTGTCCGGGTTCGTTTGTTAAATTTTTCCGAAATGGGAAGTATAGTTTCGCTACACACTTGAAAATACACTGAAGCTGTAGTATTAATCGAAAATAAAGTGATTGTAAACATGAAAACAATGTAATCAAAATGTATTTTATTAAATAAAAATTGAATATACTAACATAATGTGTTATTTAATCTAATGTTGAATTTACCCTAGCCAATTGTTAAAATATACTAAATTTTTGGTAAATATAAACAATCAATTGATCTATACAACCCAAATAATCTCAAATATTGACTAAATTTGGGGTTGTATCAAATAATAAAACTTGTTAAATCTAACTAAATCGTATGTGAAATTTACTTTTTATTTGGCTAATTTAACTTTTTTATTTAGTTATTAAAAACAATTTTTTTTGATATTTAAAAAATAACCAAATACTTTTGGTTAATGAAACTTAATGTTTTATGTTAATAACCAAAGTTTGGTTGTTTAAAATTAAAAATTATGTTTACCAAGATTTTAGTTACTTATTTTACTAAGTAATTTGGTTGGTTGAAAAATACTAAGATTTTGGTTAAATTGGCCTAGGTTTTTGGTGTTATACTCATTCAGACATAGAAGGCCGTAATAAAGTCACGAAAGTGATGATGAGTTGGCCATACTTTGAAGAAATTCAAGTGATATAACGAGGCTGTCATTGGACAATGTTGAATCTGCAAGGGAAAGGGAAAATAGGAAGATCAATGATGACATGGAAGAAAACAATGAACTAGCTGAAGCGAAACAACTTGGTAAATCAAGAGAAGAGATAAAAGCTGTAGCCTAGTAGACGCTATATGTATCTAGAAAAATAAAATAAAAATTTGAATGTTACTCGTTTCCGTTAATTTATACAGCTTAGAGATACTCGAGTTATGTTAGTTGTAATGCACCTTCATTTATTCAATTTTAATAATAAATTATAAATAAATATTTCAATTAACTTTTTTATTAATAAAATATTGGATACATAGTGTCTCCTTCAAAATACTAAATCTCAAATTAAATGTTATAAAATTCCACTGTTTGAAAATGTTATCACCATAAATCAACACGAATCCAATACAGATAGATTTTTATGTTGAGAATATTCATGGTCATTTGGTTCATAATAACAAAAGAATTTAAAATGTTAAAATCATAAAAAATATGTTACCATCACATTTCTATTTATTTATTTGTCGAGAGATGCTTCCGTATTATTAATGATACTATCGCATGCGCACAGGTAATTGTTTTTAATGTTATACTAATTTTAAGAAATATTAAGATCGGTGTGCTATAATTAATATATAAATTATAACGTTCCATGATCAATATATACTCGTATACATTTACTTAATTGACAACATCCGTATATACATATGTATACATTCGATTAGATTCTATTAATATAATCATTTTACACAATCGATATTATTTTACCTTCAACCAAGAATAAAACAGAAAGAGTTCTTAAAATGTCGTTTTTGTCCACATCGATGTAGCATTAAGAAGACCGAACTATGTATGTATGTATATTGTCCAATTAACAATGCGGTGTGCAATGTGGTATTAATACCGATCTAAATAAATAATTATAAAATACATTAATCATTGTGTCCTTCTATATCGCTTAAGTAATCGTATAACATTTTTTTTTACATACACTTATAGAGTCATGTTCATGCAGATAGTTATATATCAAACCAGTCCTGGTTAATTTAATAGCCGCGACCGATTTATGGCATAATTTAAAAAAGTTAGGTTCAGTCTCATACTTGAATGATCTTAGCTAGATAATAATCCAACGAAAAATGCGTTGTTCAGGCATTTCTGCATTATCCAGTGGATAGGTTACAACATACCCATATATTGAATATTTGCATCGCAGAAATTTCCTTGGTATTTAACAACATCTTCTGGTTCACACTAATAACCTCTAAATAATCTCTAAACTCTTTCATATATATCCTAATTTTGGCCGCTTCACATACAATCAAAGACACTTTAAATTTATATTGTATAACACAACACTGACTTCAACGACTTTAAAGAGACATTTGATCTCACATTTGCCAGAATATCACCGATGTTTCCGTTTACCGCTTAATCTTTGTCATGTAGATCGTTTACAGACCACCAAAGCTCTTCAGTTGGTTTTTGTAGACTGCAAATACACGATAGAAACTAAGTGCCTTTGTTTTCAACTATGCAGCTTTCGAGTATTGAATCTTATTGACTGTTTCCCTTGCTGGAATATTCTATTTTAAAATTTGAATAATGGCAAGGATGAAAAATAGTTCTCTTGTTAAGTCTTTTTATGAATAGACTATAACAGTTAATTTAATTATAATAAAACACATGTCAAAGAGCTTTTGAAACCTTTCCTGCCGAGTCTCTCTTTTTATCTTCCAATATTTGGCATAAAGTGAGGAGGGCATCTAATTCTGATCAAATTCAAATATTTAATGACACAGAAGCCCAAGAGTACAAAACACACAGAACACATATATTTTCCTACGTAAATACAAGATTGATAAATACAAATACAGTTATATATCCTTTCAAAACTCAACCAAGCTATCATAACATTTCGCTTAACCTATCCCATTGAGAGGTAAGATCGAAAGTTGGATATTGATTATATGTACTTAAGTTTTTTTAATGCCTATGGATTTTATTCTTTAATCGTTCCTACATAGGAAACTAACAAGATGTAATCAAATCTTAAGGGCTAATATAAATTCATTTAATCAGACTTAACCTATGAAAGTTCTTATATTAATGTGCACTCGGTAGACTTTGAACATTCGAGCTAGATTCAGAGGATCCATTTTTTTAGTCGCCTATTTCTTGGCCTATTTAAAAGTAGTTCCCTGAGTACTATTCGTTGGTGTGACAAGCTAGTTTTAACTGGAATTTTTTGCTGTACTGATGAATTATATCGGTTACAGCTTCGATGAGTAAATCACAATGTAGATTTGCGTTACGTACATACCAGGGGGCGTTGACCATTGTTCGAAGTATTCGTGACTGCATTTTGTCCAGTTTTATTATGTTGGAAGCACACGTGGAGCCCCACAGCTGAATACCATATGTCCAGATGGGCTTAAGTATCATTTTGTACAACAAGATGGGCTAAAGTATCATTTAAATTTGTCTAGACTTAAATTTGAGTCTTTTCCAATTAACCAATTTAGTTTGACGCATTTTAATTTGATTTGTTGACGTTTAGACTCAATGTGTTTTTTCCACGTTAGTGGAGCCTAAATGTAGTCTAATATATTTAACACTTTCGTATTGTGGGAGGTGATTTTATTTAGTCTGCCAGGCTGACAAGTGAGTTTTCGGATTGTGAATATAATATGAGCAGATTTACGATCATTGGCTTTAATTCCCCATTTTTCGATTTTATCTAAATAATCTTGTAGAGTTTTTATTTCTTTCGTGGGATTTTGATGGACAGCTAGGATTGCAGTATTATCTGCGTATGTAGAAACTTTCACGCAATTTGATGTTGATAAGTCTGTTGTATAGACCAAGTCCAACACTGGCCCCAGTACACTAGCTTGAGGTACTCCTGCATGAATATCATATAAACTCTGTGGATGTAGTATTATATTTCACCAAAAAGATTGAGCAAATAATTTACAGTAATTTTACAGAAACTTGTTGGTAATTGTGCTCTAATTTCAAGGGAGTTCCTGATTTAATATTCGACTCTGTTAACTTGTTCCACGGTTCCGTGTTCTTTTCTGGTCCGGATTGACTTTTATCTCGTTCAGAATTGGCCTAAATTTTTCGAAAGCTTTGTGAGAGTTGGTAATAAACTGGTAATAAATTGAGTTGGTAATAAATTTGTAAGGTTTCGGAGTCATAATAATAATTACCGTTTCCCAGCTTTTGTTGTAATGACCTATTTTCATTATAGCGTTGAATATATAAGTTATAAATTTTATACATTTCTCCGGTAGATTTAACAACTTTTTTCCACTTATCAAATCATGTCCAGGCGCTTTTTTTACATCGATGTTGTATTTGATCGTTTGTTTGACATTGTACCACTTGTATTTGATTGGCTTACTTTCAGATGTATCTGCAAGGATTATTGGACTTTCTTGATTTCTAACTTGCTCATTAGGCTTAAATACTTCACTAAGGTGTTTAATTTCATTTCTTGCCCAGCATCCGTCAGATAATCGTATTGGAAGGAATGAGAGTATATTTTCGATTATTTACAAAACAACGAATGTTATTGACCACAAATGCTTGTAAGTTCTTAATAGTACAAAAACGACGTTCTTAATAAGTTCTTAATAGAACATAAATCGACTACAACAATTACTAAACGATTAATTTAAGTTTCAAAGTGAAAATAGTTGACTGTAAGGTTGTGACGTTTTGACTATAAAAACTGAGTCCATGCAATACGAAAGATTTTCTTAATTTGATTGTATTCCATATTTGTGCCAGCTATTAGATACTTCGAAAATCGAACAGGTGATTTATCTGCTTAAAGCTTTTATACATTGTGTTAATCGGAATGTTTCAACCATTAGTTGGTTCTATCTACATCAACTTGCAAGAACTCGTTTAATCTACTGTGTCTACTGTGTTCCTATAAATTTGAAATATTTTCAGTATTGGGTAAGTCAATACTGACCCAATAAATGTTTACTGCCAATCGAACACTTTTAATACTGAAGATGGTATACATGATTTGTATCATAAAACGGACACCAAATGATAAATAATATTCACCTATTCTAATATTCACCATACTTACAATGACAGTAATCCTTTAATTTTCATCTGGTTCTCTGCTTATTCAATAATGTGGATTTATAGACCATATTCTGTGTGGTCACCTTAATTGGACTACATGGATGCTGTTCATGTAAAATGATAAGTTTTATAAAAGACACTTGAATTCATTGAGCTTTCAAAGCTACATGGTTGTTATCAACTATGCAACACTATATTTTGACTTCCTCTCATATCTGCCTACCAAAACAAAAACAATCGAATCACTGATTAAAAAACAAACACAGATTAATTTCCACCATTTGGAGTAGCTTTGTAGATTACTGTGAGTCAAATTGTTCAAAATTATTAATAATAAATGGCTTAACTCCGTAAATGGCGCTAACCACGTCTCAACTGATACCTTACGAACCATTTATACGTATTGGTGGACACTGTATAGGTGATCAGCCCAACGGTTGCTATTTACACACTATCGTTTTTATATCAATTCAAAGGCGAGACACTCTGTTAACCGACGACAACCTTAAATACACTATCAATAAATGATGATTATAACCATTTTCAATCTTAAATATTATATCATTATTCAAATGACGAAGAAAGAGAATTTGTATAATATAGTGTTATTAAGGTTTCGATCGTTTCTGCACAAAACTTGAGAATGACTGAACCATCCAAGAGTTCTACTAATCTAATATATATATTCATAAACGATGTGAAAATATTTAGTTCAAGAACTGTTCGGGCGCACCGTATACAAAAAAAAATATATTATATATAAAATTTGCAACACGACAAAATAAAAATGTCGCAACCAAAAAATGTTCTCATTACAACAAGCAAAACCAGCAACATATTAATCTTATGTACGAGTATGTAAGTCTTAATCAACATATAAACATACAATTAAATATTGAATACAATTATTAATTTTTAATATAAAAGTATGCAGCAATTTCCTTCTTATGAATGTGATCGAGTTTAAGACATTTTGCTATTTCTTATTACCATTATTTCTATGTACATACATATATTGTTATATTACAAAACAGTTAATAATCGTGACTCTATTATATATCATGCAGGTGATCATGATTTGTCAATATAGGAATAAAATTCAATTTTTGTATTACCTATTTTTTTATATAAGTCCAATCGATTAAGAAAGAGCACAGTGGGTATGTGTAGTTTCCATATATATAGACCGCGATGATTTAGCACACAGTACACCTCATTATTTATTCACTAACGTAGATATTTCAATTATCATAAATACATAATTGATTAATACGCGCGTGCTTTATGGTTTTGTGTGTGCTGAAATACAAGTTATCCGAATATTTAATCAGAAAATTGACTAATCTATTATTCAAATTTCAAAATGTACTCGGCTTTATCTTCCGCATTACATATCTTAATGTAGTATCTATTACCTTATCGCGAAAAGTTAGAGCTCAATATGGTTGTGTGCTCAAGGGTTTGTGTAAAAAAATCTTACTAGTAAATCAAGCTTCCGCGCACACCGAATTATACCAAGTAGGTGTATAAAACGATAAACTCGACATGCAATATTCCAATATCTTCTTCAATGAATTTATAATTTAATTTATGTGTGAATTATATTGTATATACAACATAAAACATATTCAAGGTTGAAAATAAATTTTAAATATATATGTATGTGCTCAGCAGCGAGCATCAATGCCCTTTAATATAAAGTATTAAAACTGACCTTTAAAGAAATATTATTTTGTGTTATTAGGTGAGGTAGTGTAGCGTTAATTGATTTTTTGGCATGCTAACAATATGTTAAATATGAGTATTAAAATAATTATAGCGATAATTGAAATTTATCGAATATTAATTAAATCGATAACGACGATGTGACACATCGGGTGCCGTGCTACACATAAATTATTCTAGAATGAATCCGGGTTTAAAGTTTATGCTAATTCTTATAGTAGACTTATACTACAAAACAGCATATCATTATTAATAAAAAAAACTGGTTAATTAATGTCTTAGATATTTTTACAAAATGCGTAAGGTACGAGTCAGAACTAATTAATAGTGTGCGGTGTTAAATATAAAATGTGTGTCCGTGTAACTTCATTTAACTCGCAAGTTAGGTTAAAGGCAAATTAGAAGACAACTTAATTCGAGTCATTCAGACGATTATGACGTTGTCCAATGGGTGGATTTGGAAGCAGTTGTAGAGCACAAATGTATTTTAAATATTCACATTAATATGTGTAATGGACAGTCCATCGCTATATCGCTTCAAATAAAATTCATAAACATATTAAAAAGGGTGAAGGTGTGCGCCAAAAAGGAAAGTGTGAACCAAATAAAATGAAAAACAGGGTTACAATGAGGTAATTGTCAAGAACCTTCACAGAATATTAGAATATCTTCACGAAAATATTGATAACTGAAATCTACTGCAGGTTAGAAAACGCTTTGTGTATAAAATAACATCGCAATCTGTAGATGTTGTTCGCTGTAATGAGGGCTAAGTTGAAAAAATGAATACACGACCAAGATCGGAACGTCAATGAAAAATATATAAAGTACAATATAATGATATGGACTCTCATTGAATAGTGATCCAATTCTTGCAAATTATTGAGATCAATAGAAGTCTTGTGCCCCAACGGTCGAATACTCTTATGCAACTGATGACCAAAAACTAAAGAGAGCTTTAAACAAATCAGTTGTATCAAATGGCAATAGGCTAGCACAACAGGAACTAGAGGTACAATTTTTGCTTATTGACCATACACAACATCATTATTATGCTGATTTATAGAGTTATAGTTGTTACCAAACACTATTTATGACAGGTCAGCCGCTTTTTTTACCATAACTAAATTACACCATAATATTGTGAAAAAATGTAAGCCAAATAAAAATACAACTAGGCAATCAAAATACGGCGGAAAATCTAAGACAATTTGAAGATACAGCTCGACAAGTAAAGAAAATGGCAAGGAGTGATCGTAGGAAATACACAGCAAACTTTCTCTCAACTGCCGATTCAGCGGCACCAAATAAAAGTATGCGCACATTACACCAATGTGTAAGGAAAGTCACCGGAAAATTTACAAATGCACCACCAACAAAGGACTCATATGGACAAGTTCGAACTACATACGACCTACAACTAAATAGATGGAAAGAGTTCTCCGAGGACAACTGCATAGACAGTGAACCAATTGAAGAGCTTCCAGATGGAAATTATAACGAAACCATAATATACCCATCCACCAACAGAACGGGAAGTTACAAGTGCCATAATGAAGCTGAAAAATAACAAAGGTGGAAACAACAATATACCAGCTGAATTACTTAATGAAGGTCCATTTACAATTGCAAGAGCACTAATACTACTATTAGTAGAAGTGTGGATACTATGGAGAATTCCGCAAAAATGAAAGTAGGGCTTAACCATAACGATTCCAAATAAAAGCGACTTAAGAGAATGCAAAAACTGGTGAAGCATCTCTTTGCTCAACAGTATAATAAAAGTATTAGCAATGGTCATCCTGGAACGAATCTCACGAACTGTGAACTAATACATAAGAAACGAACAAGCTTATTTCAGACTAGTTCGCCCAAGTTATGTGCGGTGGTTAAAAAGCTGCGACTTGGAGCGGGAGGTACCAAATTCAATTCCCGATCAGGATGCGAAAAGGGATTTTCACCATCGATCGTTTGGGCGGTTCGATCGGTGGTGCAAATGAACTTATCTGAATCCGTTGTTTAGAATCTGTGTGCCCTCCCATCTTCTATGTCAGTACTATAGGCTGGCATGGAGCTATACAATATGCAGATGGTTTTTACGTAAAACTTGGACCTATTGCCGGAACGTCAAGTAAAAATGGGATGTCACAATGGGCCAATTGAGTCTTAGTGACGGGTAACACAAAAAAAACATCAACACAGTCCAATGAATCGTCAAACAATCCAACGAATGGAACTCATCACAATATCTACTATTCTTGGACTTCGAACGCGCATTCGATTCCATATCATAATAGAAGCGCAATCTGGGAAGAACTTTGTGAAATGTATTGGGATGCTGGAAATACAGTTCAACAGAAAAGAAAACAGTGTGGCACATACTACAATACACGAGGAGCTAGACAAGGATGTGCACTATCTCCACTACTGTTCCTCGTAGTACTGGATAATGTTATGCGCAAGCTAGACATCACATTACCAAACGGAGTTCAGTGGGATCCAGTTAGAAAGCTCAATGATCTCGATTACGCAGATGATATATGCCTGCTAACACACAAATACACAGACATGCCGCAAAAGCTACAAAATTGATCAGAAATAGCACAAGGTGCCGAGTTCAAACTAAACTTAAGTGAGACAAAGGCCCTGAGACTGAACACAAGCAATAGTACAACACTTCGAATCAACCAAGACAGAATAGAAGATGTCAAAAATTCGTATACCTTGACCGTATCAAGAACAAAGTGAGAAACACTTTCATTATGCTCCATAAGATCTGGAAAACATCCGTCCTGTCAAGAAACACCAAGATACGAATCAATGCCTGAGTAAATTCAGTACTGTATGGTATGGCTGTAAAACGTGGAAACTCCCAAGAAGACTCCAAATGCCTTAGGCTGATCAAATGCTTTTGGCCGAATAATATAACAAATTAAGAATTACAGCACAACAAACAAACCACAACAAGGAAGTGGAAAAGGAGATGGATAGGACACACGCTGAGAAAGACACTAAATGACATAACCAGGATGGCATTATCATAGGAATTCCCTAAGAAAATGAAAAGTTGGAAGGCCAGCAGAGACTTGGAAAATTACGGTGCTAACTCAAGCAAAACATCTTGAGAAAACATATAGGGGGAACTAAAGAGAATAGCTCCAAATAGAGTTTGATGATCCAGTCTAGTAGACGTCTTATGGTCGGAAGAATGGAGATGAAGGAAAAAAATATACAAGTACATTTTCAGTCTCGTCTTTCATCCTTAAACCGTTCGTCTCATAACATTTAAGCATGATAGTTATACCCAACGAGAAAAATGGAAATCAAGAATCGAATAAGGCTGAAGCGTTTGAAAGTTTACCAATACAATAATAAAGGCGATAAACTAAAATATTAAAAACCAAAGAAATAACCTATTTATTTGTGGGCTTCAAAAGTTGACCAGATCTTATAAAATCTATAAATACTACTTAAACAGCGCTACTCTAAAGGACAAGCCAATAAGTGATGCTAGACAAGTATTTATATAACGCAATATGTTACTCAATCCATATAAAATATAAAAATATCCGGAAATAGTTCAACATCGTAATCGCGACTAGTCAGATAGAAAATATGACCAAAATCGGTAAATCTTATTTTATATTACATATACGTTTCCCGTGGGTGTTTTTAAGTCTACCGTACACATAGATTCGATAATAGAGTTATTTATGAACAGTGAAAGTAATTATGCCGATACAAGAAAACTATTTTCTCTCGATATATATGCAAAATAATTTGATCACCCACTACAAATCAAATACTGGTCTCGTTTGAATAAAAAATAATTTAATCCGTTAATCAATATCACGTTTTCTTCTATATTGTGCTTAGGAAAATCCATCATACACAATATATAAGAAGTCCGATCACGTTACTATATAGTTTGATTTTAATTACGACTATACAAAATTGTAAAAACCACCTTTTGGGAAATTAACCCCACTATGAAAAACCCATACAGTTTTTGTGTATATAGATTTCAATGACGGATGTTATAAACTCAATTATATGGTTTCGAATGTAATTGTGAACACGCCTTCACGCTAGAACGATTATTTAAATTAGACTTGTAAATTGGAATTTTCATGAACGAATTTGTAGAGGCCACTGAACAAAATATTTTTTTTTTCAAATTCTTGAAATTATAAAATTCATAATTTCAGGTAATTAGTAATTCGGAAAATAAAATACTTTTGATCTATTATCATTCATTTGCAAAATAAACGAGATAATAAATAATTATAAACTATTACTTTCTAATCAGTTTTTATTTGATTTCAACTTCAATCGATAAACAAGTTTTTCAATCTTGTAGTATAAACGAATGAAAATATGTTCGGGAATATTGGAAAGTGATTGATAGATTGATAATCGCGTAATTAAAAGAGGTGTGACAACACATTAACTAAGCTTTACTTTAGTCTCGTGTTTTCCAAATCTTCTATGTAATGAATAGATATAATTTTTATTTTAATAATAATTTATGTTTTTTTTATTATTATTATCTAATCTGTAATCTGTTTGGGGCTCGAGGCACTCCCTACTTGTTCGTGGTTCGCTTATTTACGTCCTTGCTCTTACGCCATTACGGCCAATTCGAGGACATACGGCTATAGGTCCGGTTTTTCTAACCATCTGCACGTTGTATAGCTTCATGCCAGCCTATAGTGCTGACATGGAAGATGGGTCGGCCTATGAGTTCTGCACTCCAACAGGGGGCCATAGTTGTGTTCCTTCACACCACAGATCGTATAATATCATGCTGAAAAATCAATTTTGCATCCTGCCCCTATCGGGATTCGAACCCGGTACCTCCCGCTCCAACTGCCGAAGCTTTAACCACTTCGTCACCTGGGTGGTAATTTATGGCTTAACGGCCGCAAACGGTCCTAAGCCCATTTCAACTGAGACTGTCCGAACCATGTATACGTATTGGTGCACATTGTAGGTGAATGTTAGCCCAACGAATGCTCTTACACACAACCTCTTTTTATGTCATCAGGAGCATGTAAGTTTTTTGTTAACAGCGAAATTTTCTTAAACATTAAGCTAGAGCCGTCCACAATTTGTATGTTATCCTAATTACATATGGTCGTATCGGTTTCCGATTGTTAGTTCTTTAGTTTTATACTAAGATTTCCATCATCGTCTAATTATTTTATATAGTGAATGTAAGTTTGGAGATTTGATTTTTACAGCAGATGTGAGAATATGTTCATATAAATACTACAATACTTATATGGATTATTCCAGAATTTCGTCGTAATTCAGTAATTTTAAAAACTTAATGTTAGCTTAGCAACCATTAACATAAGTTACTTCAAACTCAAAGTGGTTTGATGTCGTAAGTTATACCCAAATGAATTGATTTTCCCATTTAACCTAAAATAACATAGAAAATCGGTAGTTTAATTATAGATAGACCACACATCAAGTACCTTATCATATAATATGATATTGAGACTATAACAGGCATCCATTAGTATTATAAATCAAGGGTATGTATAGCACATACCCGAAATATGTGCAGCAAAATATCAAATGATACATGGAGATTAGCAGAATCTAAAATTATGCTGGCCCAGGCCCTACCTGCGTCTAAACAGAATATGGTTTATAAGGAATAAGGATGGTAACAAAAAATAACCACGATCCGCTGGAAAATCATTATCTAAATATTTATTTAATAATATTTATATCTATAAACTCGATTACGTTATTTATATTACACGGACGGGTCATCTTATCTTATGCAGTATTTAAAGATGTGTCCCTATTTCATAATCCAACAAAAATAACGCGAGGGTAATTTAAATTCGTCATGACCCCACAACATTTTCATATATTATATGATGATCTAATGCACTGTTAATTGGTTAATAAAGCAAACTATGTATTTAAATGTATAAATGGTTTAGTACAGTCATATTTAGCCAACCTGAGCATTCATTCCATTCCATTATGCATTTGATGTATCTGCATTCACATAAATATGAAGCGATCGATCAGAGCTGTAGAAGATTTTAAATAAGAAACCACGATCTTATTCAAAATATACGCAGTTACGCGATTATTGGTGGATTTATTTATAATTTTGTTGATTGTCGTGAATATATAATGCCATGTGTCTCCATAGCATTATTACATTTCTACCGACAGAACCTAGTTATTTCTTTTCTGGAATGTAATAATGGTTCCTTGTTTTGACTAGCTTGAATAACTCGTCAACATGTTAAATTCTCTTATGAAATGGCGAGGGGCTGTTTTGTTTTGAACTATTTTGAAGTAAACGTAGATTCCAATAGTGTCCGGACGAGCAAAACTCGTTCTTTCTGATTAAAACTTTTTTGTTTAAATATAGCTAGTACTGTTTACATTGTTATTGTTAAAGCTACTTCGTAAATCATCTATAACAATGATCAATTTTTTTTATCAATGTATTGTGCTCTGACCTATGACATCTAAGCGCCCATTTAGGACCAAAATTTCCAAGCCATGAAATATCATAACGTTCCTTATATATGTGATTGTTCCTGATGCCTGAGAGATCAAAATAATATATATTAATTAGCAAAGTTTCAATTCATCGTGTTTAGCCAATCTCTATAGTCTAAGGTATAAATTGTTGCCCACACACTCGATGGAAACATTTAAATGGTGATAAACTGAGTATTAAAATTGCTTTTACTATTGTAAATATGTAATACCCGCTACAACCAAATTAAGATAATAATAACAGATTCAGTACTGTGATTAGCACCGAAGATGTAAAGTCATATATGTCAATGTATAAGCATTGGAAGAACAAATACATTCATATATCTGAGTGTATAAGTCAAACTAAAAGTGATGCACCCACTTAGTCTGAGTGCTTCTTAATCATGAATGTAAGAACTTTGATTTATTGTCTCTTCGTCCGAAGTCTGGAATCTTACGATCCAAATTCATGAAGCATAAGTATTAAAATGAGTCAAGTCATCGACCAAATGATCATTGGTTCAAATTTCGATAGTCCTGGATGCAAAAGTGGTTTCTCATCATCCAATTACTAAAGATGAAGGCATCTAAGATCTTACTTTTGAGGTGCAAAACTATGAGCTCACATAGAGCAATTAAATGTGCAGAAGCACGAGCTCTATTTACGGTGCAAACTAAGACATTAAACGGCAACAACAAAAGAGTTAAGAATTCTTCGACCTCATAACAGATATTAAAGACAAATATAAAACTCAATCAAATTTTGGGTTTCGATGCTTAGTCAGTTACTATGTCAATGAAAACGACTTTTGATCTATTATAGCTCTATTATCACCCTTCAACCTCTTTTGTAGCTGTATTTCTTAGTACACACATTTAAATCTCATTAAATAGTGGTTCTAAAATAATTACTGATTACTTACCATTATAACTGATTTTTTAAAATATCGGGCGTTTGAGAGTTATACAATTGAAACCTAACAGAACTACGTTATTGGAAATTAAATTATTGGAAATTGAATCTCGTGTGAAATTCATATTATTTATCATATCACCTTATCTTATATGTAATTTAATACTTCAATTGAGTAATCAAATTCACGATAATTTTAAATATTGCACAATATAACGTTTACAAATCCTAGATTTGGATAATTTGTTCGACGTACCTATACAAGTATATGGTATTGATCTTAAAATAAAACATTAACCTCAGTTAATATGTAATATAATGCATAACTCAACCACAACTAATCGATTTTATCACAAAGATAAAACTCCTGACCGACAAGATCGTGGACAGGCCAACCCCGTTTGATATTGGCCAATACTCATTGTTCAGAATTTATAGTCTCTTATACATAATAACAATATAATTACCTCAATGATTTTCCGTCATGACATGAAATTGAAAACTATATACGAGGGCAGTAACAAAAGTTCGCTTAGTAGGCGACTCTGATATATTTTTTTTATAAGAAACCGATTCCTTTGCAATTGTTTTATGAGACTTCTTTCAAAAATTCAGAACCGTCGGTTTAAATGGAGATGAGAAAACGTAAAACAGCTGAGTCTGCAATAGAAGAAATTATATCACAAACTTCGGTTTTCAACGTAAACTAAAGCCACAACAAATATTCAATGAATGCCAAATTGTATATGGAACGATTGCAACGTTTCTACAAATTATTTCCAAATGATGAGCCCCGAGAAAATCTTCCACTGATGACGTTACTGTGGCTCAAAGGTTCAAAGAGTTGAAGAATATCCACGATTGACACAAGAAATTATTGCTGATGAATTGGCCTTGAATGCCATAGCTGTATCGCGAATATTTAATAATCATGTGGGATACACGAAGAAATCCGCTCGATGTATTTTAAATGAGACCCATATAGAAGGTCGAGTTTTGCTAACCAACCCGTAACAGCAAATCAACAAAAATATGTCATTTTTTCCCCTCTCCCTAGTCACTTATGCTTGATTGGCTCATTGTGACATCCCCTCCAGACGTGCACTTTCAGTCCCGAAAACATATTGAAATCATTGCAGTGTATGGGAAAAAAATGAAGAACAGGAGCACAGGAAGTGCTTAATGGTTCCTTTCTCTCCTCCCTCACTCTGTTCGCAGTCTGCGATGCTCCAAAATTGCATTCGAAACATATGATTATTCATGGAGCAATGCCCCAGTGCGTCTATCATTATTTAAGAAGGACTGGGATCTTTGCTGATTTATTGATCTAAAGAAGATTTTGAAAATTATCGTTTCAAAACATGTTTCATGAAACATTACTGGAACCGATCGCCTTTAGATCAGTGTGGCTATGTCAAAAAGGAACCAGATACGACGACCTCTGCAATTCATCTCCCTTACAAAAAGGCTGCTTTCAAAATTGCAGCAATTTCTGAAAGACAGTAGCGTATCTATTCGTAGATAGTTAATTCGACCTCAGGATTTTGTTTGTATAACGCGGTACCAGCTACATTACAGCGTACTGATCCGTTATTAACGATCAAAATACCGTCACCGGAGGAGTATGATAATTTCTCGAAGACGCGCTTCGTCAGCATAGTGTCCAAGGGCATCCTGCCAACCCTGCTCATTGTTCTAGGCCACTTAATAAGTGCAGCTTACGTGATTATGGGTCTGTTTACTGAAACGTATAGCCAGTACACGCGTCTGAGTTCAAGGCCCAATGATTTACCAAACGACCGTTTGCATTTTCAGTAAATCTTGCATTCATTGTTGCACTTATCTCCGATATATTTTTGCCAAGTAAACTTCCGATCTAACCAGATCCCCAAATACTTGACTTCCGAAGAGATCGGGATCGGAAGTGCTTCAATTTTTAGAAGTGTAGTAAAAAGAACACCCAGTTTTCCTATAGAGTTGACTGATAGACTCTGATCACTACACCAGGCTACAGCTATATTAATCGTAATTTGCATGTGATCACATATTACATCCGAATATTTATCTTCCATTATTATGGCATGTCATCAGCATAACCCTGGCAGAAAAATTCGTTGGTGTTTCATTAAACCAGGAGTGAGTTGATGTCGATTTTCTTCACACGATCAAAAATTGTAGGTGCTATCTCCCTGGAAAAGGGCCATACGGTAACTGCAAAATGCTATACCGAAGTCTGCTTACCAAAAGTTTTCAAAAATTTGACGTGCCCTCAAGCAAACGGATTTGCGACGCTACTTTTTTTAGAGAAATCTTTAACAGCACCGCGGAGATATCTAATTGATGTGGATAGTGCTAAACATGATAAACTTAAAAAGCAAGATTTTAAAGACAGTTTTAACAAGTGGAGAGAAGATAAAAAATACGAAGAATAACAATAAATAATGTTTGATTTTTTTCGAGTCAACTAAGCGAGCTTTTGTTACTCCCCTCGTATATAAAAACAAATCGAATGAATTTTCTTTTCCTACATATCTACGATATGCAACATTATATGTACATAATAAATGTTCGTAGTATGTACAACATGTTTTCTATTCATTTAATGAATCATATAATTATAAATTTTTGTAGTTATAAAGTAAAGTAGTAAACAAGTTTTCTTGGTGGAAATTGTGAAAATCGTTAAGTTTTCCTTAAGAATGACATGGTCGGTTTTGTGTAGGAATTTGGCGAAAGTCTTAAAGATTTAAAAAAACTTCTACCATAAAAAACATAGTCACGATATAAGTTATATAATATCTATATAGTTAAGAATTGGATCAAGGTGATTCGTCCAGGTTCGTAGATTAGACAGACGTTACAGAATTATATTGATTAGAATCTTGTAATTTAAAAAAAATAATAATTTCACGACTTTTGCAGAGTTAGCGCAAACATAATATAATTACAATTATTGATTTATAAATAGTTATAAATTACCTGCAATATATTTAATTTGCTCAGATCTTATTAAAATCTTATACATCGAAAGCTTTGCACATTTCACAATAATAAATATTTGTTTTTACCAATTACCGCATATGTGCAGTGAATGGTTAGTAAATAACAATTTTTTTTAAATCTTATTTACAATCACTCATCTTAAGTGTTACATAAGTATCGAATTGGAACAATAATTTTACTTCTGGTCAAATTGGTGCTCTACATATTATTAATTATGTGTTTCACTTTGGTATATGAGACATTCACTTTTCATTTCGATTCATGTATCGTGATTTTGTGTTTAAATAGTGTGATTTGATTTATGCAAAGAAATTATTTTGATAATATTTCATATTAGGATACATTACAGGATACAACAAATTAAGCCAACTCATTCAGGAAATCTAATTAAAATTTAGAAAAAATATATTATAATTAACGGTCTAATGTTTAATCTAATGTTTAAGATCGTTATTACGTTTTCTTTAAGAACATTTGTATATACGTGCAGAGAAACAATATAATTTTTAGTGTTTAGTATTTTGTAATCCATATTGACAGTTTAAGGTTAAGCAAACATTTTGTTAACATTTTGTCTGACATGTTGGAGTTTACGTTAACACAAGAATCGTGCATGATTGTATATATTATTGTTTATAATCCAAAAATTGTTTGTATTCGTTTAATAAAACACAACTAATTATTCTATATATATTTATACGTATTTAATATTCAGCCCATAGTATACACTTCTTAAATTTTAATGATGATATATGCTAATTAGCCGCGCGAACCTATTAAAATAGATTGAATTTTGAAGTCAGATTATTGTTTTGTAAAGCATGCATACTTTGCCAACGAAAGTATGATATCATCTGTTTTTGTTTATCACATATGTAGTTTCATCATGTACACTAGCTTTACATCGAACTTTCACAACTACTTCGCATGAAGCATATTATACAAAAGACAGTCAACCTTCACTGATACGCTATATAAATCTTAGAAAATTGGTTAGATAATATTGATAGTCAAAATAGTTTAGTAATAATTGTTTACATTTTTCATGTCCATATACGTAGTTAAACTAAATCAAATTAAAATTGTTAACATGTTGAAATTTTCCTTTTGTAAATCAGAGCTTCACAACCATTTTTCAGTTATGTGTGGACAAAATTAAGTCAAATGTTTTGTTTCTACAATTTTTAGTTGGATTTTGGCTTATTCAAATTTGTGATGTGCGATGACTATAGTCATCTTGATTGATACCAATTATGGCTAATTGGTACCAATTTAGTGTATCGAACCAACCACCTGAGTAAATTTAAAAATCGGATTTTAGTAAGTATCTAAAACAAAATCACTCATATCTTTGCCACAGTTTGCTTTTGATTTCCTATACGTTACACCGTTGGCAACATTGCTCCATGCCCACTATTGACAAAAAGTATGGGTCGGTCTTAGAATTTTGCACTACAACAGGAGATCATAACTATGTGCATATACTTATCAGCAATCGTAATTCGATGACTAAAAGTACCTCTTGTGCTAGGACGATTCGAACTTGTGACCTTTCACTCGGTTAACATACGATTTTAAATAGATAACTGTTCTAACCAATAAAAAGCATCTATGCTTAATAATGATTTTAGTCAGAATGATAAATTCAGATGAGATTAATGCTGAGAAATTTTTAAACCGGAACTTTTATGTTGTCATGTAGTTTTCATCAAGTAAGCCTATTGTTCAAAGCACAACGCAAGACCTACGAATATGATGATTTTGAGTTGATGCAAGACATATTATATAATCTGAAGCACTCTGACGTATTACGTACGTTGACATATTATATAATCTGAAGCACTCCGCTGATTTAAAACAGTACAATTACTTTGATTCACTTAGAATACTTAAAGCAGACCTCTCCCTCCTTTATATTTTCTGAATATAAGTCGTATTTGATTGTTGAGCAGAAGCGTCATCTGGGTATTCACTTAATAATTAGTTGTACAATACTACTTGTTTGAAGGTATTGTGTAGATGTGGTCTATACATAATGTAGTATTCACTGAGGTAATGTTCCGATAAATCTAGATAATTGACTACGATATATATTATTGATTAAACTAGAGATGAAATCCTATCATACTGAAACAAATATAACTTGGGGGGGGGAGGGGGGGGGGGGTCCATTACTCATATTTTATTGAGTTAAATAAATAAAGTGAAAAGTTTGACAGAATTCTGAACGTTTTCATTTTGATTAGCGTGTGAGATGTCAGTAATCCGATACGAACCATAAAAGCCGTAACAACAAAAATTACGGTTACATATAGCACTGCTTCTGCTTCGCGATGCAAACGTTGAATCAAATATCTTGTAATTCTTAATAAAAATCTTGTAAAACGGGTTTTATGCCAATGACCTGATGTGGGCATCACATAGCCTAAAAGATGTTTGAGAAAACCATTTGTTTTCGATAAAAGGGCTGATTTCGTCTATGCAAATGCCATCTAATCGAACCGAACTTATTTTTTATGTTGGAAATTTGTAAAGCGATGCTTATTTAGTATTAAGGCTTAGAAGTGATACTCACAACGGTTAAAAAAATAAATGCTATTTCAGAGGTCGTGGGTTTTGTAAATAGAATTGGTTGAACTTGAAATTACTTAGCATCGAAGCATTTTGTTAGGTAATAAAAATAGTGAAGGTACGAACTTGGAGCTCTATAATTTTGTGAATTTATATTAGAAAAAGATTATGCGTGAATGATTTATAAAGTCGAGAGAAAATCCCTTATTCATCGTTTGTATGATTGAACTGGGTAAATGCCGTGTCCAAGAGCTGACAGACTTATGTATAGTAACTTAAGTTTAGTTTCATACATATTGGAATTATGTAGATTCACGAGCTAATCCAGACCATTGCGCTATACCCGACATTAAAACTAATTTCAAAAATTATATTCGATGGCCATAAATATGACTCAGGCAGCTACCTTATTATACACAAAAAGAAAACTTGTGCAAGATCCATTTACACTATATCGTTACAGAATTAATCGATTATTTTTTGAAGTTTGAATCTCGAAATTATATTTTACAGAGTTAGCTTTCTTTATAAGCACGATAAGTTTTAACGTTTGTAATTGTGTGAATTCTCCATGTCTTTACTTAATATCAACTTTTAAAGCTGAGGTGGGATACTTTATAGATTTATATTGAAGTCGATTTATTTTCCTTTTCGTCTCAAAGTGGTGTGTAACATTAAAAATGCCAATGATAGCTTCATGGTTAAGAGAGTTTCTATCACACCGCGATCTCGAATACTATTTTCTTTGTTGACTACATCTAACATAATTCGGATGACATACCGATTGTGTGTCGAAAAATTCGTTGGACTGACCTGACCACCTACGATCTGCATCAATACATTAAAATGGTTCGTAAGGTGTCTGTTGAGACGCGGTTTTAAGGCCTTTTACGGCTTTAAGCGATAGATTATTAGTATTACAGTTGGTTAATGTGTTTCAGCTCTTACTTAAAATGATGAACACCATCTTCTAATTCAACAGTTAAAATTGGTTCACAATCAATAAGCATTACAATGTTAAAGCTATCATGTTCCATTTTACGAAATAATTCATGATTCAGAAAAACTAGAACTGAAAATTATATATATATATATATATATATATATATATATATATATATATATATATATATATATATATATATATATAAATATATATATATAAATACATATATATATATATATATATATATATATATATATATATATAAATATATATATATATATATATATATATATATATATATATATATATATATATATTTATATATTTATATAAATATATATATATATACATATATATATATATATATATATATATATATATATATATATATATATATATATATATATATATATTTATATATATATATATATATATATATATATATATATATATATATATTTATATATATATATATATATATATATATATATATATATATATATATATATATGGTCGCCGGTTGTATCTTAATGGGCTAGAGAGTTTCTCATCACTTCGCGATCTCGAGTTCGATTCTCGAGACTATACTCAATGGAGAGATTGTATATAAGGGCTCTCTAATCTAATCATAATAGATAAATAAAATTTGGAGGACATTGTGTCCACATTTGTTTAAATAGAGCGTACTAACATAAAGGCGGACGGTGTCCGACTGGTTAAGGAAACGATTGGTTATTGATTCATTCATTTATTTACCTTCCAGTTATAAATAGATCATCAAGGTGATCTGATTGGTAAACATATAACCTATACTGCAAAGTGCTGCGGCTCCGTAAAGTATCGGTTATCAAACAACGATACAAAATTATCATTATAAAATATTTACAAGAAGTTGTAAAATGCATTTGCATTTTATCTATTCAATAATATAATGTGTGTGCTACTAACTGACTTTGAAATCAAATTAAATCTATAAAAATAAAATGCTTGTATATACCTTTCATCATTTCTCGTATTTTATAGTGGATATGTTGATCGTTAAGAGTATTACATGGTTATGTATACCACTTATATTGTTATTCATGACTCAATTGTCTTACCACAACTCAATCATTATGTAAATATATTAGCTATTGAAACTATTAACCCTTTAACCTTTTTCAATATAATAGTTTTGATCTAACATATTTGAAAGGTAATTCGATCGGAAATCAAGTTAATTGAATTTTGATACAAAATTTCAACGAATTGAATTTAAATGATTGTTATGGAATTCTGCTAAACATATATAAACAACATAAGCTTTTATGGGTATGCATTTGCTTAATTGAATACAAAAGTCATTAATAGAATGTGGTGAAGTGTTTTTATGTTACGTACGGTGTATGGAATCACAAAGTGCACATTTTTTTCTATATATTATTTCCGGAAACAAGTGTTTCATAACATTTGTAATGATTGAACATTTGTCGCAATTTGGGCAAGGCGCTCAAACAAGATTTAGTCATTTTTCTCGATTTTTTTGTTACAATTATGGTTTGATCATAATGATCACGAAAGGTAATTATCGAATCTGGTGCTAAAAAATTTGTAGATTAAAATTCCACAAGCTACTAATTAATTAATTAAATTTATATATGGATTTGATTTGAGTTTTATTTTTAGCTAACACTGCTTTACAAGTACAAATAGACTACTATCACACTATTTACTACTATCAATATAATTAATTAGCATAAAATTTACATTATATTATGTACATCAAATTTAAATTAGCGTTCCAAACATTATGTTAACAAACTAATTTGTTATGTGGTATATAACTATCTGTCTATATGTATATAGACGATGAACACTCGTCTTGACGCATATAAAATGACGTATAAGTTGAATGGCATAAAAATTTCATCAATTTCAAAAAGAAATTGTTTCATTTTAATTGTACAGATCGTAAGTTGAATGATAATTGCGGACATGAATATATACCATTTTTAAACCAGGCGAATGTATATCCAATAGGATCAATGTCGTGCCAGTCGCTCAAAATATAACTCCTATGAAACTGTTACAACGCCGCTATAAATTAAATTTATAGACACAAAATCGACCGGACACGATATAAAACTATGATAAAAATAATGCATTTCGACGGATGCATAATATACTGTTGATCAAATCTAGTTTAACAGCGGTTTTCACTTTCAGTAAACTGGCATGTATGTAATTTTATTGTATAACATCTTAATCATAAATTATGGTTTAATTATATCATGCTGAAATGACTGAGGCTATAACTAACATCCTTTGGAAGATTGATAATTTTTAGCACTAAGCTAACCAATTGTGCGACAGATGACATATGTTTAGTAACCAACAGACATACACAACGATTATATTATATATAGTCACGTTCAACAGTCTGGAATTGTCTTCTTGAATAATTAAAACAAAAACTATTTCATGTTGAATTTCTCTACAAAACTTCTTTTTTAATCGAAAGTTGATTTAAAAAAAATTAAAAAACTCATTTTTTATAATTTTAAACATAAATTATGATGTAACATAAAAGATATTTAATCTTTTTGTTTATAATATTTATGTATGTTACTAGGTATCAAAGCCAATAAACGCAATTTTGGTAAAGTTTCAATGTTGATAAGAAAGTTGTTGGTGTTTATAAAGAATTCGTTTCGTAGACATAGGTATACAATGTTTTAAAATTATGTCACTAACTAGTTATAAGCAACATTTTAGACTAGCATTTAGTTAAAAGTAATATTAAACTTTTAAAATAATCAGAATATCTGCCAGAAGATGCCGGATAGCTTTTACGCCGTAAAGCCATCGTGGTCGAAAACGATTGCTGCACCATTCGCTCCAGATTGTACTAATCATAACGTGATTTTATTTTATTCACGATATTCTGGATTTAAACTCTGTATGTGCCATTATTAACGCATATTAGGCCATATATAAAACGCATGATTTGTCTCTCGAATGTTAGAAGCCATCTCTCGTTCTTAATAATTAAGGTTAAATTCTTACAAGCATATAGAAGTGTTTCTTTCACTCCATTGAAACTTAATCAAATCATTGATATAAGTACATGCAAGAAGTTGTAGCGTTATAATCACGCCACCACAGTCAATCAATTAATAAAAATCGACATTTCGAGTTAAGTTCTTGTAATTCGCTAGCACTGTGGGATCACGACTGATCGTATATATATACGAATCGCACAGTAGCATATGTCTGATGAAATGGATTTAATTTTTTCGATAACGCAGTAATTTAATGCCGTCATCATCAGATTGAAATCGGCCTAGCGATATAACAACATACACAACATCAGCTACACGCTTTACATTGGTGATTCCAACCCAACGGCTCTGTTTTAGTTTACCAAACATTTGTAGTCAATATCTTCTGACACACAACCTCCCAAAAAATTCCTTCCACCTTCTGTCTTAACCAACCTAACACGGACTAAAAATTAACTTCCCACAATAGGAATTGTGTCTGCTTTTTATCTCTATGGTGGTTGTCCGTTTCAGCCTTTCAAAAGACGCTAAGATATTTCTAGCTAAGCCAAATCAACGAAGAAGCTTTCGTCACAACACTCACAAATGTTGTTTCATGTCGCAACAAAGCTCTTCTCACTTCACTAAGCAGGCGAAATTAGGCCCCCCAACGCATTTTACGGCATGAATAAATCATAACCAAAAAACGGAGGAATTGAATTCAATTTCAGAGGAGTGATCGTTTTTGGCATTCAACTGAAATAATTCGCAAATATGTACAATTTTTATCATCATGTCACATTAATCCCGCAATATAGCTTCATGCTTTATACAAGGTTGATTTTATCGATGGTCGAAATAAGAAGTATTTTATTTTTCTGAATGATGTATTTTAACTTAAGATTTAATGTATCGTAAACATGACATCACAAGCATTTTAACTAGCATACTGTTACTGTACACATCAATTAATACTTGGTGCATATCGCTTTTGGCAATGAGTTATCCGTAGGCTCGTATATTGCGTTCCATATTACGAAGGAAGAGTAATTATCGGATACTAACATTCTTTCCTAAAATAATGTACTACAGCAATTTACATTCAGTGTATAGTAGAGCTATACCACAGTAATTCTCGTATTTTAAACCATCACAAATTGCTAATTGCCCTCACTATTGAGTTGTTGTACTCTTAGTTATCTTAGACCTTTTAAACCGAGATTTCAGTTGATAAATCGCAAAGTGTTATAAGTGATAAGATTTTGATATTTTCGAAAGTTCTTCCTAACTTCCATAGAAGCTTTCCAATGACCAGGTTGTGGCAACTGTCTACGAATTGGTTGAAGGCCGATACTTGTCACTTTGGGAGCTTAACTGAACGCAAAGTAGTATTAAGAGTATATGGACTTTATGTTGTTATATAAGTTAGTCCGATTTCTGTCAGCTCTTGTATCAAAGTCATGAAACACCAATTCTAACATCGTGATCAGAAACACAGCCAATTTCACCTTTGGCCCAGCTATAGATTCAATTCCAAGATTTCCAAGTTATTAACTGTATGTATAGATGCTCTGCTAACATTTTAGTGCAGATCTAAATAATTGCTTTTAAGTTTTATAATTTTTAGGCACAACAATTCATTGTTTGGATTATAATTATTTGCAATAGATGTCACCTCAAGCACCGTAAATCATATTCGCTTTGGAATCATTTTAATAAAATCTTATATAAACTAGACTATCTTGAATTTATCATGCCCATCAAAAACCCATACAAAATTTGATCCGACATTAAATCATTAATTTTCTACGTGCGAAATTATTCAACACCAATTAGAAGTGCTTTTATGAGTATTTTGTTAAATTGATATTTTCATTTAACGTACAAGTAAAAGTTTCCAAATTATTTGCTCTTTTGTGATTAATGATTATGACATTTGTGTTAGTACGAGTTAATGATTTGAACTAAATTTCAACTTATATAGAATCGTACCAAATTTTTTGTATTGACCGTTGACATTATGAAATTTATATTTAGACTTCAAACATAATCAATTAGGTGTAAAATTATTGAATATTAAATTCTTGTTATAATTTTGCAATATACATTATAGCGAAAGTGTTGAGGACTATAATACCTTTTATATATATAACATAAAACAAATTTCATAAGTCTCGTCGACCTTCTCAGAATGATAATTATGCGAACATTTTTTATATGCGCACATAACCATTTATATCATCAATTAAAAATTCTAATCTTAATTTTTGTTTCTTAAGATGACCTAAATACCATGTTATAACATAATGATGCAAGAAATATATACATTGTATCTGAATTTCGATTTGTGATTCATCTTAAATTCACTGTGTTTACAAGATTTTATAATTGATCGACTAAGTAGATTAACTGCTTCACATATATTTTATTACAAATAACTATCTGATAGTACGTGACAGTTGTAAAGTTTGTCTTGTTATGTTAGAGCCTATATGTTACTGGTAATAAATAATTGTATGCATAATAAAATAAGCTGTATATACCAATAATATGTGAGAACTAAACGTACATAAGTGAAATTAATTATTGAAAGTGAAATGATATTTGTTTATAAAACGGGAGATTTTACAGATGAGTAAAATTTGACAATCCAGAGTTGACAGTTTATTTTTGCTAATTTAAAGTAAACAATTTTTAAAGACGTATTTTGTCGGTTAGGTATAACAAATAATTTTATTCAATAACACAGCGGGGGTGTAAGAAATTAATATTAGATGCAAAGGTGCAGGAAATGAATAAAATTCCAAATGTCGTTTTGGGATATAAACTGTTCCTTGCAATATAACTGAAACACTTCCCAAGTGGTGCAATGGTTAAAGATGCGGCATTTGGAGAATAAAAACATCTGAGGCTCCCTGTTGAGTTTAGAATGTACGGGCCTCCCATCTTCTATGCCAGTACTATATATAGGCTGGCGTAGAGCTATGCAAAGTTCAGATGGTTCTATGTTAATCGGATCTGTAGCCGCACGTCTAGGGAATGTCACAATGGTTCAATTAAGCCTGAGTAATGGAGAACAAATAAAAATATAACTTCAGAAGTCGAATGTTTTTTTCACGATCATATATTGCAAAATACCGGGTGTTTCTTTTAAACTGAGACGATCAAATATCTCGAAAAATAGCCACTCTACGGAAATCATGTCCACAGTCAAAATTTAATCATACCGCGGGGGAAATACATTAGTACAAATAGTCCCCCACACCCTCACTTCGTAGGTGGGGCGGGGGTAACTCTTAAACTAAGATAGGAAGCCATATTTTTACTGCAGATACGAATTCTACGACTTAAAGTACGTATGGTTTGAATGAAATATTTTGTTTGGTTCATGATAGATGGCGTTGTAATCGACGAAATTCAATATTTTCAATTTTTTCTTCTCAGAACACACGCATTCGATTCTGCAATACGTTTGAAATAAAATTCGTCGTTTATTCAGTTTTGTAAATCACATTTAACGTTTGTGTTATTTCTTAATTGAAATGGTTCTGGTTTATGGAGAAGCTGGCAGAAATCTTGAAAATGCTGTTGCTATTTACGCTCAACGTTTTCCGGATAGGATTCATTCACGTGCTTCATTTGGCCGTACTATCAAACAATTTATCATTGTTGGAAATGTTCAACCGAAAAAGAGGACCCGTAGAGCAACAGTCACTGGAGAAAATAATGAAATTGCTATATTGGCAGCAGTGACTCATAATCCTCATGTTAGTACACGAGAAAAAGTTCACGATTCCGGATTGTTTCTCACCAGAGTTTGGAGAATTTTAAAACGACACAAGTACCATCCATATCATGTGTCTTTACACCAAGATTTTTCTTTACTTAATGTTCTTAAACAAATCGTCCTTTTACAAAACATGGAACGGTTAATCGACATATCATGCATTATTGGAGTGTTACAAATCCGCACTGGCTTTGTCAAGTTGAACATCAGCGTCCTTGGACTGTCAACGTGTGGTGTGAAATAATTGGCAACAAACTCATAGGCCAACACATTATTGAAGGCAACTTGAATGGTCAAATGTACTGAAACTTTTTGGAAAATGAACTGCCAATATTACTTGAAATTTTGTGCTTATAAGGACGGGACATGTGGTTTCAACATGATGGTTGTCCTGCACACTATTCGGTGGTGGCACGTGAAATACTTGATCGTGATTTCAATGGTCGCTGGATCGGTAGAGCTGGTCTCATAAATTGGCCCGTCAGATCACCAGATCTTACTGCACCAGATTTCTGTTTGTGGGGCTATCTCAAAGACAAAGTTTACAAAAAAGAACCAACACGTGAGAACATGATTGAGCGAATCAGAAATGCGTGTGCTGAAATTCAACCAAACACACTTCTTAGTTGTGTACAATCATTTGAAATTCGTATTAATAAGTGCATTTAAGTCGCAGGCCATTATTTTGAACACTTATTTTAAGCTAAAATTATTTTATTCACCTTCCATTTACATTAATAAATTGTTTTGATGACAAATTTCGAGTATTTCCAATGAAAACATGATGTTTTTTACTTCAAACGTATTGCAGAATCGAATGCGTGTGTCCTGAGAAGAGAAATTGAAAAAATTGAATTTCGTCGATTCTAACGCCAACTATCATGAACCGAACAAAATATAAAAAACACAATGTTTATTTTTGTATAAACTTCCTTATAGTGGCGATTTTAGTAGATTTTATTTGGTGAAGATCGATTTCGATATTTAATCATCGATAGTTCACTTTAAACTAGTATAAAGTGAACTGACGATGATTAAATATCGAAATCGATCTTCACCAAATAAAATCTACTAAAATCGCCACTATAAGGAAGTTTATATAAAAATAAACATTGTGTTTTTTATATTTAAAACCAGTGACGAAAGTACACAAAAAGTGAAAAAAAATGGAAATCCATTTAACCACAAACGAACAAAATAATTCACTCTAATCATACGTACTTTTAGTCGTAGAATCCGTATCTGCAATAAAAATATGGCTTCCTATCTTAGTTTAAAAGTTACCCCAGCCCCAACTACAAAGCGGCGGGTGGGGGACAATTTTTTTTGCACTAATGTATTCCCCCGCGGTATGATTAAATTTTGACTGTGGACATTTTTTCCGTAGAGTGGCTATTTTTTGAGATATTTGATCGTCTCAGTTTAAAAGAAACACCCGGTATGTTAAAATAGTATATAAGTTAGTACAAGTTTCCTGTATAAGTTTCCGCTCATTTCAATAGGACCTGACACGATTGCTTAGAATAACAAATTTCAAAAGTTGAGCCGTGGCTAATTAGGGTCGTTTATAGCCCTTAAGCCATATATTATTATATAACACATATAATTCGAGAGCATTTAATTCAATTTGTCCGCACCACAAAAGGAAATGAAAAGATGATCAAAGGTGTTTTGGTCAATATACAAGTGGCTCCATTCACTACAATATACAAATGCTTAAAACATCATTAACATTAAACTATTGTAAGAAGAAAAGTTATTGGCATAGGGATTACGTTCCTGTTTTATCTGTAATATTGACAAGTCCATTAAATTTTAACTTTTGATTCGCAAACCATGGTAAATTCAATTTCACACATTAGATATTAGTATATAGAGTCAACATTAGCCGTGTTTCTTGACGCACAGTGATCCGGATCAGATAAAATTTTACATGCAAAGCAACAACAAAATGTGATCCAAAAATTTATTCGGATCACAAATTTTGATCAGAAAATTAGTACTTATTTGAAAATATAGGGGAACTAATATTTTTTTTAAAGGTTGACTATAATGAACTATCAGTAGGTTTGTTTGAAAAAGATTTAAAGTGAATATAACAACAATTGTGTAGAGGATTTATTTAAAAGTTTTGAAATTTATATAATGTATTGTTTTTGTAAAATATTTTAAATCTTTATTTTCCATTTTGTTGCCAAAAAAACTAGCGTTAGTATTATTTACTACTGACAGAATGACAGCTAATGACAAAACAACATGGATGGTATTTTACAACAGAAAATAATACTATTTTGAGTAGTATATCTTTTGTTCGAGTACTACCAACCTCTCATCAATATTTTATGAATTTTTATGTCGTTTCTTGGCACAAGATCTGATCCGGATCAGGTCAAATCTCAAGAAACACGGCTATTATACATTAAAAGTTAAATGATACGATTCAATAAAATGTCTATTAATTGCAGAAAATCAATTGGGACCACGACCTACTGCTCCACAAAGTTGATCAAGTAGTAACCCATTTCATAAAATATTGAATTACAATTTGGTAAATTTGCTTCTATATGAAAACTAGTGAACTAACCGGATTAAGAGGCCGTTCGTGACCTGTAACGTTTCAGAAATCATCGACAATCTGGACAGTTTCAGCTTATTTAGATTCGGAATATATTTCGATTTCAAAGATGGACGTAAAGGATGTAAAGTCTTACTATCAGCGCCATAGAACTAAAAGCTTCTTGCTTAATGTTACTCCTTTAAAAGTGTAATTATAACAGTACTAAAATCTATTACACATTGAAATCTAAAACAGATAGTTCAGAAATTGTGTGTTAGAGTCTTTCTAACCAATAGTATTGGGCTGCACCAACGGTGGATTTCGTATCAGTTTGGCGGTATTCGATTTTAGTTTTGTTATTCATATTTTTATCAGTTTGGTGTTTTGCGGATACAGTCCCAATTTACAACAGCCAAATTCACAAAAATTTACACAAATAAATCATAAGTCACAAATAGATAATTAACGAACCATCGAAACCATTTTCAATCCAACGATCTGTTGCAACACAAACTTACAAAATATATTCAAACACAATGTAACTCACATCAAGTCCGGTAGCATATTCCTGATGAGATGTAGTTTTAATCTTTTCGATCATTCATTGAATGACGTCATCATTAAATCGAAACCGGTGTAAAGAGTCAACATTACAGAATATTCGAGGTGCCATATACTTCAAAAGGCTCAACGTCTTCGGTTAATTCAGTATCTTAGTTGTTAATATATGCCACCTTCGAGTTCAAGCACAACTCCCATTGCAGTCACGTTCATAGCCTAACTTCTTTTAAAAATATAACTGGATAATGAATGATCCAGAATTATAAAACATTTTCCAATCTAATCAGCAAATCATTTTATAACTTAACTCTTAAGGTTTTTAACAAAATATAATAGATTTCAAATAACAGTGCCAAACACTTAATAAGAAAAAATTTAATAATTCATTCATAGATTGCTCAACTTGCAATTTGTTGTAAGCCAAATTATAGTTCGAATAACATTGTTATATGATCAGCTTATCATTCTCCCAAGGGAAGTTGTTTAAATAGTTTAAATTCTGGTCTAAATAACATAGTGCTACATATTATTTTATAGCATTGTTTGCCCCACATGTGTTATAATACAACGAATATAACTATTACCACTAGGACAATGGACATATTGAACACGAATATTATGCAGCTTATATAAATAAGTTTCTCTTTCACGGTGATGATAATATAATATCGATTATACAACTAAACAATTTACGAACATAAATAATTGTGAGTTTTCTAGGAAAATTTTAATTTCCTAGCAACGTCACACAAATCTCACTTTTTGTAAAAACAGGAAATAAATTGCTAATTAATTCTAAAAATTGTATAACATATCGAGAAATTTTTTTTTTATTTATGTCAAATCGGCACCTTGCCACTCGTTAATTACCCATATACAAACATAAAGCCTGCTGACATACTATTAAAATCTCGCGCACAGCGTAATGATATAACATTATATTTTTAATAATAAGAAATTGAAAATTAAATAATCGTCTTGCGGTCCACATAAAACTTGTTTTATATACTCATAACCATCTTTCGTGTAATTTGACGATCAACAAATAATATTAATAACAAGAAGTAATCATAACTTTACTTAGTTGTAAGTTATAACTCGACATACATGTATATAACACTGAAAATCGAAAGTATGTTGCGTTTCTTGCAGCATTATTCGATATAATTACCCGGCTAAAATTTAATTTACATTGATGAAGCAATAATTTTATAAATTATATGGACTACTTACTTCCTGTGTCATAAATATGAGCGTATTGTGTATATATATAATTATATATAAGAGATTCTTAATTTAAGGTTATTGCCAATTTTGGGGCCTCGATCGTCTATTTTTAAATTGTTTTTTATATAAAAAATATATCGGCTAATTAGATAAAAAATTAAGATATATAAATCAAATAAAATGCTTAATCACTGTTTGGGTTTTAAATTTATCGCAGCATCTTTCAATAGAATTAGCAAGGTCACGGCATTATATAAACATAAAACTCACAATGAAAGTGCTTTCATATATAAAATGAACATTGAGGTAGGTTTATATCTTAAATAACTTTCAAAACTATCATTACTTATATAAAAACGTCTCACCTAGATTAAACAAAAAATATGTAACGATTTGTTTATGGCTTGTTACAAACAATTGAATACGTCAAACACTTAACGAAAAAATTTCCCATCGCAAAATATTTATTAGGTGAAGAAAAATGTAATAATGAAATGAAAATGTGTAACACCGAACAGTGTGAATTCTCTTATTTAAATTATGGTATTGCGGAAGAAATCGAAAACAAATAGTATGATTATTTGCACATAAATCATGAACCTTTATGGTAGTTAAGTGGCGCATGGGAAAATTCCAATTAAAGTCAAAAATCATCACAACACATAACAGATAAATAAATCGTTAATTAATTTATGTATATAGATGTCTATGATCGTTATGTATCCGACCTTGGGTTATCGAGATAAGTTTTATGTATAACATCATGTGTATGTAAATCTTTCCAATTACGTGATACATAACAACACATTATATTAATACAATATATATGATTTATATGTTACATTTCTCTAAATTCGCTTAGCTAACTAACAATAAATAATTAAAATAGTTATAAGAGAATATATAATAACATTATTAAGTAAATAACAATTAAAAAATATTTTTATAATGAAATCAAAAGCGCATATAACCTGCGGAGACAGATTAGCCTATATAATCAGCAATACATAACGTAAACGTGTTACTTGATATTAATTACATATAGATACGACATTAATTTGAAACGCATAAATTATGAAATAAGCCATACACTATACTATAGTTATTATACAAGAACGTTGCCGGTTTTAGGTCGATGATTCAAGATTATGTACAATACAAATAAGTGAGGTGGACAGTAATATGTGTATATTGGGTTTGCACAGGCAATTCAACTGATCTACATAAAAATGTACTACATAACAAACAAAAACAATGTTGCCGGTATTAGTTAGATGTTATTTGCAAAAAGCGATATGATTTGATTAGCAATGCTTAAAACACCTTCAACTTTCAGAATAAATAAAATCTCAATTAAATGTAATGATTAATGTCTTATGTTATTAAGATGTTATTTGGGAAGCGCAACATAACTTAGACCTCAATGTATACAGATAAATGAAATAAACTCGAAAGGATGATCCGTAGTATTTGATTAATTTTTCTCGATTTGGCAATAAAATTAGAATGAGGGTTAAGGAAATTAACCTTTGTAAGGGAGCTCAACACATCAAGTGTATATTAGGGTGAGATGTCGTGTCGTTTTATTGAGCATTATTTTCATTCCTATTCCAATTCCAGTGACCAAAAAAATACTGCTTATGTAACAATTGTTATGGAAACTAGTAGCTACCAAAAATATTTCAAAATATTCAAAAATATATCAAAATATTTTATTATTTTGTCCTCTGGATTTAAACACTGCAACTAGCGGAATGAAATTATTCCAAAACCTACAGAAAATTGGAATGAAACTATTCGAACCGGAATGAAATTATATGGCATTATTGTTGTACAATTGCCAACAAAAGACTACTATTATTAGACTTGTTAAAACTTGGTTTGGGTAATACTTATCACAAACCTAATACAACTAGCTAATAACACAAAACCAATAACCAAACTGTCAGTGTCAAATCATCCAGTCAAGACAAAAGTTTCAACATGGTGAAGTACACGAACGAACAACGTTTACAAATAATTAAAATTCACTACAAAAATTTCGAGTCTCCCACTGCAACTTCAAGAGCGAGCTCAGTACACAGGCAATTCATAGTCTAGTGAAAAAATCTGAGTCTAAATATTCGCTGATGGTTGTTCCCATGCCAATGAGACAGTGGGTTTGTCGAAGTTCCACGAATATTGCTGGCCGTTCAAGTGTCCGTCGCTAACGAGCCAATCCAGTCGTTTCCACTGCACTTCTTAAGAATTGGGCAGCACTCAGACCACACTTTGGTAAAAGGATTTTGGCTTGCACCCACACTTCATTATATAAAGCGAAATGTCGAAAATGAATTACCAATTTCATCGCAAATCAGGTGAAAATAACTGTATGGTGTAGTTTATATCAATGAAGATCGCTACAGAGATATATGTTGCAACATTATTTCTGTGGTCAATGGCATAGGCTAGATATGACTTGTTGACAAGACGGTATTATTTTCAACAAGACAGTGTGACATGCCACACAGCGGTTCTATAACAATCGACTTATTTAAATTAGATGAACGTGTCATATTCAGAAATGGTTCTGTCGATTGGCCGCCAAGATCTTGTGATTTAACACCTGTAGACTTTTTTGTATGGGACAACATTAAATTAATTGTATGTGCCGACAAACCGACGTCGATCAATGAATCGACACCTGCCAAACCCTTTAAAAATGAAACAATAAATATATAGAAGGGAGTTAATAAAATTATGAACTCTAGTTATGACGTCTGATATTACACGACTTCATCTGTGTAGCGGTATTCGTCATAACAACCATTTTTTAGCCTTCTCTGTTTCATATTGTCCCATTGGCACATACACTCCAATTATAGTCAAATTACTATGATAGTCAAATTACTTCATAGGGCTTTAATGTTCGTGTTATCTTTGTCGATTCCTACATCTCTTGACAAATGTTTTTGGCTCTACTAGATTCGATTTCAAGATTTGTCAGGTAATGTGACAGCCGTTACGTCAAGTGAATTAATTTTTTTAATTTTTTTTTTCTGTATAATATTACAACTAATCTCAGTGATTATCTAGTAAATGTTTTGTATTTTTAAGCAGTGTAGCATCTTATGGGATGAGAAAAATCGGTGCGACCCATTTCGTCCAATCCTTTGATTTCAGTAGTTCAGGGAACCACTAATTCTAAAGGTTTTGTTCTTTTTAGGCGCTTTGGTCCATTGGTGTGATCCAGTAGGTTTCACAGCTCCTCGATGTCATGTTGCTGCAGTCGCAGTGAATAAATGTGACATATTTTCTTGGTTTATATGATGACACATTCCACTGATATACATTTGGTTGGCGGTTCTTCTGATTGCTTTTTTTCTACTATTCTTGACAAAATATATTGTTGATGAAGAATTTGCAATAGGTCTTCAGTTTTTACCAAATACCCAGTTATAGCTCAAAAACTCTCATGATCACATCAAGTTCCAATTAAAACTTGTATTAAGCATTTATAGGTATATAGACTCTTATAAAGGGTGTTTTTCAGAGATTTAAAACTTTGAGTTGGCAACACTGTTTTACACAGCGTATATAATCGCCATTCAGTGCGGCTAATTCGAATTTCAATAGTCGTTTTCAGACCACGTTAACTCTTAATGATAATGTGCATCCCGTGAGGCGCCGAACAGTGCGCAATAAAAAAGCTCTGTACAGAAAAGCACTGAAGAAGATTCAAATCAATCAATTCGTCGCCGTTCTCAGCAACTGGTGTTGTGTCCTACCAGTTTTTGGAAGATTTTACGAAAGGATCTTGGCTTAAAAGCTTTCAAGATTCAACTTGTGCAGGAATTAGATCTAAACGACCATCGTATGCAATGTCAATTCTGCGGCTGGACTGAAGCACAAATTGGTATTGATGTTGAATTTCTATTCAAAATTTTGTTCTCCGATAAAGCCCATTTTTGTTTGAAAAGGTACGTTAATTAAGCAGAATGGTCGCATTTGGAGTGATGATAATCCACAAGCTTTTGTCGAAACACCATTACATCAACAGAAAATTACTGTATGGTGCGCTTTATTGGCTAACGGAGCCATTGGGACATGACTAGAAATATTTTCGTACCTCGATTAGCTGACTTTTATCTTGCTGGCATGTGGTTCCAACTGGACGGAGCCCTTTTAAAAGATTACAAAGATAGAAACAAACAAAGCATTAATGAAAGAGACGACAGACAAAAGATATCGTGTTATAATGATCCGTGATGTGAATAATCTTATTAATTATTTCTAATTAAGTTGTTTCACACAAATGCTGTAAGTCACCGTGTCACTCTGCTTATTATATATTAATCCATTATAAATAAAACTTTATATAACTTTTCAATCATGTGTATTTAAAATTAATTATCATTTGACATAATTAAAATATTTCAAAATAAATTATTTAAGAGCGACAATGTTGTGCGATATTGTTCTCTTAGATAAGACGGGGCCGATAAAATACATAAATCAAACGATTTAGTTGTTTCCTTTGTTTACACGGTCACAATTTATTATCTTGACCATTTATGACATGCAAATGTGCATATTATTATTAGATAATCGTATAAAAAGCGTGAAGCCATTAATTTGTCAAACTCAACCTGGTGTTAATTAATATTTTTCGATAAAATTATGATAAATTAATTCTTACAGCTAAAGTATTTTATCTGATAAATTGGAAAAAAATAGCGATTCCACTAAATAGTGGGTTTAGCCTTGAGCTTCCAAAAATATTTCCAATTTTGATTTACTATTAATAAATTTCTTAACACGTTACATAAATGAATTATATTATTAAGGAACTAATTATGTTTAAATGAAATGCTTTATGGTTTTTCAACCATACACCGATAACTAGAAAAGGTGCATATTTTAACTATCTTAATTCAAATGATAATTTATTCAACGACATATTTAATTACATAACATCGTGTTAATTTCTTTATATAAACCGATACTTATATAAAGCATGTTTGAATAAAACTTCGAAAAGCCGGTTGCAGTGTAAATTTGGATCACTTAAATATTTCACAATAATATAATTGATTTAATTACTAAAAACTAGTCAAATCTATAGATTATAAATAATTATCGTAAATAAAGGTTGCATATAACAAAAATCGCGTGTACATAAAAAATGTATGTAAATGTAAATATGTAACCAACTACCTTGTACATACACATGTTTATTGAACACAACATACAGATAAAATACATTTTATTATGATACACATCAATCAAATTTTAATGCTTGTGCATTACCTCCCTGTTTCGATTCATTTATTAATTTTATTATTACATACCTCATAAAAAAAATATAATTAAAATCAAAGAAAGAGATCCACCTGCATTGCATAATAAATATATGTACACACGATATGGTCTATCAACTCTATTCCTGTATATACGATATGAGTGTATATAGTATTGACAATTTATTATGTACTTAACTATGTTTTCAATCAATTAAATTTCTATTTATTCTGCATACCAATTAAATCAATGCATGTGGTATTGAAGGTAGCATATACAATAAAGGAAAATAATAAGTTTCATGTGTTGAATTAGGACCACTATTTCACAGCTAGTTTATATTAAATTAGCATTTGAATCATCATTATGTAAGCTTTTTCGAAGCTCATTAACATATAATAGAGATATCAATGGCAAAACAAACAAACACTAATTTGTATCTTACGAGTATATACAATAAAATTATTTGAAATTAAATTTAAATAATAAAAGGTTTTTCTCAGATCATCGGCGCTATGATATGTATATTATTTGGAAATTAGTAAATTGCGATACACGAGTAGATATTATGTATATGAGTTGAGAAAACCGTTTAATGACTTTATTATTATACGTAGTTTTTAAACGATTACCATTACTAATTTTGTGTATCATAGTCTACTTTTACATATTTTGAAATATCTATATATATATATATATATATATATATATATATATATATATATATATATATATATATATATATATATATATATATATATATATATATACAGGGTGTCCCCGATTGGGATGCTGATCCGTTACGGACTGATTCCTTGGTTCATTTCATGAAAAAAATCGTATGGCAGGGGGGGGGGGTCAATTTTTGATATTCTTTGAGATACAGCGCGTTTAAAAAATTGGGTTCGGAAAAAAAGTACAAGCGGATATTAAGCTGTAACTTACAAAATTTTTATCGGACAGCAACTAACAAAAACTCATTTGACGGACAACTAAATAGGCTATATTTAAGATCTCATTGGCTATCTCGCATCTGTATCCATTTAAGAGCTATGGCGTTTTAAAGTTAAAAAAATAAAAAAAAATGATATTTTTTTTTCATAAATTTGAGTTTTTCTCAAAAAAATGCCCTAATAAATTTTTTTTTTTACTTAATTTTAATCCGCTATGATCTCCTCTACAATCCCCCAATACATTATTTGTACCCACGTGTTATAGTTTTTTACTTATGAGACGAAGAATGAAAACACTACCCACAAATATTTTCTGTTAAAAGATAATGGTAGTGTAAAAATTGTAACAATTTTTTTTCGTTAGTAAAATAAGGGGCGACGATTAGCAACTCATTTGTTTAAATGTTGAAAAACAAAAATTAAATATTTTATTAGTTGTGAGAAACAATCTAGTGTTGTGTCGTTGATTCAAATGAGAAAATAAAATTGATTTAATAAAAAACAAATAAATCATAATAAATTAAATATCACAATGGCACAGTTCTCGGGTGAGGAGTACACGGATATCCATTTTATTTATGGATTCTGCGATGGTAATGCAGCAAGAGCTCGCAATGAATATCAGCGAAGATTCCCAACGCGTCGCGTTCCGGACGCGAGAGTATTTATAAATACTCATAGAAGACTGCCAAACATAATATCAACATCAAATATGCGGGCCGAGCCCCATGCAGTCTCATCCAATCATTTGGATGTCGATGAAGAAATCATAAGAAATGCAACAGCAAATCCAACTGTCAGTATACGGAGGCTCTCCTTACAATTGAACGTCTCTCGCCACAGAATTCATGAAGTATTGCAGAAGGAGAAACTTCATCCGTATCATTCAACACCCGTTCAAGAACTTTTACCGATAGACTTTAGTAAAAGATTGGAATTTTGTAATTGGTTAATTGAAAAGAATTTTGACGATGATAGGTTTGTGAAACGTATTCTTTGGACGGATGAATCTCAATTTACAAGAGACGGTATAACAAACTTTAACAATCTACACACGTGGGCTTCTGAAAATCCACATTCGAAAAAACAAACATCCTTTCAGCATCGCTTCAGTGTAAACAAACGTATGAGCTGGTGTAATTGGCGATAATTTAATTGGACCATTCATATTACCATCTACATTAAATAGCGAACGCTATTTACAATTTTTAGAAAACGATTTACCACTGCTCCTTGATGATGTTCCACTTGCAAGCCGATTCTTGCATACATATCAACATTATGGTGCACCTAGTCACTGCGGTATAATTGTTAGAAATTTTTTAAACGAAAATTATCCAAATAATTGGATTGGAAGGAATGGTCCAATTCAATGGCCTGCAAGATCGCCCGATCTAACTGTGTTAGATTTTTATGTATGGGGAATGATGAAGGCACTTGTATATACCAAAGAGATAGAAACAAAAGAAGAACTAATTCAAAGAATACACACAGCGGCTCAACAGATTAAGGAAGAATTACCAAGAATTGAAATTACGAAAGGTATACTTAATCGAACATTAGCCTGCATTCAGCAACAAGGAGGACATTTTGAGCATCTTTTATAAATTTTTATAGTTGTTTTATTATGACACTGAATTAAAATTAATTTTAAAAACATTCTAATTGTTTTTTTTTTGTTTAGAAAATACGGTTTTTATAAAAAAAAATATAGTTTTAAATAAATATTTAGGGAAGTACATATTAATATTTGTGTGTCGTGTTTTCATTCTTCGTCTCATAAGTAAAAAACTATAACACGTGGGTACAAATAATGTATTAAGGGATTGTAGAGGAGATCATAGCGGATTAAAATTAAGTAAAAAAAAATTTATTAGGGCATTTTTTTGAGAAAAACTCAAATTTATGAAAAAAATATCATTTTTTTTTTATTTTTTTAGCTTTAAAACGCCATAGCTCTTAAATGGATACAGATGCGAGATAACCAATGAGATCTTAAATATAGCCTATTTAGTTGTCCGTCAAATGAGACTTTGTCAGTTGCTGTCCGATAAAAATTTTGTAAGTTACAGCTTAATATCCGCTTGTACTTTTTTCCGAACCAAATTTTTTAAACGCGCTGTATCTCAAAGAATATCAAAAATTGACCCCCCCCCCCCCCCCCTGCCATACGATTTTTTTCATGAAATGAACCAAGGAATCAGCCCGTAACGGATCAGCATCCCAATCGGGGACACCCTGTAAATATGTGTATATGTAAATGTTACGGTTAAAGTCCGAAATGCGGCGAATGTCGACATTTATCTATCCCTTTGGGAAATGTATGTTAAATCTACTTTTACTTGCAAATTTAGGCTGTATTCACATTAACTCTTTAATTGTTTTATTAAAAAATGATTTCGTAGTAGGCCCTAGAATGATTTCCTAGAATTTAAAGGCTAACGGCTTCGGTAACTCTCACGGGCACGCGGGAGGTCGCTGGGCCCCTCCCCGCTTGGGGGGCGTTAGATTTCAACTTCGTGGGACGTAGGAGCCGGGATAAGCAAACATGTCGCACTGCGTGCCGCATGTAGGAACGGATTATATAGAATCTATTAATGGATTTCGATACACTTTGGTTCACATTTTGGTAAATTTACACATTTACCGGTAAATGTCGACATTCGCTGATTTCGGACTTTAACTGTAACACATATATATTGTGGCACCATTTAAATGAGATGAATGGCACTGTTTGATTTCTTGATCAAATCAAAATAGACTTTACTTTAATTAGTCCACACAGATTCTGAACGCTAGAATCGTAGCTTTGATTAAAATCGGTATTGAATTAAACTATAATAAAAAGGTCATGCGTATCCAATATTCTAATTATTTTCTAGATTCGCCAATTATTTTCTAGAAAAGTGAAAACTAATTTGGCACAAATAGAAAGTGGCGAACGCAGTGTTAATACAGCTGGTCTAGACGGTATTATATGATTTAAACCAAAAACAGCGATTTTGGACAGTGCAAATACATTTGAGACGGAGGTACTGTGAAGAAATAATCTCTTTTATTTAAAAACAAATTAAATCTGTAATTTAAGAATCTCAGGTGTTTCAATTGTCGCATGTTTTAATTCTTCAAGTCATATATGCATTACGGTGTTTGAGGTAATTTTGATAACTTATACCACCATTAATAAATACTTATTAATACGTAATCCAATTAATTTCCAAAATATTTCGCTTGAGTCGGAAAACGTGAACTAGCAACTAACATACGATGAAAAGCAATAGTTAACTATATATTTTGAAAGTCTAAGCCTTTGAAAACCAAAGTGGTGAAAAATCAATCGAACAGCGTTGACCAGTAAAATAATACGTCTTTATGAGAAAACGGCTTTCGAAAATTTAAAAGTGTCATCGTGTCGGGAAATTCTGCTGCTATTTTAAAAACATAAAATACTATAGATAGAGAATGAATACAATGAACTGTAATTACAGAAAATAAGGGCAAAATTTTATGTTGTCAGTCAGTACACCACTTAGTGATACCAGTTAGTATTTGGTAGTACCTGTGACACTTTTAAAAAGTTACGTGATTACATTCTCGGTTTTTGCTTTAAAATTATATCTGTTGTCGGATAAGGAAAGACATTTTTTCTCTTATGATTATTAGCACACATAAGATTATTGTAATACAGCGATTATTGACACCTTAAGAGGTTAAATTGAAAGATAAGATAAGCGTTTGAGTTTGGGCGGATTCTGGGTAAACAAGGTGTTAATCTTAGAAGAAGTGCATACAAAATTTTTATCTATATGAACACGTCCTATATGAGTACATTTGATGTACATGAAAACCAAGACATAAAACATGTTTGGACAATTTTTTTTACGTTTAGTTTGATTTGAGTGCAGGGCGGGCTTTTAAACTGACCTAGCTCCTTGTAACTGTCAGAGATCATGCACCCAACGCGCTATGCTTCAAGTAAAGGTTGATAGCTTCATTAAAGTTGTGCATTTGATATTTCAACAGAAACTGAAAACCAGCCAACGAATTCCACTTCTTAGATGTTCGATAAATAAATTCGCGCTTCGCATCTTCAGTTCGAAGTTTCGGCAGCTTCATCGTAAACCTATGTGCATTATCGTTGCTTGTGTTACCCGTCCTGGCATAACAAATGGTGGTATTTCCTGCAGAACATTTACCATTTATTAATCTATAGAACACGCAGAGTTCAGCAACATCTCGGCGGTGTTATAGGCTGTCTAGATCTTTCGTAAGTCTGGGGTTTCGTATTATTCGGATGGCACACCGCTGAACTCTATCCAGCAACTGGAGAGCAGTGCCATATGCTCCACCCCAAACCTGACAGCAATATTCTATACACGGTCTAATAAAGGTTTTATATATTTGCGATTTAAAAAACCGTCTGCATCTATTGAGGAACCCAAGTTTACGTGAAGCTGATTTGGCCAATGCGATAATGTGTTCATTCCATTTTAAATTGTTGCTAATCTGGACACCAAGCAGACGAAATGAGTCACAACCCACGAGAACGTGTCTTTTTACCACAATAGGGTATTCGTTGTGACTTTTTTTTTCGCGAGAATGTGCATATTTGTGTTTTTTTCTCGTTAAATTTGACCTGCTTTTTAACTCCCCACTCACATCGAAGTGACAACTACGAGCCGTCTTCTAAAAAAGAAAATCAAAAGCAGATATGACGATTTGCATCTTATTTATAAAATGTGTGATAAAGTTTGTTAATAAATAAAGGATCTTTCAAAAGTAAACCATGGAAATATACTTACATAATATGTCAATTATTTTATTATATGTGAAATATCTCGCTCATATACTTCCTCATTAAGTTCATCAATTTCGGTCCGAATTTTGTTTTAAAGCTGTGCAATTGTTTTTGGAACCCCAGGGAAACCTGTTTGTTAACAAAACCAACCAATATGAAACGAGCTTCAATACTAAAAATGATATTGTGTGAAAACCCAAGCTCTAACAACCAATTCAAGAAAGTTCTGCGTTGATGAACTTTTGTGTTAATTGAATTTCGTAAGGATGCAAATGCAAATCCTTATATAATATTCAGTCGATTGATAAATACCTAACACCCAAAAACGACGTGATATTGGTGTTGACATTTGTTCGCTCTAAAGCATCCGCTGTTTGGTCTGGCTAAACTTTTTTGATCCTAAACAGATCCAGCCTCTTCAAATTTGCGCACTTATCTTTGAATTAATCATGAAAGGACCCTTTATTATATGGGTCAAGCAACGTGTGCTACAATGTATTAACTAGTACAGTGCAACTAAAAAGTAGTCCATTGATTCACAAAATAGATGGAAAAAGTCAAAGATTAATCCAATAAATCATGTACAAAAATTTTTTGATAAAAAACTTGGAACAGATAAGGAACGCAGCATTAATATAGATGGTATAGACGGTTTAATCAAAACAAAGTGGCATTCTGTATGGTACAAATGCATTTGAGAAATCTATGGCAAAGTTGAGGTTCTGTGAAGAAATAATCTCATTTATTTGAAACAAAATGTCTGAAATTTACGAATGTTAGGTGTACCAAACCCATTAAATCCTTTCAATAAAATGAAAAAATTTAAATAAGTAGACACATGCAGTTAGCGTTAATTATTTCTTAGGACGTAAGTATAATAATTAATGGTGAAAAATACTAAATATATAATAATTTTGCTTATTAATGTCGAGATAGAGGATTTATCTAATTATTTTCTAAGATATATACGATTGATTTGGAATACATCAACGAGCAGCTGATGCAATTAGAAAAGCAAAATCACGAGAACAGAACAGGACACACAAATATCAAACTATGAACATAAGAAACTGTCGATCAAAAACCAATCGCGTTCAATTTGTGACTTTGGAAATGAAGGTTGTAAAAAATCAAACGATCAGTTTTTTTACCAGTAAAAAGACACGTTATTTTGACAGGACGTCTGTTATTGTAAATAATTGAATAGTATCATAACTTGGTATTCTCGTTATCTTTAATCGCAATATGATTTTTAACAAGAGGACTGGGAAGAGTTTTTCCTAAGTTCTGGTTGCTATTAAGAGATTTATCATACTGTATATTTGAAAAAGTAAAACGTGAATGTGATTCCAGAAAATAAGGATGACTGAGTTTTCCAGAGTCAGATTCGGTTTCTATTTGGTCTATCTAGATATTTTAGAAAGTTCGTGGTATTGTTAATACCACTTTCTGAATGGTATAATACTATGTAAGGAAAGGTGTCGAATTTATTTTTCGTCGAGGACAAAAAGATGAACTCGAAAAGTTATAAAATGTGTCACCAGTCATCCGATTTTAAAAATATACTCTAATAAGACAGAAACAGAGTTACACATCGGTTTAATCTTAAAAGAAGTGCATAACAATGGTGAAAAATTGTTGTCGAATAACGAAATATATTTTAACCTATCAACTCAGAGTCCTATTTACACCGATATGAACACGCCTATAGAAGTACATTTGATGTACATCTAAATAAATTAAACCATGTTTACGTAATTAACCTTAATAATATGAGATGAAACAATTCCATTGCTTCATATCCATATCATTATTTAAGTATCATAATCACACGCAATTATCATTACATTACTCTCGATTTGCAACAGCAAAAATATTTGATTACTCGTGTAAATAACGCAAGAAAATAAATTCGCTTAATTGAACCTATACGTAATAGTATAATGTGTGCACCATTTGATAATACAAAATCTCATATGATCGATTTTACATACATATTATATCAATCAAAAATCTTTCCAGATTGATGATGAAATATAAGATTTTGATTTACAAGAAATAAAAAAAAAAATACAAATTATTTTATTATAACATAATGGAATTTATACCTTTCATCTTCTTTCACATATCGTTTATGGATTAAAAGACAATCGAAAATCCATATTTGAATTATATAATCTTCAAAATATATTTTATACATCTTTAAGTCATCTCTGTGCATGTGATTCATTTTTAGACCCAGACAAGATGGTTACATCAGTATATAGAATGTTGAATTATTTTGAAAGTTTGGCTATCGTACCATCACTAATTTTCTTTATAATGAACTCTGTGTAGTACTTTCATATAATTAAATATATATAATTCGCTCAACCTGCCCAAGTATCATAACATTAAACCATAAATTAATCATAAACTGCATGTGGGGTCGTTATCTGTGTGCATAAATAAAACCAAGCGAAAAGCATTGACATTTGGATACCCATATTTTTAAAGTGTTTAACTCGATTTTTATTTATATTATTGCAATCCTATAATTTTATTAAATAAATTTATTAGATAATAAAACGCTTTACAGTTTATATAATTTTTTATAGTTTTCTTTAAGTATGTTCAACCCGCTGTTACGTCACAAACAAATGGAGTATAATGAAATGTCAAATTTCACAGGTCACCTCGAGAAGTAATATCCATTATACATTATTACGTGAAGACCAATCTAATTAAAGTACCTTGAAATATATTATTACTACATCAACCACAATTATTATACGTTTCTGTTATTATTTATCTTTCTTCTTTTACTTACACATTCTTCAGTGTTAAATAATATCTTAAAGTTACAATTAAATTTATTATATACGAGTTTGAAGTAGCAAAAGTTGATTTGTTTACAAACAAATGAAAGTGAAATACAAAAAGCTCGATGCCGGTTGATATATACAGTCGCTTTGTTTACCAAGTTTATCAACTTCATATATATATTGGTCTTTCCGATTAGGCGGGGTTATCTGCATAATATAAACTTGAGTGACAAAATTAAAAGAAGCAAATAAATAATACAGAAGAATGATGGCTAAAAATTATAGAATTGTGCAATTTTAAATAAATTATTATAATTTTATGCTATATTTCTTATATAATAAGAGATTGTGCACGACGAAACGCATTTATCGATATAATCACACTATATACATATATGTGACAACGTTACAATTTTAAGTGAATGTCTGTCTGTCCATGAATTATAAAATGTGGACCACTTAATCTTAAAATGGGATGAACAACCTATTATATATAGCGATATTGGTATCGATTTCAAAATAAATACTTGCTCTCATTTTATCATATGCTTAAAACATATTATATAATAGTAATCATTAAAAGTAATCAAAAGCATATTTAAGTCGTTCAACCTCTTTTTTGTTCGCCAGTTTTCCTCAATTCTTAAGATTTTGTGACATTTGATGTCACCTTTGCTACTATAATTTGTATAGAGTTGAGTAATTTGTAACCTTAACATTCTATTTCAAATTTTATAAGACATGCAGCGAGATACATACGTATATAAGACACATAATTTGAAATATAATTTCCTCTAATGCCAAGGTTTATTACAATAGAAATCAATTGTTAATAATAAATCATTAATTTTATCGCTATAATAGCTAACCATAATGTCTATATTATTACTAAATGAGTTTTCTTATTTTGAAAGAAATCGATTTGTTTTTATTTTTTCAATATTAATCATTATTATTAGTTTTGGAATGCAGAAGTTCATTGGAACAGTAGCATTTATTTTTCCGAGTGTTCAATAAATTATTTTCAGTGAGCTATTCACACTTAAACAGATATAATCAAAATAAATTATCACTAGTCTTTATTATTTTTACAAAAAGACTGTAATTTATATAAAGATAAGGTCAGAAATTGATATAATTTGAATCAATTACCTTCAAAACATTATTTTGTTTCTTATCTTTGCCATCATAAGCGTATAAACTACTTGTACATTGTTCTATTCCATTCGAGCATGACAATAGTAGTGACTTAGAAAATGCAAAATTCTGCTACACCTGATGAATAGCTTTAATCACTTCACCATATGTTTACCTCTTCAAAAGTTGTAGAAGATGTCCAAATTTTCATAATTGGATAGTTAAAATTTGAAAATTCTGAAAGTTTCAAAATTTCAAATCAAAAACACTAACATATTCTCTTAGTTCAAGTTTATATTCGAATTTTGAGATCTACGGAATGAATACCAGCATAAACTAAGTTATGATTATATTATATCCTTTATAGATGATACTAGATTATGAATACAGGTTGGCTTTAAAACTTAAAATTTCAGAGCTTACCACAATATGTTTATCATAATTGTTCTCAACAAAAATGGAACTTCAACGTTCATAGAGTGACTTATTTATCGTAGACTATAGTCGGAGCTTATCTCTCCTGTTTTTAGCTACTATCTATGTAAATTCCAGGATGGTAAGCTAAATACTTTATTAAACTTTTTAATAAATTATTTTAATTAAAAAAATCAAATTTGTGTATTTACATATTATTCAATCATCTCTGTTAAGAACTACTGCGTTAAGTTACACACATGTTTTTTTTTTGTTTGCATACACATGTTTACATTTCTTGGAAACTTTATGGTCAAGTCCATTTCCATTTTTATCTTGTTATTTTGGTCTATAACTAATTTATTTTTCTGTCAGTTATGTTTCTTAAAGCTTTCGGTAAACATTCTTTCAAAATTCTTCGAAGGGTTTCATTTATGTTGTTACTTCCTTGTAATTCTTTCTGTATATAAAGTATGGTTAAATTTTAAGAGCCGATGTTGATTTTGAATAAAACACAAGTTATTTAGGAAACTATTGTTAATTCTGTTTTTTTATGATAATATACCAATTATGTATGGAACAAAATACCGGCCAAATGGCCGCCGCAACCTCAGCGGCACACCTCCAACCGATGATCTATTTTCGATGACGCTTAGGCATAATTGAGGTTCTATGCCGATAATGTGCCGAATTATCTCATCCTTTAGCTCTTGAATTGTTGCTGGCTTATCGACGTACACCTTTTCTTTCAAATCACCCCAAAGAAGGAAGTCCAACGGTGTCAAATCACATGATCTTGGTGGCCAATTGACATCGCCACCACGGCCATTGATAACACGGCCATTGAATTTGTCGCGCAAAAGAGCCATTGTTTCGTTAGCTGTGTGGCAAGTGGCACCGCCCTGTTGAAACCACGTATCGTCCACATACATATCTTCCAATTCGGGCCATAATAAGTTCATTTTCATCTCACGATAGCGAACACCATTCACATTACCGCCTGACCGGCCTTATTAAGCAAAAAAATACGGCCCGATGATGCCGCCAGCCCATAAACCGCACCAAACAGTCACACTTTGTGGGTGCATTGGTTTTTCAACAATCACTCTTATATTATGATTCGCCCAAATGCGACAATTGGTCTTATTGACGAATCCACTGATGTGAAAATGTTGCCATTTCTTGCCACTATTCTGACCATTGACGACGTTTTGGAATGGTCAAGAGGATTAAGTTCTCGAGTCAATTGCACCTTATAAGCGTGTAAATGCAAGTCTTTATGCATAATGTGCATCAACGACGAGCGTGAGAGGTGCAATTGTTGGGCACGAAGACGAGTTAAGGTGGACGGCTCTTCAGCCACACTATCGCCAACAGCAGCAATATTTTCTGAAGTACGAGCTACGAGCATGCACTGGTGTTTTAAAATCTTCTACAGACTCAAACTTTTGCACGATTTTTCCGATTGTACGCACATTTGAACGGTTAAATTGACCCAAAAAATGACGAAGTGCACGATATGCATTTTGATTTGAACGCCCATTTTCATAATATGTCTGAATAACTTTAACACGTTACTCAATTGTGTATCTTTCCATGATTCAATTTGAATTAGTCTGAAATTGAGAAATGTCAAATTAAATGCAGAAAAAACTTGACGTTTAGGTGTGATTCACATTCAACGTCGGAACACGTTTATCTCTTCCTGGTCTGCTTGATTTTTAATATTGCTTTGATCATCTCTGGGATTCTGTCAATGAGGATTATTACCCACTAGAGAATGAAAGTTGTATATTTTTCATCTTACCGATATTCTACAAAACTCCACACTTCATGTACAATTTGTGTTGAGCTTGCAGTTTTAGAAGTGTCAACTTTGAATATTTTTGCTGTCATGTTGTTGTTCAGGTTCTTAATGAAATCATGTTGGAGATAACTTCCTTATCACTGGTAAATCTTACAACGATTTACCACTTTACAATTCGTCAAAAGTTTCATTAATCAAATCAAGAACTTCAAATTTTAAGATCTATGGAATTTCATTTGAAGCAAGTTGATGTTTATAATATACTATCATTTATAGATGATACTAGATTGTTAGTACAGGTTAGCATTAATTACGTGGCTAATACATGTAAACCCCGTTAAACGAACCCTCGGTTAACAAGACGTCGGATCAACGAATATCTTTTTTTTTATACAAAACCTCATTTAACGAATACATACCTCGGAATAATGAATAAAAAACGATCCTCAATCGTCCGATAATACTGTAAAAAACATTAAGATGATTTTTTTTTGCCATTTATTTTTGATTTGAAAGTCTTATATAAGCATTGGACTAAGTGGTATTGCTGTGTTTAAAGTTAATTATTTACGAGAAGTTAAGCGATTTATTTTTAATCAGGATGATGAAAATGAAGAGTTATCATGTATAGAAATATGGAAAAACTACATTACGATGTCTGCAATAAATAACATTGGAGCTGTGTGGATTCAAATCGAAAATAGCAGAATGAACGCAGTTTTAAGCAAATTATGACTCGAGGTAGTAGACGCAATATCTGATGCAACAGATACTAGCAGCATAACCAGTGATATTGCGATAATGACAAAGCCGATATTAAAGAAGGACGAAAAGGGTACCCAAAAATTATTAAATAACATAAATTTCTACTGCGATGTTCAAGTAATGCTGGTAGAATCACGTTCTAAACCATCAACATAGGTCACAAAAAAATTTAAGCTAACACACTCTGAATTAAATTTTTTCATAAATGGATGTAAAATAGGAGATTATCAGAAATAATGATAAAAATGAAACAGAGGATTTACCAAATAACTTATAATACTATAAGGGAAATCGTGTCAATTTCCATAGTAAATGCCAACGCCAGTATGATTTCGTTAAATACAAGTTTCGGAGAAGATTTCTAGATGGCATAACTATACGTTTTAACGACTAACGAGAACAATAAATGGCACGCGAAGTAATTTTTTATTGAAATGATATAATATAAAAAAAACAAATTTTGTTTTATTTATTTGTTATTATTTATAAATATAAGCCCATTTACTTCAAAAATTTCCAATTTCGATTATAAAATTTTTTTTTTTTAAATTTTAAATTTTGGTTTCGTTGAATATAAAAAACTGCAGTTAAAAAATGTAAGCATTTCGTTCAACTACTACTAGTGCCATCTTTTTATCTTCTCCGGAATTATATCATGTTGACACATAATATCGACGTGATTTCCCTTATAGTTATTATAAGTTATTTGGGATTCACTCAATCGAAAAGGATGTGTTATAAACAAATTACGAGATTGGGAAAAAAAACAAGACAACTTATAATCGATAATTTTTTACAAAATACAATTTTTATACTTAAAACATTATTTTTATTAAATTTGCACTTCAGGAACCAAACTAATAATTTCTTATATAAAACCATATAATTTGATACCTTGATTAACATATCCTCACTTAACGAACCATTTCCAGAAATCAAATTCCTTCGTTAAGCGAGGTTTACCTGTAAACTAAACATTTTAGAGCTTACTATATATGTTTATCCTAATTGTTCTCATCATATAGATACGATACGGTTAATAATCGAGGCTAGTAGAACTACTCCAAGATAGTAGGCATAATACTTTATTATACTTTTATATAATTTATTTTAATTAAAAAAAATCAAATTTTTGTATTTATTATTCAACCATCTCTAATTTTAGGTACTTATGCTAGGCCATTGTATTTCGTTGAATGCTGTATGGATCGAATTCATCCCTTGATTATCTAATTTTCACATATGATTATTGGCCCGTACCGTGTCAACAATCTGATTCCATTGGTTTTGATACTGTTGTAAGCTACGCCGTGGAGCCATCGTCGCCGACAGCGACCTCTTCGCCTACCGAAAGACGGCTCTCCTTTCGAAGATTCGGTTTGAATCATCACGCAGAACGTGACCGAGCCAGCGTACTCGCTGTCCTTTGATTTGATGCATGATATCAGGAATTTGCATTAAATTTCTATGCCACCAATGTCGCGTTTGCCAACAAATTAGAATACTTACAAAATTATAAAATTAAACTCATAACAATCGAGTACTTCAGTTTATTTCACTTTGTATGTAATGGAGTTTCCAACATCTCGGAACATTTCTAGAAAAAATTTAATTAATTGAATTTATGTGATCTACAGTGTAATTTGATCATCTCTGAGATTTTGTCAAGGACGATTATTGCCAGCATCTTAATTGTTGTATGTTATTGAGGGAGATGGCTCATCAGATCTCTATACTATATATGGTATCATAATTGTATATTTTTCATTTTAGCAATATTCTACCAAAACTCCACTTCATCTATTGAACTTACAGTGTTAGAAGTGTCAACTTTGGAATATTTTTGTTATTATATTATCTCATCCAACAGTATTGTTGTTTATCTTCTTAACAACTCTACAATTTATATAATACCTTTATTATTGATAATACATTGTTTGTTATTCCATTCAAATGCATTTAAAAATTAGAAGATCTTAATACCATTATTCTAACATACAGAAGTAACAGTATTAACGATCAAGTGTGGGTTGACTTACTGTGCAGGTCAGCATCAAATAAACACTGGATGTTGAGCTGAAATTGATTAAGAATAGACTTAGTATGCAAAGCAAAAACAGTTTGGCTAATAGATCTTGAATTTAATATTAATTCAATAACCTTGTCAAAATTATGCCGATGTTAAATAATTCCTAAATTATTTCTCGCCAATTGTATTTGTTGTAAAGTTTAACTCCAAAGCGAATGTACATTACAGGAAAATGACTCAGACTAGTTTAATTTGTTGATTGTCTAATGGATGTTTTTCTAAATGCTCTGTTATTGTTTCATGGGAAAATTGAATGTATTATAAAACTGATTATAAACTATAGCTAAACGATTCGAAATTAGTAAATTAATGATCGAAGGGCACAATCTTTATATAACAAAATGGTAGTTCAATGGTTCTCACGATTCACTACGCCAACTATATACTGATAGTTCATATAGTAATGAATCTAACCATTAGACCACTTTAGCCACTATTATCACTTTAAATTATTATGTATTGTCTGATTATAAAAACAAACAAAACCTTAATAAAATTCCTTTCTAAATATTAGCATAACATATTAAATCACTCTCGTATGTACCACTTTAACGCAAATAAAATAAAGAAAATTAACAGCTTTTCACCTTTGAAATTTATGATTCTTAAAGCCAACAACAATAATCAGAAAACATAAATCTTATTTGCAACTACATATTATACGATATATATAGCTTATGTAAACTAAGCTAAACACAACAATCTTGATTGTTTAATTAATATAATTCAATTTTGTAATTTGTTTAGTAGACCTGTGAAACACTATAGGATTATCTCAAAGCCATCATGAATTTTTTTATATAATAATATATTAATTAAATATGTATAAGCCAAAGCGTTCCACGAGATCAATTTTTTGATTTGAATGTGGAATTTTTCGTTATATAACGACAGTTTCTTCCCCAATATTCAATTAAAAACCAAAAACTGTAATAATGTACCAACGATACTTCAAAGTTCAAGCTGTTCCAAGTACGTAATAAACTCCTTGCCATACTTCTTATATTTTTAATACATTATTTGGGGAGAAAGTTTAAATGAATATTGTCTGCTATATGTTGTTAAGGTTGGACTAAATATTGTTTCTAATGTTTTTATAGATTAATCGGTTATTGCATTTCTTCCGTAACATGAGGAACAACATTATTTGTTTGTCGACAGCGGTGGTTGAACTTTGTGATTTAGAATATGATTTTATGTTATAATTGTTAACGTTAAGTAATCGATACACAAATGTTATACAATGTGGTTTCGTTTGAAACAAACGGGTAATTAAATAAAAATTAATTGTTGGTTATTCTTATATAAGATTATATGTACATCTACATTGTATGACATAGTTAACAATTAAAATTGTACATGTATCTTAATTCATTTCATTTATCCGTCACAGGCCTATTTTATATTCAAAATGTTTTATTAGTTTTGGGCAAATATTGCATTCGAGTTTTAACAACTTTTCAGCTTAAGTTTGGACTCTGAATTTAACCTGATGTTAAATAGAAACATTAATCAGTCTCAATACTTGTAAACAAATACGTTTTCTTAGCTCTAAGATCTAAAGCTCGGAGAGGTTTCCCAAGCTAATTTACTGAAAAGTGAGGAATCTGTTTTATAATGATTAAAAAAACTCACTGTACAACAACTATCTAATGTGTTTAATAACATTGGCTAAATATACAGAAAAATGGAAAGTTAGGGTTAATTTGGTTCACTGTCACAAAAACCATCATTTAGAGTAGCGTAGCAATTGTTAACAGTTTTGCAATCTCACAACTATACTAAATGTCAACAACATCGGGAGTTTTTAACTCTCATCTGAGTTATAATTATAGTAGACGCATTAGTACTTAGGATCACTCAATTGCATTAACTTTATCCTTCAGTTAAAACAAAATATTTGCATACCCATATCACAAAGTAATATGTATCTTTGTACTTAAACCAATATTTAAAATCTTTCATATTATGACTACACTTCGAAGTTAACTGCACTTCTCGCCAAAATATTCCAGATATTTGAAAATCTTGAAATATTCGTTTCTGGATCAATTGCGAATTATTTAAGGCACTGGACGTGAAAGACTATGACGGAAGTCATAAGAGTGAAATGCGCTACCATATCCCCAGATGTCCAATTTAACTGCCCCTTACTAATGACGTGGGCAGCCAATCTTACAGACGTCCCTTCGAACTTTGTGTTTCTACCCAGCTGCATCATAACTATGCCTAATGGACCGCATAATGGGGTTCCAAACGCTTTCACACTTTTATCAGACAGCAATATAAATTATGCATGATAACACCAGAATTAAATAAATGGTTTGGCTTACTCTCAGTCCTGATGACGTGAGGAATATGAATTAGAGCGTCGTTTAAAGTAAACAGAAGCATTTCCAAATAGCTTAGTTAATCTTTAATCCAAAATAAAAATAGTTACGATCAACGATTTAATAGTTACGATCAACCACAAACAACGATTTACTGAAAAAATATAGTGTCCAGAATTTTTGGACGAGTATAGTGTAGCTCTCTAAATTAAATATTTTCTTGATCTATTAAGCCATAATTAAGGAAAATTCTTCTGTTTTTTTTAATTCTACAGGTTGATTTTTAAATTTATAAAGTCAGTCTCATGTTTCGGTAATATTACGAACGAAACATGAAACCCATACCACCACAGTATATGGTATTTTATGGGTTCGACTGACGAATATAGGTCCGTATACTCCCGACACGAAACTTGGACTGAAAATGAGGAAAGAATGATGTACTTTGCGATCGCTCATGATCTCAAAAAGGCAAGTTATTTCTTTCCTGATAAAAACATCTATTTGGAAACATGAACACATCCACGTAAGACATCCCGAAACCAAATTGACCATGTGTTAATTTCTAAAGAGCGTGGATTGTCGAAGACGTGAGATATTATAAGTCATTAACGAAATCCGTAGGCCATTATCTGTTTACTGCAATGCTACGATGGAAATGTGCGTACAAGTCAGGGAGGACAGGTGAATATACAAGATGGTTCTCCTGTAGAGATATGATAAATGAAGAAACGCATCGAAAATATCAAGATCTTGTCAGCAATATCATAACTCCGTTTACAAGTGCAAGAAGAAACGAAACAGTTCTTGTTAGAAAGACAGCTAAACGCATTTGTAGACAGAAAAAGCGCGAATGGTGGAAAGCTAGGGCCTTAAGAGTACAACTCATCAATGAACGCAATTCGCGTGGTTTCTTTAAAGAAATCACCGAATTGCACTATACCTTAAGATTTCAGTCAACTGCCATACGGGATCAGGATGAAAACCTCTGTATTAACGTCGATGCGGTACTCGATACATGACGTGAACATTTTTCTGAGCTACTTGTACCACACACACACACATATATATATATATATATATATATATATATATATATATATATATATATATATATATATATATATATATATATATATATATATATATATATATATATATATATATATATATATATATATATATATATATATATATAGATATATATATATATATATATAAATAAACATATATATATATATATATATATATATATATATATATATATATATAAATATATATATATATATATATATATATATATATATATATATATATATATATATATATATATATATATATATATATATATATATATATATATCACAAGCGGTATTACCGTCAAATACAGACCGCAGAGATGTTCATTTCGGATCCATCTCCTTGTTCGATTAATTTGGCGAAATCAAGTTATGCCTGAAGAATGGAAAGTGGCCGCGTTATGCCCACTATTCAAGAAAGGTCATCACTTGAAGTGCGAGAATTATCGCGGAATAGCCCTTCTTTGCACAGTATACTAGTTACTGTCATACATTATCTTGGGAAGAATTATCCCTCTGGCGGAGGAAATTGTCGGTGACTACCAAGGAGGATCAAGCGTTTCAGCTACAGATGATTCTTTCCAAGTACTATGAAACATCTCGCGATGTACAGCAGGTATTCCTAGATTTCACAGAAGTCTATGACTCGATCAATCGAGAGAACAGGCTATCGAGAACTTTTGCAATTACTTCTCTGATGTTGGACAAGGAGGTACGCTCTCCCCGTTACTTTTTAATCTCATGTTGGAATAGCTCGTTCGTAAAAGCGAAACAGCTCAAGACAATATCTTATTGCGACAATCCAATCACCTTTTTGCATGTGCAGATGATATCTTAGTGATTGGATTAAATAAAAACATATTAAATAAAAACCAAATATCTGGTCTCTGGTTTAAGATTTTTTTTTTCTGGTTTAAGATACCAAGACGTTTGAAGGAGCAATGAGATTCAAGTATCTCGGATCTCTCATTACTCATGATAATAGTGTGGAAGAGGATATCAAGGTTCGTGATGCCGCTGGCAATCGAGCTTTATATCCTGTACGTCCACTTCTAAAATCAAAATATCTTGCAAATGCGGATAAGCTGAAACTGTACAGAGTGTTGATCAGACCCATTGGCATGTATGGATGTGAGAGTTGGATTGGACCTTGACGGATGAGTTCAAGAGATGGCACCAAAACGCAACGTTGATGGCACACGCCGAGTTTGTTTCAACCACGAGATCAGGAATTTAATGGAAATTCTTAAAATCGTGCATGAAATCAAAGGACAGCGAGTACGCTGGCTCGGTTAAGTTCTGCGTGTTGATCCAAACAGAATGACACAGTAACCTTTGAAGAGAGAGCCGTCTTTCGGTAGGCGACGATGGTTCCACGACGTAGAGAGCGATCTGGCATCTTTTGGTTGCTTGCAAAAGTATGAAAAGCTGGCTTGTGGAAACCGATGGAGTCAAATTGTTGAAACGATAGAGGCCGTTGACAAAAAAATCACAAAATTAGAAGGAATTAACGACTATCCTAATGTATAGCTTTATGCATGCAGCTTCCAATTTTCAGTTACGACTAAACAATAACTTTCCATAATTTACTTTTCAGTTATCCCTTATTTGACGGATGTCGGGTACAACGCTATAGAACTCAGTCGGACATACTTTGATTAGCGTCAGGATCAAATATCGGGATTCAAAAACGAGATTCTGAAAATGAGATTATAAAAAAACTGTTCGATTTATATTCTTTTCGTGTTTTTAGCGACAACAAGTATACGAATCCGTTTTAAAATTTTTATTTAAAATAGAAAATAATTCAACTTAAGATTAATTCATTTTTTGATAATATCAGACACATCTATCAATTGATATATTTGATTTTTTTTATTGTATATATAACAAGAATCCTGTAAATTTTTTCTTTTTGTTAATTTATTTTTTATTTGGGGGAAAAAAGAAAATAAATTTTTTTGAAATATGACTATAATATATTAAATTTTTTTTAATAATTAATAAATTTCAAAAATCTAAAAAAATTGTTTAAAGCTTTTTAGCGCCAAGTTTCATCGGTCCAGCTCGAGTCGCCCGTCGGACTTCTAGCTCACGTTGACGTTGTAGTTTTTTCTCTTCACGCTTTCGTCGGGCCTCATCAATTTTCGAATTATCTACTGTAATTTAATGAAAATTATAAATAATTTTATTCGCTTGGACAAAATAAAGGCAACATACTTGAATCGTCGATTGGTTCAAAATCACCATCCGCCCAAGTATCATTATTCCAGTTATTGGAAATATTTTTATTCGGTTCGGAATTTGCTATCGTCGATATTATTGTGGTTGTAGTTGATTCACCCGGCGAGTTTAGATTATACATTGTTACATTACTCATTTGAATTAATTCATCGTCATCGTGTTTATGATCCTCGGCCTCTTCGTTTGGTTCCTCTTCCAGACTACCCCATTCTTCATTATCCCATCCATCTTTTATCTCGGTAATATTACTAGCAACATTTAAGCCTACGTTATTAGATGGACCAGCGGTAAGTGGACTACTCGGATCTTGTGATGTGTCCATATCGCCCCAATTTTCATTATCCCAGTTATCAGCACCATAATCTGATGCCGATACGGATGTATCATTACTTTCGTGTTCTAGCGATGTCATTGATGTGACACTTGATGTAGTTGTTGATAAGCTACTACTTGACGGTTGTTCTAAAGCGAAAAGGATTAAACATTCAATTAAAATAAATTAGCAATACATTCAGGTCATAATATACAGAAGCATAAGCAAAAACATAATTTAATAAATTTTAGCTTAAGCCATACCTAGCGAGGCAGGTTTACTCAACGTCTTACTAGTTAAAGGTGGTCGCGGTGGTCGTGATGAATCGCTTTGACTTCGATAGAATTTGGCTGTAACGGCAGTCACAGCCCAACCGGCCCATGTCGCTGCCGCGTTACCCAACGATGGTGTTGCTGTATGGACATCTGCTTCTACAATAAATTTTGTCCATGGATCACGGATGTTTAATAAGAAAATTAAAATATTTAGAAATAACAATTACCCATTGTTTCGCGTAGTGTAGGATCCTCCGAAACCCGTTCCAATTTGCCTAAAAATCCTCGTATTGCTTTAAAGGCAGGATCACGAACCGATTTTTCTGGATCGACAGTTAAAGGACATAACGCTGGTAGTACCCGACTCGCGACTTCATTTAATAAAAAATATTGTTGTGTTGCGGCAAGAGCCAAAATACCAGCTACCCGAGCTGGTGGAAATGGATCTCGCATAGCACGTATAAAAGCCGATACTAACACTCTCTGTCGCACTTGTGGATGTAAATGTGGTGCTATTTTACCTAAACAAACGGTGGTGTTAGTTCGAATACCGCCTTGATCATCGCGTGCTTGTAGCCGTGCAAAATGTCGTAACACCTCAACATTTAAATTGTTATAGTTAAGTTTAGGTGCTAAATGTATGATTGATTTCACCGTTTGTTCCCGAATCGTTGGATTCGTGTCTAGAAACCCATGCGATATTTGTGGAAATATTTGATCATTCACCACATTTGGCTGCAGATGGGCTATAAATAATTCGAGTTGTTGTAATAATCTCGATCGAGTAACACGATCAGTGGACGAGAATAATTTCACTATAACGGGGACAATTTTTTTCTGATAATCTGTCTCCTCTAGTAAACGGCCTAATTTAAACATTGGTGTTAGAACCGCCGAGCCTGCATCACCATACTCGTATGCGGTTATTAATTGTGGTAGTATTTTATTTTTGCAAACATTTTGCGGAAAATTATCTAATTGTACAGCTAATCCATTAAAAAATCGATTTTTCTCGGTTTTATCCTTAATTTGAATTTCCTCTAAAAATAGTAATGCATCAACTAAATCATTTTTAAAAAATCCTCCAGGTTTACGACATCGAGTTATAATATCAGCAGGATTCGGTCTACTTGAAGGATTAGCACCAACTAATTCACAATATAATGGAGTTAATTGTTTAGGAATCTGTGAAAAACCAATCAAATTAGAAATGCTCAGTAAAAATATAAGATTAACATTGCTTACAGTTTCAATATCCTTTAGATTATTACGAGATTTTAATGGCCCATTAAACGATTCCCACATAAGACATCCAAGTCCCCACATATCAGACGAACATTTGGTAGCCGATTTTAATTTGGCCTGATCGGTTTTCTCCGGTGGGTCGTAAATCTCTAGTAATGGTGGAACTTTAATTGGTGGCGTTGGACTAGCATCCACTTGTGTTACATATTCTAATCCACCCAGTTTCCATTCTCCAGACGCATTCACAAATACCGACCATGCGGATACATTATTATGTCTTAAATTACCATCATTATTTAAAAATGATAAAGCTCGCTGAAAAACAAAGAAGTTAATGCGCTTTTGATCAACACACTTTATAAACTACAAATACTTACAGTAATTTGAAATATTCCCCATGCTAAATATAAGTCACGTTGAGGTCCCTCTTTTTCTAAATTTTGTATATAATTACCTAATGGTTCCACTAATTCAGTCGCTACATATAAAATTTTATCTGTTTCTAAACTATCCAAAAATTGTAATACACTAGGATGACGAAGTGTCTTTAAACGTTTCATCGAAGATTTGGCAATTTCAAGCTTAACATCTGTCCCATTTTTGATATCGTAAACAAACACCGAGACCTCTTCATTTGTATTTTTGCGTTTTGCTTTATGTAAATTCCATATACATTTCCCATCGAATCCAGACACTTGCTCACCAATTTCGTATGGAAAATCTTTGGATGAATCACGAGAAAAAAAAGACCACATATTTTTGCGTTTTTTTGTTAATTAAATTTTTTTTTCGATACAAAAACTTTATTTTTTATTTCTTTGATTGTGCAGAAAGAAGAAATTTAAAAAAAATTATTTTATTTATTATATGGAGATAGAATAAATATTTATTATACTGATATATTATATTGGAATATTTTATTATTAATTACGATTATTACAAAAAAAAACTAAATAAATTAAATTAACTTAAAACATATGTAAAAATAATTTTTTTGTGTACAATTTATATGGAAATTTAACCTAAACAAAATTTTTTTCTCTTTTGACACAATATTCTTCCAAGATTTTGTCATTTTCTTTGACGTATCAGTCGGATGAATAACAAATGCCATCTATTGGTAAACATTGTGATGTAAATACAAAATTGTACTAGAGCTGCAACTTGTCATTGTATAAGACGGAAATTTTAGATCATATTTTATTTTTTCAACTTCAGACTCGAACCATTAATACTAAGAAACAATATATGGTAATACCTTTGAGTATTTATATATAGAGAAATCACGTAAAATACAATATTAGCTTAATAGATGTCGTTACCTACCCGATTTTTAATATTTTTTTTTTATATTGTTTTGCTATGATCGTTTTCGCAATATTCCGTTGTACTACAATCGTATACAGACATGCGCATTGCATTTTTGAATTATCTTCGTATCTCGTTTCCTTTGTAGGTGTGATTTCAGTGTTTTTGAATTTAAATTTCGGTAGATTGAAACTATTTTATAATGTCAAGTATAAAAAATAATTTCTAATATCTGAAATGGATTCATATTTTTTAGAAATAAGTTTACCTATTTTTTAAACTAGATATTAAAAAAGATTATCCAATTTAATAATATATTTTGGTTGCTTTTAGGAGCAATTTGGTTTAAAATAGTTAGTATGTTCTAAAATGTCATTGCTGTTTGTCCCGAAGTTTTCACTTTATGATTTTTGCGGTGATTCAGTTAAAATTTATCTTCCGATTGATATATGTTTACATATTTTTTATGAATTGAATAAAATTCAAATTAAATAAAGTTTAAAGTGATAATTTCAATTAAAAATTTTATAAACATTTTCAAATTATGTCTTCATACCCGTGTGTTTATGAAAGGTGTTTAAATATTTGCAGAAGTGGAAGCTTTTTATCGTTTTTCAATTTACCTACTGATAAAAGAAGAAATGTTTGGATTAAACATTCTGGAAATAGACATTTAAAATTATCCGCTGAAAATACAAAATCACCGTTAAAGTTTTGTGAGAATCATTTTAATGAAGCAGATATTAGAATTTTGGGCACGAAAAAAGTTTTAAGTAAGAACGTTTATCCAATATCATTTCCGAATGTGTGCAGATGTAATCAAAACGTTTTCGATAGTGAATGCAGAGTCCTTCTAACCACTCCGAATTTAAAAATAAGAAAGGGTATTAAAAGAAAGCTTATAGCTAGTGAACCAGTATTATCTGTGCCGGAAATTACTGATGATGCTTTAGAATCTCATAAACAATCGCCATTTCATGATGATCATCATTTGTCCTTAGAAGTGAATCGATCTGCTGGACCAAATTTAAAAGTTTATTCAAATCGTTTAAAACAAATTGACTTTAATAGCAACTATGAAAATAATGAAATAAATGAAGAACAATTTCCTATAGTGCATTATATAAAAAAAAAACAGTGCAATAATTTACCTTCTTGTTCTACAGTTCCTCGATTTTTATTCAATTCTCCAAAAAAAAACAAATCAGAGCCATTCCAAAATTTTGTTAAAAATAAAATTAATGAACTATTTAGCAGTAAAAGTGATCCTGTGCGAATATTTATACTGTCTCAGTTGCACCATAAAACACATTCCCACTGGCAAAATGACGAACGAGATTTGTTCTTGAAATTTTACTACAAATCTCCTTCATTGTACAAATACCTCTTAGAATTAGGATTTTCAATGCCCGCCGTATCAACCATTCGAAGATGGCATTCGAATATTATTTTCTCGCCCGGACTCATGAAGAGTGTGACAGATATGCTTCAAATCAAAAGTACACAACTTTCCAAAATGGATAAAAAGTGTGTTTTGTTGTTCGATGAAATGGCAATAAAGCCTGAATTAGAATACAGCTCGCCTGAAGATATAATTTACGGATTTTTAGACCATGGTCATTTAGGTCGAATATAATTGCAACACATGCTCTTATTATTATGCTACGAGGATTAAACAGCAACTGGAAACAGACTCTAGGAATTTACATTGGAAATGTCAAAGGCAATGAACTGGATAAAATTATTTTAAACTGCCTCTCTGATATAACACGACTAGGGTTCGAGGTATGTGCTGTAAACTGTGACCAAGGAAGTAATAACAGAAGTTGTTATAAAATTTTGGGTGCATCGGTATCTAAGCCATATTTTTCCTTCAATGAAAGACATATATTTCTGTTATATGACGTGCCACACTTGATCAAAAGTATTAGAAACCGATTAATTGATGCTGATATAATAACACACTTTGGAAGAGTGTCTTGGAAAGTTTTGGAGAAATTGTTCGACTTTGATGAAGGCACCATTAAAATATTTTATAAATTAACAAGGGAGAATATTCGTCCCAATGCATTTGAGAAGTTATCCGTAAAATTAGCAACTCAAGTATTCAGCAGAAATGTTTCTATGGGCATTTTTGCTGCAATCGCTAATAATTTTTTTACGGAGGCCGAAAAGAGTACTGCTACAGCAACAGCTACATTTATTGGTTGGCTCAATAAGCTGTTCGATAATTTAAATAGCGCAACTAAGTTTTCAAGAAATCCAGATAAATCGCAATCTCTAAAGATCAAAAAGATATTCTTGAAAATCTATGTAAAGCATCGAAAGAAATAGCAACATGGAAATCGGTTGGAAAAATGACAATACCATATTGTTTTACTGGCTTTCAACAAACCATTAATGGTGTATTGGGTCTATGGAAACACATTTCTAAGGATTTTGAACAAAAGTACTTAATAACATCCCACCTTAATCAAGATCCGCTAGAAAATAATATTTCTATGATTCGTACAAACCGAGGTACATACGAAAAAAATCCTTCGGCTCTTCGTGTTTGCAAAAATCTAAAACTCATATGCTTCCAAAATTTAAAATCATCAACTCTCAGCGGCTATGAATATTCCAACGCTAAAAATTTGTTAGAGCAAACATCGTCTACTTCACGTTTGAAAACAGATGATTGTGAAATAATTGATATTGAATCTGATTTAGACACCGTTGAAGATGGAATGCTTCATGAAGAAAATGACATACAAGATATCCTTGATATCATTCACGAAAATAAACAAATAAAATGTGTCGCACTGCAAAATTGCGCAAGTGCTTATGTAGCTGGGTGGTTGGCACATAAATTTATTGCTAAAACGAAATGTTTGATTTGTACCAACTATTTTAAAGAAAAGCATAACTTTGATAAGAAATCAGCAAAACTAATAAATTTACGAGCGTATAAATCGAAGTTTGTGGAACAACGACTACCTTGCGGAAGCTTGATTACACCGACTGATAAATTTGAAAAGGACTTGAAGGATATTGTTACGATTTTCGATTATTATTTCAAACATTTTAAATGGAAAACACAAGTATCGACTAAAATGACATATGTAATTTTAAAAAAACAAGATTTTTTTAGTCACTGTGAGGCCCATAAAGATGAAATTTTAAGCTTCATTGTTAAAATTTTGATTAGATTTACCATAAAAAATTTTAATAATGCACTTAAAGACAATTCTGTGAAAAGTAAAATATTGAAAATTAGATCAAGTAGATTATCTTTCAATAAAAAAACTAAAACTTTAAATAATAAAAATAATAGGAAAACAAATTATGGGCGGACAAAATATTTATAAATTTGAATTAATGAATCGAGATTTCGATTTTAGTTAAGTTTGTATATAAATTGGTTTGAAAAATTATAATGAAATGAATCTTTTATTTTATATACAATATGTTTTCTATAAATTTATATAATTTATTTTGAGCTGTTATTTATTTCAAAAGAGTTCACGTGAAACTTGTAATCACTTTAAAAACTAAGCCCGTTTGAACCTTACTATTTCTATGAAAGTCACGATGTGCGTACATATCCGTAGCGGGTTGTTGAAAGATTTCTTAAAGTAGAACAACTTTACGATAAGCGATGATGTCTCATTTAAAAATAATGGTTCCGCCAAGTAGAGCACGATCTTACATCTTCTGTTTGTCAACAAAAGTATGATGAGATGGCTACTATTTTTTGTTGTTGTTTTATTCATAATTTAAATTCATATACATATGTAAACTATACCAACAAAATTAGGTAACTTACGGATATGTAATCATTGTCGATTTACTCATCTTCTACATTTTGGTTTTTAATAACAATTTAAAAAGACTTGTTCATTTCGTGACGCTAAGAATAAATTCTTGTCATAAAACGGCCACATACTGGTCGGTCATACCAATAACGAGTCGTTTCTCCCATGATCGAATCTTTACATATGCACCCCAATTAGAATTTTAGACAACAATTATTTTAGATTCTTTCCTTGCTTTACTATCCTCTACCGACGAACTCAAAAAGAAATAAGATGAAACGAGGAAAGAATTATAGATTATAATATACATCAAGTTAAAAGAAGTCAAATTACACTAGTAATCAACAAGCACAATCTGCTAGTCACAGAAAGGAAATAGCCAAAATAATATTCATTACCATACAAATACAAATTCGACTTGTCTAAAAATAATCAATAAATACTCTTCTTGTAATATAAACAAATGAATTACGAGTATATTTTTGATTTATCCCATTTTTATTCCATAGATCATCCATCCACACAAAATGTTTTATAAAACAGAAATTTATATTTAAAAAACTGAAACTAATAAAAAACGATTTTTGGTTTAAAAACAAAAAGATAAACAAAATTTTGTAAATTCAAGATTATTTTGAACTCTTCTTTTTACTTTAACAAAAATACCTATTTTACGTAACGCCGATTGTTGCGCTCTACTCATTGAGTGAGAAGATATTGTAACTTTTTTATTTTTTTTATAGTTTCTCTATATGTATATACTCAAAGGTAATACTTACAATTCAATATTATTCGTACGGCGACCTTGTGAAAGTTTAATTATTTAATAATTTGTCGAATTTGTTTAAATTATTTAATTCGATTTTTAAAATTTATTTGTATATTAATTTTTCCTTCCAAAGGTTTTAATGACTTTGATTGAACACATATAGGAAAAACCATAGAAATATATAATATAGAAATATATAATTAATATATTTCTATGGGAAAAACCACCGAAACTGTATTCTCGAGTATTTTATTCTACGTAGTATAGCCTACACTGCTTCAGTACGAACTGACCTAGATTAAAAGAAATGGAATAAATTACCAGATAGCTTCCTGGTATGCTTCAAAAGAAGGAATAATTACACGTACTCATACTCGGATATGTTGTATAGTTAGATTTAGGCTGGATTTACAGAAATGGAATCTTAAATTCTATTTAGAATACGATCACGAAATATTTAGATTTTATGTACTAATCGAACGTTATCTCCCATCACACGAACGACAGTGTTGATAACATATCAATAAAAACTGTTTACTTCTGCATTGTTCGTCTCCACGTTTAATACTATAAAGATATTGCTATTGTCGATATAACATCACATCCCTACTTTATAGCAACATATGTATTATGATTTCCGCTGTTCGAAGCAGAAGGCGTTAATTTGGATAACTATTCATCTCACACATTTTGGTCGTTATAAAAATCTTAATTTTATAATATAAACGGAATCGATAAATTATAAATATTAACAAAATAATTAACAATATGTTTTACACAAATAATTTATAAACAACAAATAATTATATATAAGTATATATTTTTTATAATTAAAACTATTTTTATTTCAATTTTTATCCTCTTAATATACATAAACATATTATGTTTGATTTTTTTAATTTTTATTTTATTTAATATAGTTTTTAAATTATTAAATTTAAGTGTTGTTGTGATAAAGAAACAGAACAGAAATGCTGAATATAAGAATAACCAAAACATTTCTAAACAAAATGAATTTAATAAAAAAATATATAATAATAATTAATAATGATTAGTTATTTAATTTTTATAATAATTACGATTGTATATAAAATAAAAATAAATTTTGTTTTCCTTTATTTTGTTTACATTCTGCTATATTTTCACGCATGTATTTGGAAAAATAAAATTTGTTAGATAATGTTTGTTGTTTTATCAATAAATGTAGTTTTTTTTATTTTTAAATTATAAATTTAATTGTTTTGTGTGAATTAATCAGTTTCGGATTTATTTTAACGTTTTTTTTTTGTTATTTTAAATTTTTATTTTTAAATTACAAATAAAATATTAAATTATTTAAGCTGAAATTATACAAAATTATTTTTGTTTATTAGAGTTTTGATACTGGATTTATTATAGACGATGGTTTCGACTTACCGGCAACAATGCCTATAATTGCTTCGGATGCAAAATGTTTTACATCAACATCGTTATCTCCATTTAATTTATCCAATACTGGTTTTACTTGTGTTTCGATTACACCGGGTTCTAAGTATGGAGATATTTTTTGTAATGATTTTGCTACATTAAATCGAACATTGGGAACTGGATCTGTGGCTAACAAAAGTACTGTTGGTAATAACATTTTTGTTGTGATTTCTATGCCACACGCCTCAGCTAATACATTGATGCAGAAAAGACATGTCATACCTGTAAAATTTATTATCGGATTGATTAATGTTCATCACGAATTATAAACAATAAAAAAAATACTTACGATGAAGGTAATTTTTATTCCGGGCCATGACTAAAATCATTGGAATTATAGCAGTTTCAGCCCATTGTGCGCCAAATTGTTCGACTAGTTTTTTCATATTTAAAGTAGCTGCTTCCCGTATCGCATAAACATGATCACTCAACCATCCCATACATAATCCGCGTAACTGTTTATCAAAGAATTCCTGTCCTAATTGTCCTGCTAACAATGGCATATATTCAATAATCGCCAATCGTACACGCCACTTTGAATCTTCGGCCAATTCAACAATTGCCGGCAATAACGATTGTGATAGTTGTTGAATCCCAATAACGTCGTTAACACTTTCTAAATTTGAAATAATGTTCAAACGAACCTCAGGGCATTCATCTTTTAATTGTACCAAGAATAATGGTAATAAATGTTCGATTGTAATATATCGTCCTAAAATTGGACATAAGCCCATAATAACCGAAGCCAAGGCAGATTTTACATGCTGATTTGGATCAGAAACCAATTCTTTAACGTATGGCAATATTGAAGACATAATAATTTGTTCCTGATTTGCTTTGTCCAAATTACCACAAAAATCTTTTACTTTCGATGCAACAGCTGCACGAACTTCTGCTTCAATATCTTTAAGTAAATATTGGAATGCTGGAACTAAATCAGTTTTGGTAATTTCAGGTCCCACCGCTTTTTGTAATTCAACAAATTTATCAGCAACCATGTAACGTACACGCCATGATTGATCGCTTGAACATTGTCGCAATGTAGGCATAACAAGATGTTCTATATCTTCTTGTTGCAAAAGTTGTGCAATACTAACACAAGCTTCAATGGCTAGTAAACGAACCGAATCTTGATCATCTTGAGCCAATTGGATAAACATTGGTATCAAATCTGATTTTAAATATTCCAGTTCAACAACTTTAGCAAATTCTCCCAATTTACAAGCAGCGGCGCGTCTTACCATTGGTGTCTCATCCTTACATAATTGTCGGAAATTATTTCGTAATTCGGCTTTTACTGCTTGTGATACGCGTGGATAACAAACTGAGAATAATCCACAAGCTGAAGTACGTGATGTAAACCAATCTCCAGAGACAAGACGTTGAAGTGTTGGAATAACATGAGCCTCGAGATCAGTAGCACTATGTTGTGCGGCGACTGTACGTAAAGATTCAACGGCTTTATCGCGTACAACAGTTTCTTCCACGGTAGCCAAGCTTTCTAATGGTGGTATTAAAAACATCGCATATTCTGAGCCACCTACCAAACCTAAAAGTAAATAATAACAGACATTATACTTTATGTTTTCGGGTATATTGACTATTTATGTAAGAAGCTACAGTAATAACATAACATACTTGTAAAATTTCCCAATTGTTCAGCTAAGGCTAATAATACTTCATCCTCATCGTATATTGTTTCAGTTAAAAAAGGAATCAATTCTGTACGGGTACGTTCTTCTCCGAGTGCCAATGCAATTGTTGATAGCTTTTTAATTGAATTTAGGCGTAGCTATACAATACAAAACATTAAATTATTATAACATTGAACACAAATTTCACTTATATTAAATGATGTAATCCTCTAAACCTATTTACCTGAATATCATCATTTTTCAATTCATCTATTAATACCGCGATTGGGTAAAGAGATTCATCGGGACATTTATCAAGGGCAGCCATTTTTTATTGACAATTTTCTGCTTTTCGATATTCTTAATGATTCACACACAACTGGAAAAAAATATTGTAAAATCAAAAAACAATCAACTATATTATTATAGTAACACAAAACTAACGCAATTTATTTTGTTGTGTAAAAAATAAAAGATGTGATTAAATTTAGTATTTTTTAATATTTTTAATTTTTTTACGTATAAACTTGTAAACTCGTATATTTTTCTACCACTCCATTTAGAAAATAAATTTGTAGCAAAGAGCAATGTTAAATTGATTTTTAGTGTGATTATGTTGGTACGAGTAAGAATGTGATTCTTCTCCATTTGGCGACATCTATTATGTAGCATTCATGTAATGTTCGAAATATTTATTTCGATATTGTCAAAATATAATTTCGGTTATTTTTCGAAAAGTTGAAAATATTACGTTGCATTTAATTATGGTGTTAGCGTCTGTCGGCTATAACTATAGACATTTTAAAATGGAAAACAATATTATATCGACAAAATTAAAGAATTCGATACCAATTATCAGTGTGAGTAGTATTTTATTGTTAGATTGTGCATAGGAAATTTACCGGGTAAGTGAACAATTACTTAGTTATAGTTAGTATATAAGCTTTATTGATATAAAATATATATTCTTAAAAACGACTATAACTTTAAAATCAAGATTTTTGCACAATTGGTTCAATTGAAGTTAAATATAACGTAGGCCATGCTTTAAGGCTCTATTCCATGAGAAATATTGACTCAGTAAATATTAAAATGGGAGAATAATACAGATTTAATAGTAGTGTAAGTGAAACAGAAAGCTATCTCAGTCAAACTTGACTGGAAAAATATTTGTGTTTGTGGTAGTGTGACTGCCATAAAAAGTTTAAAATTGAAGTCACACTCAGCCTTCTACATAAAATTTGTGTAAGACAAGAAATTATTTTCGCACACAACCAATTTTATAGTCAAGGGTCAAAATATTAATTGGTAAAATTATAATTGAATTGAAATAAAAAAACTCCAAAAATGAATAATTAATGATTTTTTTGGTTATGGTTTCTTAAATAGTGATCAAAAATCTGCTATATATTGCTATAAATAAATAAATAAACAAGAACGTTGCCTGTCTTTTAGTTGGAGTTTTAATATTATTTTCTCTTTTTGTCGTTTTTGACTGTCAGTTAATTTTTCCCCATGGATTAGAGCCTTAATGGACATCAAAATCAAGCTGGCATACACCCATTTGTTCAATGTTTGTTTTATCCGGACTGAGCTAATCTTTGGAAACTTTCGTTATTATTTATAGTTAAATGTTAATATATACCACAGGTTCCCGTGGAAAATATAATGATCAAGATAGTCTACGAATTTCGTACATATGCTAGTGTACATCCTTGATTTGGTTAACAACGCCGAAAGGTATACGATCTCCGAAAATAGATTTCATGGATAAGAAATAAAATTCAAATTAATATTCTAAAACAATTCAAAACCAAGATCTTATAATGATAACTATAATTTTAAAAGATTGCTTGTCCGCCTGTTTCAGCACTATTTGACAAATTTTAGTCAAAAAAAAAATAATTTTTTTTTTGTTTGATTTTGTCTTTTCTCGCATAAAACGACATAAACTGGCATATTTTTGGTAAAAAAAAATTTTGAACAATTAAATATTAAAAAATTGAGTTGTTATGAACTACATTTAACCCTAATAAAATGATTATATTATAGCTAATATTGCAGACCTGTATGAGACTTATTATTATCAGTCCCCACGAAAAAATATAATTCATCGAATTTCCAAATGCACATATAAACTATCATATAACATTTTTTATTAATCAAGAAGATTAAATATGATAGCTCAGCAAGATTTAAAAGCTTTGAAATTTTAGACAATACTTCTTCTGTTGATGACGTTCTTGTAATTTTATCATTACGTCATCTTTTTTAAAAAATTTGACGTAATAATAAAATTACAAGAAGAACAAAGCAGTTCTTGCAAAGACAGCTAAACGCATTTGTAAACAGAAGAAGCGCGAATGGTGGAAGGCTAAGGTATTAAGAGTACAACTCAACAATGAGCGTAATCCGCGTGGTTTCTTTAAAGGAATAACCGAATTGCACCATACCATAAGATCTCGGTCAACTGCCGTTGGGGACCAGGATGGCCACCTCTTTGTTAACATCGATGTGGTACTCGATATATGGTGTGAACATTTTATGATCTGCTTAATGTTCCACATGTATCACAAGTTTGAGTACCCTTAAATACAGACCGCAGAGATGTTCACTGGGCATCCATCCTTCGAAAAATTAACTATGGCCATGAAGAGATTAATGAGATTTCAAGCAAGCCTATGGCTCGATCAATCGAGAGAGGCTATAGTATGCGCTTGAATATTTAGGAATACCAAAGAAATACGTACATCTGTGTAAAATGACAGTAACGCAGTCATAATGCGGTGTCAAAGTGAGAACAGGCTATCGAGGACTTTTGCAATTATTTTTGGTGTTCTACAAGGAGTTCCGCTTTTCCCGATACTTTTTAATCTCATGTTGGAATGCATCTTTGGTAAATGTGAAACACCTCAGGACAATATCTTATTTCGACAATCCAATCAACTTTTTACATACTTATGCAGATGATATGTGTGTGATTGAATTAAATTACAACGGAGGGAAAAAGATTATTGATCCACTGGAACAGTTTTTAGCTTCCGTTAGTCTCAAAATCAACGAGCCCAAAACCAAATACTTGACTTCGGGTTTTCGAGACCAAGGCGCAATTAATTTCTGTAGTGGTACCCACACGTTTGAAGGAATGGTGAGGTTCAAGTATCCGGGACCTCTCATTACTCACGATAATAGTGTGGAAGAGGATAACAAGGTTCGGCTTGTCGCTGCCTTTCGAGCCTTATATCAAAATATATTGCAATCTGAAATCAAAATATCTTGCAAATACGGATAAGCTGAAGCTGTACAGAGAGTTGATCAGATCCGTTGTCATGTATGGATGTGAGAGTTGGACCTTGACGGATGAGTACGAAAATTCGAGGGAAGAATCATGCGTGTGATATATGGCCCAAAACTCGACGATGATGCACATACCGAGTTCGTTTCAATCACGAGATCAGGAATTTAATGCAAATTCCTGATATCGTGCTTTAAATCAAACGGCAGCGAGTACGCTGGCTCGGTCACATTCTGCGTGCTGATCCGAACTGAATGATACAGCGATCTTTGAAGAGAGAGCCCAAGATGTCGCTGTCAGCATCGATGGCTTCACGGCGTTCAGAGCGATCTGGGATCTTCTAACTGCTTTCAACAGTATAAAGAGTTGGCTCGGAATCGAAACCGATAGTGTCAGATTGTTGACACGGTATGGGCCAACAATGGCACAAATATTAACGAAAATGAATAAAAACATCCTTAATATAAGATAAACAATAAGACTATCCTAGATCGAAACCAAAATTATACTTCCTTTTATATCTGCTGAGCCCTTTAACATTCAGACGAATACAAAAACTTTGAAATAGAATCTTTATCTATAGAGAAAAACCATCTTTTAAATAACCTCAAATCTCAGTCTCCGTTAAATTAAGGATCACTCATCATATGTGGTTTTATAAGTTTAATATACCCTAATAGATTCAGTAGACTATTAAAAAAATCCTCTCTACAGATTTCCTATCTTTCTCCTTCGTTGTTGAATTTAGATATAACCTTAATTGGACAGTCAAATTTCAAATAATTGCAGTTCATAAAATTTATGATAGGATGAGAACAACTAACACCTCTCGTGGAGTGTGGAACTAATATACAGAACGCTGACCATCTCTTTACAATAATTTGGTATGGTACAGTATACATTGTTGAATTCTACATATCCATTTTGGATTAGTTTGTAAAAGTTTGCTGGACTAAGTTTGTATGTCAATACAATATGGGTATAAAACGACAAGAAGTACTCTATTCTATCATCTAATTGAGACGAGATAAAATAACGCATATATATATATACATATATATATATATATATATATATATATATATATATATATATATATATATATATATATATATATATATATATATATATATATATATATATATATATACTGTATATTGATTATTAAACATATGTATATGTAATTTATAACAACATGTACCATAAAGTTATAACCACATAGCGGTTATATACTGTGATTATCCGATAGAACTATCACATCATTCATTTATGAAGCATTTTCAGATTATATAAAAGATAATTAAATTGAATGCCAATCTGAGGTTAGTCAACAGATGCGATTCTATTGGTCAGTATTCGGTATTCTTATAATTAAAGCATCAATATATCAATGTTTAAAAATAAAATATTGATGTATAGATTATTTTCTAACCATAAAATATTTGTGTCACACTATAAATGATCGATATTGAAAAATAAGTCATTTATCATATAAAAAATGCGCGATCTTCTTCGTTTACACGAATTTCTTAAAACATGAAAAGGTAAACATCTTCTAAATTAAAAATCTCCTTTATCGTATTTATGACAATTCAATTAATTTTTAATTTTCTTATTTTTATAATCACACCGATTATATCACGCCGACTTGAACAAGAAACGACATAGAATGAGATGCGCTTATCCATTTTATTCAAAACAAGTTTATTATATACGAGATTTTATATTTCGTCACAGAAGAGTACATCATCATAATCATCATCATGTCTTGTTATTTAATGATAAAGCTCTCTCAGCATCATCATCTATAGTGCAATATATTATATTTTATATATATATTAGCCAAATGATACAGAGAGAGTTACGTTTATTTATTTTTTACTGTCTTAAACGTATTCTTAATATGAAGAAGAACAAAAAAATAAACATTAAGACAAAAAAGTCAAATAACACGATAAAAATGGTATGTAGAAAGAAAATGAATACGACATTTTATAGAGTCGTGTATCGATCAATCAATTTATAACTTTTTATAAGATTTTTATTTAAACATTTTAAATCTGTCGCATGATTATTATAAAGATTTTTGTTCTTAAATTTAACTCTTTTTTAGAACAAAATAATTGAGGAATCAAATCATGATGATGTTTGAGTGAACGAAAGCAGGTGTATTTTAGGATGATTGTTTGTACTTTTTTATTCTATCGCATTTAAAATAGTTAATAAATTGCGCGGGCAGATAGAACTGTGGCATCATAATTAATGAAATTGTAAAAATATAATAAAATTGTTGCCGAAAAATCCAATTTGCATTTTACAATAAAATAAAACAAGAAATCTGTTACACAGTTCAGTTGTTTTTAAATTTTATAATTCATCCCGTGCAACATACTAATAAAACAATTTAAAATGAAATAAAGAAATAAGAAACTAAATAAGAAATAAAACGAAAATTAAATTTATTTTAGCAAAACAAAAACATAGAATTGATTAGCGTACAATGATGATGATTCTTAAATTTCCCATACGCAAGAGTAAGACAGAGGAAGTATAATTTAACCCGTTTACCATATATTTAAGTCATTGTACGAATAAAGTGCATGTTGGAAATTTTCCAAATCGTATACTTGTATGTATTAAGTCATTTAAATACAAAAACATATGGATTATATATGTAGTTTGTAACTTGAGGGAATCTGTGTATTACATTAATTAAATATTATATCAAAGTTGTTGCTTGATATACATATATGTAAGCTAAGCTAAGGAGTAACTTAATTCTTCATAAATGTTTTTAAGATTCAAGAATCTATCGTAATATTATTAATATATGATATATAAATATTATAATATATGAATGACTAATATACTTACAAGGCAATCAATTAAACCATATATACTCCTCTTTAGATAAGACAAGTAAACTTTCGTGTTTGTCGATAACTTTTACAAGGTTGAATGCCTCACCGTCCGCGATTTAAATTGAATTTACTTTATTATTATGGGAAACGAAGACTATATACATATTCCAATATATAAAAATTGCACGCAAAACATATCATATCAATTATTTTGGCATTTCTTGTTTCACAAACAGTGCTCACAAAAAAAGTAACCTAAACTGTCTCATAATGATAAATTAAATAAAAATATTGTTTCTTGTGTGCTGTTTGAAGAAAGAACGTGAGTTTCCTCTCCATATATATATAAGTATATGTATATTACATACATATGCAAGCATTTTACTGGATACTTTTTTCCGTTTTTATTTACCTTCATTCTTTATTTTAATTTTTATCTTTTGAAAAGTCTTAAATACTGACATACAGATAAACATATTTAAAATTAATGCATATTAAAAAGCAAATGATCGAATTAAAAAAATAAAATAAAATTAAAACATAAAAAATCTAACAATTCAATTAGTCTCTTATCTATTGATGTGATTTGAACTTTGAATTCGAGTTTGTTTTCTTATAATTTTTTTCTACTTGCAGATCTTCTGCCGTAGCTTTACAGTGCAATTGTGTTTATGATATATATTTTGGTGTCATTTAATAATCCCAAATAAGACTAGAAGTTTACTAATTTTACCTATAAATTTAAACAAATTGTCAAGAAACGATAACATATTTAATGAAACTTCCTTGATTGGAACCACAGAGACTTTTACCGCACCATTCAATTATAGTGTGCGCGCATCATCATGAGTTCACGTATTTTGTATCATGAGAATTTAATACTTAGTTACATATATACACAGAATCTATTGAACTTCCTTTAAACTAACTAACTAGCATCAATACTGGAATGTCAGTTTACTCTTTTATATATGCATAATACAATTAAAATAAAATATAAGTAACGATTTTTATGTGAAATAATTTACAATAAATTCGAGTACATACACAATTTGAATATTGATCATTAACTAACTAACAAAAAGTAAAATTAAATTTATTATCCAATTTATCTAAAATGATTGGTTTTTGTGAGGTTGTGTAATTTAGTTATAAAGACATTATAAAATTTGATTCATATCCAATTAGTGTATGAGATTATTAATGAGAATTGTATTAGATTGCGCATGAAGATTGTTATCTTAGAAAAAATGAAAACGAAGAAAATAAACATTTATAAAGTGTCATTTGAACTCATGTAGACATATTTACTTTATTGACACTTTATTTGAATGGCTATAACAAAAAGTGAATGCATAGTAGATGTATGTTGTATTTATGAGAAAGTAAAGTATAGAGTCACAAGTGTTTACTATATGAAATTATTATTTTGAAGTGTATTGATTTACATATATAATTTTAAAACTATTTTATTTTTATTACAAAATTTTGCAATCATTTACACAGTAAAACAAATATATTGGCTTTTAAGCTTCATCTTACAATGAAAAAACTTTTTTTCAACGTAAAATATAGTAGGTACTTTAAGTTAATTTAATTTTATAAATAGTTAATTTAAATTTTAAAATTATTTGTGCACATACATTTTTATTCATAATTATTTGTGCACATCAAAAATACTGAAACAAATTAATTTATAATAATTCAATTAGTTATATTTTAGTTCAGAATAGACATAAAAACATTAAACAACAGATCAATATGGGGTATTTACTCCTTTTGACTTTAGAACTTCTGTGAGCCGTCTGGGCATAGAGTCACATTTATTAGTGCTCCACGCATTTATTATGGCGTTCTAAGTGGCTACTTCAGACCTTTCAACAACACAAGGAATTTGTATTTTTATGTACGTCCATATATTCTCAATCACACTTAGATCCGGGCTCTAAGGCGGCCTGCCGGGATGCCATTCAACGACTAAGCATGCATGTACAACTGCCATCGAAATTCGGTTGCTTCAAATAAAAAAAAATAAAAATTTAAAGCAGCTTGAAAAGTGTGCAAGGGAGAGGGCGAAAACGTGCTACAACTGCAAAAGTAGATAAAAGAATAGTTAATCTTCTGAAACGGAACCCTTAAGAAAAAATCCAAAAAGTTCAGAATGATATAAATATCACTCGAAAACTACAAATTACTCACATGACAGAACGAAGGCGACTACATGAGACAAATATCAAAGCCTATACTATTCAAAGAAGCCATTCATAAGCCAAATAAATAAGAGGAAGCGACTTAAATTTGCATACATACCTTCCAACACAAATGTTACACATAAATTCCAACACCAATGTTAGAAAATCTGGTGAGTTCCATCCCACAGCGTCTTCATGAAGTGAATTCAAACAATGGTGGAAATACTTCATATTGACTTAATTTGAAATTCATCCTTAGTTCTTGATATTTAGTCAATTTTATGGATTATTTGTACTATGCAGCACCAATAATTTTGTGATTTGGAATATATTTTAATTTTTTTAAATCAAATATAGAATAAATAATTAATATATATATATATATATATATATATATATATATATATATATATATATATATATATATATATATATATATATATATATATATATATATATATATACCGGGTGTTTCTTTTAAACTGAGACGATCAAATATCTCGAGAAATAGCCACTCTACGCAAAAAATGTCTATAATCAAAGTTTAATCATACCGCGGGCGAAATACATTAGTGCAAAACAATAGTACCCCACCCCCCGCTTTGTAGGTGGGGCGGGGGTAACTTTTAAACTAAGATAGGAAGCCATATTTTTTTATTGCATATACGGATTTTACTACTAAAAGTACGTATGATTTAAATGAAATATTTTGTTCAGTTCATGATAGATGAACAATATTGTAATCGACGAAATTCAATATTTTCAATTTCTTTTTCTTAGAACACACGTATTCGATTCTGCAATACGTTTGAAATAAAATTCGTCATCAAAACAATTTATTCAGTTTTGTAAATCACATTTAACGTTTGTGTTATTTCTTATCTTCATGTTTTTCGATATTGCAAAATAAACGATAAAATACTTTAGAATAGATCGTTTAACTGTGGCAGAGAAAATTGAAATGGTTCTGGTTTATGGAGAAGCTGGCAGTAATCTTGAAAATACTATTGCTATTTACGCTCAACATTTGCCAGATAAGATGGTCTACGTGCTTCATTTGGCCGTACTATTAAACAATTTTTTACTCATGGAAATGTTCAATTAACACAATTTATTACTGATGGAAACAGTCACTGATGAAAATAATGAAATTGCTGTATTGGCAGCAGTGGCTCATAATCCTCATGTTAGTACACGAGAAATAATCATAGGATTGTCCCTCACCAGTGTTTGGAGAATTTTAAAATGGCAGAAGTATCATCCATATCATGTGTTCTTACACCAAGATCTTCATGATGCTGATTTCCAAAATCGGATAACTTTTTGTCAATGGGCACGTGAACAAATACAACAAAACCCCAATTTTTTCGTTGCGTAATGTTCTCTGACGAATCGTCTTTTACAAATCATGGAACGGTTAATCGACATAACATGGATGGTCCTTGGACTGTCAACGTGTGGTGTGGAATAATTGGCAACAAATTCACAGGCCACCACATTATTGAAGGCAACTTGAATAGTCAAATGTACCGAAACTTTTTGGAAAATGAACTGCCAATATTCCTATAAAATTTGGGACTATTTTTTTGCACTAATGTATTTTCCGCGCGGTATGATTAAATTTTGACTATGGATATTTTTTCCGTAGAGTGGCAATTTTTCGAGACATTTGATCGTCTCAGTTTAAAAGAAACACCCGGTATATATATATATATATATATATATATATATATATATACATATATATATATATATATATATATATATATATATATATATAAATATATATATATATATATATATATATATATATATATATATATATATATATATATATATATATATATATATATATAACCCTGTATATATATTTTTATTTTACTAAAATATATGTTTATTAATATACGGGAATGTTTATTACGGGAATGACAATATTGAAATTATCTAATGTTAAGAGATATTTGATACATACAGATAGAAACGTAAGAGAAACAACATTTCTAGTAATTTTTAAAAGCTTTATTAAATTATAAGTAATTGCAGAAAATTTCTTAACTATACCATAATTTCTTTTAGCAAAATTTTTATTTTTAAACTAGATCCTTATCAAAATTTATCGCAGAGAGTTATTTTTTTTATTATAAATCTTTTCGTTAAATGTAATGTATAAGGTATACTCGTAGATAAAATAATTGTGCTTCAGTCATAGAAATTAAATCTAAATTTAATTATAATAACATTCGACCACCCTATGAGAACTTCAATTTCAGCAGTATCTATTGTGCTTTATTGTTATATATGTAGATTGGACGTGTCTAACTTGCGGCCAAATAGAAAACAATCAATCCGTAAAGTGATACCTCACGTAGCTCTATACACGTACTTTCAATTTATTGTATTAAATATAAAATACATATATACGAGTAGATAACAGCATAGTTATTGTAACTATTATTTAGGAAGAAAATTATTCTCATCCTATACAGAAAATTTGCCAGCTTAAATTAAAATCACAGTATATAATTTATATTTTATTAGTTCAAATTAAAACGATTTATATGTATGTAAATAATATAGTATGAAAAAACATAATATTAATTGAAATCTATTAACAATATAAAATAAAAGCAGATTAATCTCTCGCCAGGATTAAGTAGCACCAATCGTTGTCAATTATCGCGGCTTACTTTCTTATACATATTTATAAAAGAAATATACAAATGTAAGTCGTATATATTAGTATCGTATATCAATTATGGTATGCTATATGTGGAGTGTAGATAAAATTATTATTTTAATCAAAAAATTTAATTAAAATTATAATAATAATAGGTAAATTTCATTCAAATCGCGCAAATATTCCAAAAAAAAAATAACAATAACAAAAAATACTTAAACATTTCTTTGAACGAAATGTGAGATAAATGAATGAAGAATAAATAACTGGTGGTGGTGGTGTACATGCGGTATTGATTACAATTTGTACAAGTATCCAACCGCGATATATTAGATTTAAGAACGAAGTTATAATAATAATATATGTTACATGGATAGATAAACAAATCAAAAATTCCAACAACAATACTAATATAAGCATATCAGATGATTAAAGAAATAAACGTATGTATTCTGGTCACGAAACAGCATGTGCGCTTATACCTTTAAATAATATTTAGAATATTCTCCTCAATGAAAATCGTATATAGTGTACTCGTTTATTTTTTAATCTTAAAAAGTTATTAATTTTTATTCAGTAGTAGACAAAATCATTAATTAATTCTTCGGTTAATTTTTTATACATTTTTTAAAAACAGTTTTTGACGAGTAAACCACCTAGTTATGTTTCAATATGCATCAATAATAATTTTTGACTTCAAGTATTTAAAATTTTAAATAATTATTGTTTATGTACGATATACTCGTGTATAGAATATGTACAAAATAATCATTGTTCATCTTTTAGACCTGCTGTTCATTTTGGTTGGATTTGTATATACGTATACATATGGCCAAAATGTATAATATTTAATTTTTCCTACTGTGATTTAAGTGAATATTTTATTCATTTTTATAATGTAACTATAATAGTTAAATTTAATGAATAAATAAATATTGTAATATTCAGTGTCACTATGTGCATCCTATAATACCTGATGATGTTTTTAAAATGTCATTATAATTTAAAACTATCGTTTTGATTATAATAATAATAATAAGTCATTGCACTTTTCAGCTTAATTTTCGACGAAATGAGGTTTGATGATACATAATTCGCTTCTTGGATGAATCTCTCTGTTTTTGGATGATTTTGATTATCTTTATAGATCACGTTGATTTGCATTTGTCTTTGTATATATTTTAGGATTCCTTTTATCCTGTTCCTGTTCCATCTTAGTTGGAAGATGTATAGTTACTTTCTGCGTTTGTATGATCATAAATCAAGCTAAATGTTAACTATAATATATAAAATATGCAAACTTAATTTGAATTCAGATACTTAATTTAGGACTGGAACACTCAATCATAATCGGTTTCATATTTTTGACTAAACCACCAGTTTGACCTTTTATCCTTTAACATTTCTATTTTAATTTTTTCAATGTATTCACTACTTTCTGAGATATTATGATTTATTGTTGCTTTTAGTACGTTATTGTTGGATTGTTTTATTGTTAGATTTAGTTTGATATTGTTGGATTTATCGGTGATAACTTTTTTTTAGTAACAATGTCCTTTCTTCTATTCTAGATCACATATCTCGCGTGCAATGTGGGTTAAACTATCTGAAACGGAGTCTCGTTAATTGTTTTCAAGTGTCAATTTATTTGTTGTATGATCCATTCAATACGAGTTAGTTTACAATAATAATTTAATGATGATTAAATGAGTTTAAGGATAGTTAATTTGATATTTAATTGATGTAAAATATGTTGATACACTACGGTTGTTGATTATTGGTTTGTAAAAATAAACTTGAAGTTGATAATTTGTTGATCAACTTCCTTGATATCAGTTATAAGTACTACGAAACATTGTCATTAATATTAATTTAATATTTTAATGTGCTTATTATATTTTTAAAATAGTCAACGGTTCCAATAAACAGCACTCTTTCCAATCGTGTTCGGTTATTGATTTGTATTCAGAAATTTAATTTCTTGGTGTTATTTTTCCGTTTTCTGTATAAATTTAAAGTGCTTATTAATAAATTAATTTGAAATTATTACAATGGTTTAATTTTGTCTTAAATTTTATGCATACATATGTTAACACCAAACAAGAAATATTTAGTACTGCAATTAATCCATTTTATCTAGAAATGTGGAGTTTTGTGACATTTTGACTGGATTTGTTAAATGAAGTTTAAGATTTATCACTTGATTCTGCACAGGTATGAACAATTTATTTATTTATTTAATGAACTGAATTAATTTTGTCAACCATACACCCTATTTTGAGCTACTCACAATTTTACTTTGAGCGTTAAATGTCGGTTGTGGTAACAAGATAAATTGTTCAACTTCAGTGTCACACCGATCAAATTTTGTCCTTAAACTATACATATCCCCAAAAATGATTTTTTTTCGATATCATCATATATGTATTTTATTTGGTATTGTATTTTATGTGGTATTTGATACCAAATCTGTCTTTGTAAATAAACTTTAAAAAGATCTTGTGCCGCAAACAAATATGTATACGAAATGCCACTGATCCATTTAAATTTGCGAAGATCCATTTAAATCCATTCATATCTGTGCCAATTCTAAAAGAGATAAAATACAAATAATTATTGTGTGCTGGTGACTTCTCAATCGTTAGTCGAAAAATTATGAGAATAAATATGCATATGTCTATCATTTGACAAGTATGTATATGTTACGGTTAAAGCCCGAAATGCGGCGAATGTCCGAATTTACCGGTAAATGTCCGAATTTTCCTATCCGTTTGGTAAATGTATGTTCAATCTACGTTTATCTGCAAATTTAGACTACACGGAAAGAAATAATTATGCATAACTAACATAAAATATGCATATACCCTATCGTTTTCGAGCCTAGTAGAAATTGACTCAAAACATGAATTCGTTTGCATATTATAAGCAAATGAAAAATTTCAGATATTGAGTATGCTTTACATGAAATGAGCAACAAGCGCATGAAATTTTCTAGAAAATTAAATTGAATTCATGCTATTTGTACATGAATATTTAAGTAAATTTTAGTTAAATCATGTAATTATTGCATATAAATTATGTTTTAAATACTCAAATAGTCTTCCAAATTTTCTAGAACTATGTCAAACTTTACTTAAATTTATAGAATTATTTGCATGATTCAAGACTAGTTATATTTATTATAAGAATTCTATCCTACATAATTCCAGTATTAATTTTGCTTATTATTGTTTCCCAAATATTAAAATAAAAAACCCAAATTAGTTTAGTTGTTATTAGAATTTAATCTTTTTTTTAAAATATATTCTGATAATAGACAATTAAATTTATTTAATAAAATATTCATTTATGGTAAATTTACATGGTAAACCACTGAGCAATTTTGTTCTTCCGTACATTCTTTGGCTAGCTGCTTTTTTCATTGATTGTATTTAATTCTGAGTGTTAGATCGTGAGAGTAGACCGAAAATCATCAAGAGTTATCACAAGCGACATGATCTAAGTTTCCATAAAAAACTTTCCAGAAAGATGGCAAAAATTTGTTACCGTATTCGAAAGCAGCTGGTCTATAAAAGTTGCTTTGTTCATTCAAGGCCTATAAGGGCCATCCTATATTAGCCACCATTTCAATAACATGGTAATGTCTTCAAGTTTTCAGATTGATATGTTGAATGACGTCGGTGAACTCCTCTATGTAAAGCCAGTTATTACCTCATTGTCATCTAATCTTTTCAAAATTAGAATATATTTTAATATCTCATGGATCCTAACAAATAAAAGCAATAAATATAGAAATTAAAGTCTGATTTCTGTTTTGAAAAAAATGTTGTCATTATTTTTTACTGAAAAAACCAAAGCGAGAAAAAAATCAAAAATACTATTAGAGTGACAGAGGTCGTTTTTACTTTTTTTTTAATTTTATAGTGGATATATTTTGACAGATGCGTGTAACATAACCAATAA